>JASSKH010000003.1:19440976-19989196 GCA_031763025.1 Macrocystis pyrifera
AGAGACTCTGATGTTGTATTCCATTTTTCCTCATCCTCTTTGTAATATCGTATCAAATATTTAATCAGTAGAGGCTACAGGCTGACGCATGTCATGATTTTATAAAATGGTTGATAGAAGGAGGAAACGTGGCAGACGCCTAATTCTGTTGGTCAAACAAAGCTATAATGCTGCTGCGTTGGCATTTTTTTATTTCCCGAAAATGCATACCTGGTACGAATCTCCGATTCCCGAGATGCGCACGACCCAGGACCACTACTTGACCCTACCACACACCACCATCACCACCATAAAAAATCCGGTAATGTAAAATTTACCAGGGTATGTTTTAACCCATCACCAAGTGAAAAACAATATTAATGGAGGGGAGATGACAGACCCACACCGATGGCGCAGGCGTGGGGATGGAGCTTGGATGCGGCTGAGGATTTAAGAATAGAAAGTAACGAGTACATTGTAAAATGTAGGAAGGAGTAAAGACAACACATAGAGTATCGTACATAAAGCATAAAAGGAAGTAGAAATAGAAGATAGATAGACCTTGTGCATACTGTAGGTTCCCTTTGTGTCCGGGTATTTCTTCTTTCAGGAATGTTTTGATTGATCAACGGTGAAGCTCATGCTGCACATTGTCGGATGGCAAGCCTAAGAATAACACTATTAATAATAACTCCACAACAAGTACAAAAAAAGTACCTGGTAGTCTACAACAGCACCAAGTGAAAAAAAAACAACACACATCATCACATATCAACAATAGCCAACATCTGGCGGGAGGTCGGAGGGAAATACCCAACACAAAACACAACAACAATTTAGTAACACCAAGTGCAAACCGAATCATTAACCACAAGCAGCAGTTCGTTATTGCCGTTTTTCTCTCGCTCGTCGAATGTGTATGTCGTGCCTCTCGTATCCAGTACAATGAAACATGGCATTGTATTGTCTATTCGTATCTGGTCGTATTAAAATAGTTTTGTGACCACAGAATATACTGCTGCATGTTGTTGTTGTTGTTGTTGTTGTTGTTGTTGTTGTTGCTCTCACATTCACTCCAAAATCAAGGAGTCCGTAGTCACACACATGAAATAAAGGTGCTGGAGCCCTATTAATAGGAATATCCGAGAACCCAGAACTATCTAAATTCGGTTGGGAAGGACGACGCTTCCCACCTGAAAGTACACGAGACGCAGAAGGCGAACACATGAACTGAAATGAAAATGCACACTGAACTGCAGTAACGTGGCTGCGGGTATTCTCTCAGGCACAGCATACAAGTAGAGTTCCCCCCGTTCCCACAACTAAGCTATTCGTGGCTACTGACTGCAGCGGTTGCTGTCTGGAATGCTGCAACCGCTGTACGAAACCCACGGAAGTCGTGATCACAGAGAGGAACACGCTTGCCCACTGTCTGGGGTGCTTGCTGTTAGATTAACGGCTCGCGGACATGCTGTAGTATACCAGTATCTCTCTAGGAATGAAGAATCGGCACACACCATGCTGTAGTATATCTCTCTAGGACCTGCTGTGTGTGGTTGTGCTGGATGTCGACGGGTAGAAAGAACGGTGAAGAACACACACACACCAGCACAACACCACATAACATGCAAAAATAGCAATCAAGCTTGTAGGGGGGCGAGGGGCTATGATATTGATTCATGTCTTCTCGAGGCGTTAATATACAAACAGCACAGGGCACCTGTTAAAAGAAATCGGAAAGTTGGTCCAGACTGGGCTTCTTATCCGAGAATGGATTATTTCAACACCAAGCTCAGTACAGCGACTGCCGACTTTCTTGTTTTCCCTGTCGATATTAGCCTGCCTTTTTTATTGGTCGTTTTCTTATTACATTAGGTGTCCTGTAGTAGTACTTCTTGTGTACCGGGTATTACATACTCTGCTTGTTGCTGTTCAGAAACGTGTTCCCCTCAGCTGTCAGAGACGCATGCACCAAAAACTGTGACCCCTGTCTATCATGGCACGCGTCTCCTCTCCTCCTCTTTCCTGTGCAACCTGTCCTTGAACCGTTCAGCTGCTTCGACGACCCTCCGGTACCACTTATTTTTGGTCCACAGCACGGTCTCTATATCGACGGGGAATTTCCTGTGGATCCCTCGGTGGTTCGGAAAACTCGGAGATCGAGCCTCTATAGACATTGGTGCGAGCTCTTTATTTTTCAACCCGATCAGGGGTCTCGATATCCGGCCTGATCAGGGTTCTCCCACTGGGCATAGTCGCGAGAACACCGCCACTCGATTCGGGAATCGCCCCTCGCTTTGCTGCGTCAGTGCCTCCGCACTTGAGAGCCGCTGGTTATGAATTGTCGTTTTGACGTTTTATCCTTGTTCGTGTGTTTCTGGATGCCTTTGAGCACGAAAGAGTGGTGTGGTCGGTACGTTGTCGGCACGGGAAACCAAAGACCCGCAAAATGATATTCTTATGGAGCCTGGTGTACTGTTTCGAGCTGGGAGTCCGCGTCATTGGTCACGCTCCCGTGCAACATGCAGCACGCAGCGTGCTGCAGAGCCTCGATCACCTCCGCCTTCAGCACAATCATGTTCTTCAGGCTGAGCGGGGCACTCATCATATCCTAAAGGTCTGGACCGATCCGTTGATTGGCCCCAAGCCAGAGGCCAGCAGCGTAGTGGGCAACACCACCCAGGTACATACAAACTGGATGGGCCTGTCAATGCCCCTGACCTGCTCCCGAGATGACGAGAGTCGGGGTACGGGATGTCTGCGTCAAAGGCATTCGTAACAGCATCGTCGCCGTCGTTTTTCTCCGATATCACGAGACCTGCGGCTTCGAAGATGATTACAATGGCTGTAATTTTATTATCGAGTCCCTCCACCGTCTTCGAGACAGCGCCTGCATCGTCATCTTATAGCATCACCTCCCTTCGCACTCATGCTAACGGCTCCTCCTCGATTCCACCGACTCCATCCCCCTCGAGGTGAAACAGCTCCCTCCCTCCTTCAGGATCCCTACCGAAGGGTACCAGCACCACAGCGGGTATCGCAGCGGTGAAACACATATTGAAAAACAGAGGCAATAGCGCTCATCTTTGGCGCGACCCCTGTGTGAAGTCGAACCATACCGAGTACTCACCAGTATCATGGTATGTACGCCCGCAAGCCCGCATGGCTTCTTTGTGGAGCCGGTTGATACCTGTTTGCATTTTCACATGTACGCCGAAGCGTGCGAGTATGTACCCCGACCAGCACCCCTCAGTAGACGGAGTTGTACGCTTTTTGCAGATCGATGAAGCACATGTACTTATGAAGTTTAATCTCTCGTCGATGCTGTTGCAGTCGGCGTACGACGATGAAAGCCGCACTGTTCCTGGGGGAGAACCCCTCCGACCGCTTAGTACTGTAGTTGTTGAGGCGGAACGCGACGGGTTTCAACAACATTTTACCTCCATGGGCTATGACCACTGAACTGTTAACTGATACACAGAACCCGTCTGTAGTTGTTGCAGCCAGCAGCATCAGTAGAGCAATGCTTTTCATGTGAAGACGTTGATGGTCGCATCTTTCTATTGCTGGAGGACTCATCTTGTTTTCTACGCGTTGACGGGTATGTCTGTTGTGAAAGCACCGGACGGATTACGGGTGGTCGAGTTTCAGTAACCTGGCCGGAAGGGGTCTGGTCCCATCGCTTTCCAGTTCGTCATACCCCGGACTAGGCCCCATATCGTTGCTTTCATGTACGAGTAGATAGGCGCGCCCCAGGCGGTGTTATTTAGATAAGTAAGGACGCTGAACCCCAAATGCCTGAAAGGTCAAAACGTGCCTATCTATACATTTAAGGCATATAAGGGTCGATCTTGACGAGGACTGTTTTTCAGGCTTTTTTTTTCACTATTTTCACTATTTTTCGGTATTTTCCGAAATCTCGGGAAAATACCGAAAAAAACTGAAAACCACTCCTCGTTACGGTCGACCCTAATATGCCTTAAATATTGCCTGAATTGGGCCCCCCAACGCAATCCTATTCTATTTTTCAAAGTGGCTTTGTTCTAATGGGTAAATGCCTATCTCGCAGACTCGGTAGCATATACCCTCTTGCCCCTGATGTTGGAAGTTCTGGCGCACGACGATGTTTACAACTTCCTCAGAGGCATTTTGCTCGTGCCTGGCCGTGCTTTATTATTAGGGCAAAAAAACTGCATGTTCATTAGTAGCACGTAGCGCCTACGGGGGAGGTGGGTGGAACTGTGACGGATTCCCTTCACCCATTTCCCCCTGCCCCCCCTCCCCCGTCTCCTATTCCAGCTAATGTACGCGGCTGACCTGCCCACCACTCTGACATACAACTTCAACAGCCAAAGTCCCCGTGCAGCCCCCCCCCCCCCCCCCCTCCCTTCCCCTATAACCTCCCTGCTCGTGACGCAATCGGGTGGGTGGGTGGGAGATTGCGATCGAAGACCCACGTACTATATCTCTACTCCCCCAGCTCTCGGCCCGTCAATCCTCTCAACTGCTGCTGCTGCCGTAGCCCCTGCTGCTGTTGCCACTGTTGTATCGATGCCTCTGTGTATGCTTACCCTGAATATACGTGCAGCTGTAGTCCTCCTGTGAAGCGGAGACATCCCAGTACCAGGTATCTCTCCACTGGAACCACCCCCCCCCCCCCCCCCCACCACCACCCCGAATTTTTCATTTTTCTCTCCGATTCCCCAAACCCCATACTGTCAGGACATTCTTCTACTCTAGTCTACTATTCACGAAAAAATGCATGCTTATTAGTAGCCCGTGGTGCCCACGGGGGAGGTGGGTGGAACTGTGACGGATTCCCTTCGTCCATTGCCCCTGTTAGGAATATTCGATATCCCTGCACAGTAGGCTGCAAAGATTGGCGCTGCCAGTCGTTAAAGTGGCCGAGTAGACACGCTGTGTGTCGAGGATGTGACGAATGGATGACTCTTGAAAAAGACCCCTTCAGGGCAATAAAGGCTTAGGGCGATGAACTGTGGTAAGTTCAGATGCGTTTTGACGAGTGAACGTGGGGTGTGTGCAAACACTCCAGTTCCTCCTAAACCTTGATGGCCTCTTATAGCAACGTCTATCGACAGCTTATTGCTGCAACTCGGCGACTACAAAAACTGCTTAAACGTCATCTAAACATCCCGTTACCCAGAATGCGGTGTAATTGGTTGAAACGAAACTTACGAAGCATTGACTCAGTAGGCCATGTACATACTGCCTATTTCTTAACCTCCCCCCCCCCCCCCCCCCCCCCCGTCTCCTATTCCAGCTATTGTACGCGGCTGACCTGCCCACTACTCCGACAGACAACCTCAACAGTGGACGCGTTCTACGATAGAGGTAGCACATTTCCGCGAAAATCGTTTCTGAATGACGGAGCTTCTTAACCCAAACTCGTCGGAATGCCAATCTTGTTTCGAACAATGACGTTTTCGTATACTTGGGCCATGGGATTATTCATCGGGATGCAGTATGATTTTGGCTGAAGTCGGTTTTCGGGTGAGGTATGGAGCTCCTTAAGGTTAAGTGAGGAACCCCAGAAAATGTAGGGTGAACCTCTATCGTAGAACGCCTCAGTTAAAGTCCCATTCAGAAGCCGCGTTCTCCGCCTACCCCCCCCCCCCCCCCTGCATTATATACCTGGTATATATAATTTGGGCTGGCGTTCGTTGGCGACGACGCTGTAAGACATGCCTCTCACTACGTGAGCCAGACAACCAGGGTACCAAGGCTGGCGGTCGAGATAGATCATTTTTGTGCGGGGAGAACCTTCCCTCCGCACAAGGGGGATAATCGTATCACGTAGTGTGTATATGCTGAGGCACCCACGAGGCAGTTACATAGTAGACCCATTGCTGTCTCTGGAAGTGGCCACACCAAAAATTTAATCAATTCATTGATGCTGTCATCCATAAGCAAGAAAATCCACCTGAAAAGCGGTTCTTGGTAGGATGCAGCTCACCTTTCATGCGACTCGCCCAACAACTCACGGCGCTTCGCGCTTGGTGCAAGCAATGTCTGTCTGGTCGGTGAAAACCCGACGTGCTCCATCCCGGCATTGTAGGGATGCGAGGGTCTATGGTCATACGAGTACGGCCATGCATGATAATGAGTACACCCCCCCCCCCCCCCCTACACGCCCCACCTCGTCCCCTGCCCCGGCTGTCTAGTCGGCTCTCCCGTCCCACCCACAGCACTCTGGAGACCCACAGGGGATCCCCCATATTCGACCTCACGTATCCCATAAACGCCTGCGACGCCCACCTTCCCTCTCTCTGAATCACCCACGGTGGGGTTCCCATCTCCGCCAGCCTCGTTGCTCTTCCTATCGTGCCCGAATGCAGCGCGAATTCCTCCGGTATCAGCCCCGCCACTGCCTCCTTCCCCTGCGATCGCTTTTTCTCCCCCACTCTCTCCAGCCCGCTCCTTAAGCAGTACGTCGCGCCCTCTCTTCCAAACAATCCCCTCCCCGCCGCTCCTGGAGGCTATCAGCGGCGCTCTCTCTCCTCCAGAGGTTATTGTCCAGAGGTACTCGAACAGCTCCAGCAACGAGTCCACCACATTCCCCCCCAGCTCCCGCCCTTTCCCCCCCTTCGCCCTCACCATGACTGCCTCTTCCCTCCCCTGGTCCGCTTTTCCTCCTTTGAAATACACATCCACGGTGTCCGCCGCCCCCCGCCTCTCCGGCCCCCGCTGTACGCCTTTGTCCAAAAAGGCAATGTCCCCCCTCCTTAAGCAGTAAACCTGGTGCCACCCCCCCCCCCTCCCTTTCAAGCAATTCCGATGCCCTCAGCAACAGCTGGTACGACAAGGCCAAGCCGATCCACGCTATCCTTCCCCCCACACCCCACTCGCCTATGTTCTCCTCCATCACCTAGATCATCTCCCTTGTTAGCGGTCTCCTCACCCGCGTTTGGTTCCCGGCCTCCACATGCGCTCTCTTGATCCCCTTTTTCACCGCCTTGACCCTGAAATGCTGCAGCGGCAATGCTAACCCCACAAACTTCTCGTGGTAAACGTTCACCGCTACCAGCTTCCCCGCCACGGTCGATTCCTTGGTCTTCCTCTTTGCGGAGCAGTAGGCCATGAACTCCGTCAGGTCTTCTTCCAGCTCCCACTCGTTCATCTCCCCCCCCCAACCAATTCCCCTTTCCCCGCATGACCCTCCAGCTCACCCACATCCTCCAACCTTGCGCATAAGCTTTCCTGGTCGACCTCACAACTCGTGCGAGTGCGTAGCAGCGCGCAAAACCTCCGACCACATCTCTTTCCCCCCTCCACTCCGAGCTCCTGGGCTTGCCATAGAACGGTGGGGTGTTCTGCGGTCAGCCTGGTTTGGATTTCATTTCCTTCCACCTCGTTTTTTTTCCGCCTGACAGAACATTCTCCACGCCCCGCACGTGCTCTGCTTGGAAACTCCACGCTCTTTCCCTCTCCAACACCCCCATACTCCTCATCATCCCCCCCCGACCTCTCCTCCCCCCCTCACCCCGCCCGCAGTTATTTTACCCATGCACCGCCGATGAACTGTCCCCCCTCATCAGCACCGACTCTCCTTCTTTCGTTGGTCTATCCCTCCTGATCAATATAATCACTTTAGCTATCAACACCATCCCCATTATCTCCAGAACGTTGATAGACAACTGATTCCCGTCCCCACCCTTCCTGCTCCGAATCGTCCTCTTCATCTCCTCCTCCGACAGACTGCATCTCCAGTACACCCCCGTTTCCAAGGCACAGCCCCCCAACAGCCTCGAACGACGCGCCCGAAAACCATGTTCATTTGTGGGTCTGCTTCACGAATCTGAAGAACGGCGCAGCCAACCTTCTCCCTCCCCGGCTATGCCCTTCTCTAGGCACCATATCCACCCCGCGAAGTCTTCCATGAACTCCTCCGTTAATATCAACATCCTCATGGCTTCCGCCTTCTTCCTACTCGTACTGACTCCCCACGCCCCCCCCCCCCATCCCTTTTCTTCTGCCAATTCAGATGCGGCTTGCTCAGCTGCAGAAGCCGCCGCACGAAATACCTCTCTGGCCTGGTCACGCACGCCACGTGGTGCAGTTTTCCGGCCATCACGAGAACCTCCCGTACCGTCGCCGTGCGCCTCACGTCAGGCCACTCCTCCAGCAGCTCCTGCAACTCTCTGATCTTCCTTGGTGGCAATAATATAGTCGTTTTCTCCGTGTCCCAGTTGAACCCCAGCACTTCCTGCCGTGGTTCCCAGTCCGTGACCTTCTTGTGCGACAGCAGGGGCTCTCCCCCCCCCCCTTCTCCCCCATGGCCTGAAAATGAAGCAACGCCAGCGATTGCGCCAGCGCTATGCATCTTCCCCTTTCCGGTTCCCACCTTACCTCCACCGACATCGCGCCGTCCATGAAGAAAACCGCCCACGCGGTGTCTTCCACCCCCCTCCCCTTCTACCGCCTTAACTGTGCAACTCTCTGGCAACGGTTCCACATCTACTCCCGTGTCAGCTGTGACTCGGACATGCGCTGTAGCCGTCACTCCTGCAGCCAGGATCGTCGCTGATTCCCGGGTCGTCTGTCGCTGCGCTTGTTGAATGGCATTGGTCAATACCCCCCACCACCCGGGGCTCCCCCTCCACCCGAACTGCAGCCGCAGGTCGACGAACAGGAAATCGCCCAGGACGTACCCGACATTCACGGCCCCTGCCGGGTCCACCTCCACTTGACGAAAGGCACTCTTCACGTTCATTTTCTGTATCAGGAACCTCCTTCCCCTCCCAAAATCGTCTCTCAGCCCCAAGATCTTCTACATAATCTGGAGCATCACGGCCGTCAATTGGCACTCCAGGATCTGGTCCCAATACGTCGACTCGTTCACTGTCCCCCCCCCCCCCCCCCCCCCCCCCCCCCCCCCCCCCCTCGTGTGAGGGTCTATGGTCATACGACTACGGCCATGCATGAGATCGAGTACATCTCTCCTATCGAGTACACCCCCCCCCCCCTTGTGCTCCTTTTGGCTCGCCGCTGAAAGTTGTACCGTGGATGACCCTCCTTTTCCGTTTCTCGTCTACTACTCCCCCTGGGTTCACCAGCGGGCCTCGCACCATCCTCGCCAATCTCGCTAGAACCACAAATTCTCTCCCTAACTTGACGTCGCCCACTGCCTTCTCCCACACCTCGTTCACGTGCCTGTCGGCGCTGCTGTGGTTCCCGTACGCCAGCTCGCGCTCGAGATTACCCCCTGAATCTACATCCACCGGCACGCCTACCCTTGCAATCTGCTCTAGCCGTTCGAATTGGTCGATGTTGTGCTGTTCCCCGAAAACAAATCACCCGCTCCGCATCAATATGGGGAGCCAGTAACTCCCTCCACAACCTCCACACCACCTTCGCCAAATTACCTTCCTCCCGTTCTAACAACGTTCCCCCTGCCTCCGCCACCACCTGTACCAGCCAATCCCGCTCTCCCGTCTCACCCCCTGTCCTCCTCAAACACCCGAACTCCCCCTTCCACTGTCGTGACTCTTCCTACTCTACTTCCCGCGCCTGTTGCACCCTCGTTCCTTTCCCGGCCTCACCGCGCATCTCCCCCCTCGTTCCGTGCACCGCCCCACCGCGCCCCTCTTCTCTTGTTCCGTGTGCGGCCCCGCCGCGCGCCTCCCCCCTCGATCTGCACGCCCCGCCGCGAACCCCCCCACTCGTTCCTTGTGCGTCCCCCCCGCGCGCCTCCCCTCTCGTTCCATGCACGGCCCCGCCGCGCATCTCCCCCCTCGTTCCGTGCACGGCTCTGCCGCGCATCTACTCCCCGCGTTTCGTGATCGGCCGCGCCGCGCCCTTCCTCTCTTGTTCCGTGTGCGGCCCCGCCGCGCGTCTCTCTCTCAATCTGTCCACGGCCCCGCCGCGGACTTCCCTTCTCGTTGCTTGTGCGCCCCCCCCGCGCTTCTCCCCTCTCCTTCCATGCACAGCCGCGCGCATCTTCCCCCTCGTACCGTGCATGGCCCCGCCGGGCTCCTCCTCTCTTGTTCCGTGCACTGCCCCGCCGCGCGCCTCCCCTCTCGACCTGTTCACGGCCCTATTGTGGACTTCTCCTCTCGATCCTTGTGCACGCCCCCCGCGCCTCTCCCCTCTCGATCCCTGCACGGCCCCACCGCGCATCTCCCCCCTCGTTCCGTGCGCTGCCCCGCCGCGCACCTCCCCTCCTGTCCCGTGTGCGGCCCCGCCGTACACCCCCCCCCCCCTTGTCTCGTGCACGGCCCCGCCGCGGGCCCCCCGTCCCGCTCCTTGTTCGACCCCGTCGCGTAACCCCTTCCTCGTTTCGTGCGCGGCTCCGCCGCGAACCTGTCCCTCTTTCACGTCCGTGGCCCCGTCGCTCACGTCCCGTCCCGTTCCATGTATGTCCCCGTTGCCCCCAACTTCCCCCTCGCTCCCGTACGCGCCCCTCCTATCGCGCATAGCCCCCCTCTTTTTCCTGCGCTGCCCCGTTACCGCACCGCCCCCTTCTCCTTGTACCACTCCTTCACTGCGCCTCCCTTATCCCCCCCCCCCCCCCCCCCCCCCCCCCGTCCTCACCCCTTTCTTTCCCCTACTGCTTCACCGCACCTGAGTTGACAAACCTGATGGACCCGGGCGCTGCCCCCTCTGCGACGGTTGTCTCCCAACTGTGCTGGTCCTCGCGGTGACCTCCACCTTGCGCCCGCGCCTCCCCCCTCCCTCGCGTCTCCCCGGCTGACTCCGCGCATCCGGAGAGTCCGTGTCCTCATTCACGCCTCCTTCTTTTCCCATCCTCCCACCTTTCCCCACCCTCTGACGACCGTTTCTCCTTCCGTTCCCCCCCTTTTTTCTCGTCGCGTGCCCTCTTCTCCCCATGCTCGAACTTACAGTTCCCCCATCTCTCTATGTACGGGAAGTGCCCACCGTTCTTGAAGAAAAACCACTCCCTGCTGGCCTACGTGTCTTCTAGCTCCCCCCCCCCCCCCCCCCCTTCTCCCTGCTCTATCCTTTTCCCCCCGCCAGTCTTCTCCCCGGTGGTTTCTCTCCGTGTACCATCGCCCTTCACCTCCTCGGTGGTTGCTCTCAGCAAAGCCCTCCTCCGCCCATGCCCCCCCCCCCCCCTCTTCCACCCGTACTCGGCCCTGATATGTAGCGGCGCCAACTGAAACCATGTCGCTGTCTCCCGAAAGGTCGGTTCCGGCAACGGCCCTGCCTCGGTGGCCGTCGGCTACGTAGATCCCCTCCGTTTCAGCTTCATGGCAGTCATCCGCACCGCCTCCCCCAACCTCATCAGGTCCGCAGTGTAGCGCCTCGTGAACTCCTCCTCGAAGGCCTTTGTCTCCACCGCCCTTTTGTTCGTCACGTAGAAGTGGTTAATCCCTTCCTTTACTTGTTGGAACTGTCGCCCCCACTGTATCTCTCCCGGACGTAACGCCTCCCTTCCCAACCGCGTGTTGTCGTCCGTCGCCAGCGTTGCCATACATGATCACGCCCATCGTAGCCTCCACCCTGTCTGGCAGCGATGTCCCACCCTCGCTTCTGCGCCTCCCCGACAGCTCCGTCCTCGCGTACAATGTCAGGTCGAGGTCGGCGAAGCTCATCAGGCCCCTCTCGCCTTTTCTGGTCATGAAAAACAGTCCCGGTCTATCTCGGGACCTCTACCCCCTGCTTCCCACCTTCCCATTTCCGTAATCCGGTTATCCTGACGTCCTCTCTGCTCCGTTGGCATTCTCGGTCCGAATTATCTCCGATTCCCCCAGGCTGCCGTCTCATACGAAACCTCCAGCGCTTCGAGGGTTCTCCCATGTTGCTCGGGGGCTCCCGCTGGTTGTTCATGTCGTGGTCTCTGTGCACCGCGCGCTCTGTAGGCGTGCCTGCGAGTGCACTGTATGCAACGTGGGTTCGTCCGCGTACGCCTAAAGCATGCATCCTCTTGTCTACCTCTCTTTCCACCTCGTGTTCAAACAAGCGTTTCTCTGCAGCCATTTTGTTTCTATCCGTTGTCCTCAGTTTTTCGCTCTCACCCCGTATTTTGTTCCGGGCTCTCCTCCCCCCGGTGGTTCCCACTGCTGTTTTCCGCCGAATTGCCTCGACGGCCACTCTCTTCTGCAGCCACGCCTGCCGCCTCCCCCCCCGCTCCTCGGCCCTTCGCCTTCCTGGCTTCGGGCTTCCAGCTCTTTGTTCCTCGCTTGCGCCGCTTCCTTCGGCTCCGCTCTCAACTTTCTAGTCTTCCTTTCACTTCGCATTTCCCTCTCCTGCGACGATGACGCGTCTTCGTATTCGTCGGTGATGCTCTTGGCCATGATTGCGATCGAAGACCCACGTACTATGTCTCTGCTCCCCCAGCTCCTGGCCGGTCGATCCTCTCAAATACTGCTGCTGCTGTTGCTGCTGCTGTACCGATGCCTCTGCGTATGCTTGCCCGGAATATACGTGCAGCTGTGGTCCTCCCGTGACATCCCAATACCAGGTATCTTTCCACTGGAACCACACCCCCTCCTACCCCGAATTTTTCATTTTTCTCTCCGATTTGCCAAACCCCAGACTGTTAGGATATTCTTCTACGCCTTTTCATTCAGTTTGCATGGCATATTGCATTATGGAAAAGGCTTTCTGGCCCCCTCTGTGATTGGCCAACGCTCTGTCGTGCCTACGAATGGCTCAAGAGGTTGTAGGTAAACCTGTCGCTGGCTATTCAAGTTGGGCTTCACCTATTATTATTTCTGTGCTCAAGCCGCACCTATAAAAATGGCGCGTCGTGCACCCTTCGCGGGCAACTTCAAAACGACCAGTAGATGCCGGGATTGTCAGTCAAATCACCTCACCTGTCAACACAAAGGCACGGATACGCTACGAAACGCTAAGCAAATGTCACGTGATAAACTGTGGGCAAGTCCGGCCCATGTGAATCTTCTGCGTGGAAATCTAATGAGCGACACTAACTCCAGTATAACAGCTTCCATATTAACTTCCAGTCTATTTATGTATTCCATTCAGCATTTCAGCACCTTATGTTCACACAATCTGATTATGTGTTAAAACACCCTATAATCGTTGTCTTAAAACACGTACCAGGTGCGTCGGTAACCTGCTGGCATAATTCGATCTTTGGGGCAAAATCGACCCAAAAAGCATGAACGGCCTAAAACAGATACCGTAATAATCTGTGAGTGCCATGGTTTTTCTGGAAGAATGGGTTTATAACCTGGTACCAGGTGCCATCATAGTTGGCTGCTTCGGACTTGTGCCCTTCCGAAAAAATGGGCACGGGAAGAACAAACACCAAATAAATCGGTCAGGCTGAAGCACAGCAGAACTTGCTCAAAGCAAATTTTAGCACGAATAACAAGCAACAAGAACCCCCCCAAAAAACAATAAATAAGCAAAACAACCCTTTTCTAGGTTTGCTTTGCTTGCCAACACTGCTACTAGAAATCGCGGCAGCAGGTCTATTAACAAACGAGTTCGGCCGGACTTTCCAGGGATCGAGCTGTTCCCAATTGTACGGTATTTGCGTGCATGTTAGTATTTCCTATTACGGGGGTACATAGTTAATAGGACCTATGGTATACATCAAAACCTATATATTTACCTATTTTTTACTAACAAAATTTGGTCCCGTTAACTATGGACCCCCGTAATAGTGGGATCACATGTATGGATGTGTTGTTGTTCTCCTCGCCACAAAGCAAGTCCGTGGTCTCAGGAGGACAGGCTCCAACAACTCCGGAGTGGAAGTTTATTATTGTACCTCAGGAGGAACAAATAAATGTACGGGGGTACAAACCCCAGCCCAACCCCGAACCCTGACCCCAGTCCCAATCCAGATCCAAACAACGCGACAGACAGACGGAGAGACCACAACGGGTCAAAACGTACCAGAAAAAAATACGGCTGCGCCGCTTTCTCTTCGAGCGAGACATTTCCGAAGGTTGGTTCACAATTATTCCGAATTGTGGATCACGAATCGCCTTGACAAAATCCCAGGTAACAAAGTCACGGAGTTTTCTGTCCCAAAAACCCGTTGAAAAAACCTCTTACTAAAAAGACGAAGCCACACAGAGTACTCGTAGAACAGCAGTATCTTTCCAACGCCTTAGTCCTGTTATACATGTATACCAGGTATGTACAGATATGTACAGCAATACTTCCAAGTATTTAGTATTAATAGTTGTTTTGTATGATATCGCGACTGACAGACACAGAAGGAAGCACCCATCTTCTCATGCCGCAAACAACTCAACCACTCTCCCCAACTTATACACACCAGAAGCCCTCCCAACCAGGATACCACTACCGCCATTGCTAGCGGCAGGAGGAGAGGTACCGCATTTAATCGCATTTGATTCAAAATGTCGTTTTCTTCCATTGCCTGTTTCCGCACCTTCGTGGCCGTTGCGGCCCTGGTCGCGTGAAGTTCTTCAGCCCTGCAATTCATCGTCGCAAGTGATTGCGCCGATCTTGCTGCCCTCCCGACCGGCAACATGACGGGAGATATGGTCGTGTTCCCTCCCGACGTCGGCTTCTTTGAATGTGATACGGTATGGCGGCCTTCGAGTGACCTTCGACTGAGTACGAAAGCACCACCACCACCGTAAAAAAAAGTGATAGGTGGTGATACTGATTTCGTGTGAATTTTATCAGTGGAAGTATACCGTGCGGTGCTGTGCGAGGGAGACTCTGGGTGATACTATTGATTCTCGATACTACAGCAGTATCGTATTCGTGGCGAACTTATATACTATTATCACGTACTGCTACGTGTTGTTCGGTTGTTGTTGTTGTTGTTGTTGTCGTTCGGTTGTTGTTGTTGTTTGTTGTTGTTCGGTTGTTGTTGTTGTTGTTGTTGTTTTTGTATCCGTAACAGGCTCCGTTCTCTGTCCTACGCCAAGGTAAGGTTCGAGCCGTGTTCCAGCTTCGAAGAAACGGTTGAAAACCGTCTTTTTTAATGTACACTACAATAATTCCCCAACTAACGACTAACTCTGTCAACCCCCAACGCCAACTCCAACCACGGCCGTAAGACCGCCACTCACTGAGGAACGTCTCGGAACGAGGCGGTAAGTACGGTCCTAGGTCAGAATACTAGATAAATCATCGATGCTACAGTATACAGCAATGTAAGTTGTTATGGTACTGCTTTGAATGAAGCCGAAAGGCCGTGTGAAGCGGGGTCCGATATAGGTATGGTAAGGGTAAGGGACGCAGGTGGTTCTGGCAACTGGAAAGCAGTGCTTCGCTTCTTCTGATTTAGATCTTCTTACTGATGGCGAGAGCTGAGGAGGTGCTCTAGTAGAGAAGTGAGAGGTAGGGGGGAGGGACTCGACGCCCAGATATACTCGTCCCACCCCAAGCCACAAGCTCTCCTAGATTCCTCTTATCTAATGTACTCCTACAGAACTTTCCTATGCTACCGATCGTTCTTCTGCTTCTACAAGAACTTCTCACTTCGTGGTCCTATCTGCGTTAAGGAACAATACTCTTGTCTAACGAGTTATCCGCCCTAGGGAACATTCCTAAAAGAACGTTACTCTCGACTAACGGAATATCCGCCGGGTTAATCCATTCTTCGGATTATTCTCGTATTCGTGAGACTACAAGACTGCAACATATTATCTATTTCTATAGCCCATGAGTTTCCACTCATATCACATTAGCCCACCCTGAATAGTCGTATATACAGACCTCAAGATGGTCGGAGGGTGATGACCAAGTTCATCCCAAACGGCCAGGGAAAAGGTAGTCGAAGATGCGGCTATTCGAAACAAAAGAAATGTGTGGTGATGCACCACATCTGAGCTTCCCATCATGACCGGTCCGCTGGAAGCCACAAGTCCGGAGGTCTGGCTTACACGACTAGAGCCGTGATTAGGGCCGGCAACGGGGGGTCCCCCCGCTAACCTTTACCTCCGGGCATTCGACAGATTGTATCGAAATCAAATGTTACCACAATTTTGAAGCGGGTGCGTTTGTTGTCCGCCGCACCGGTTGCCGATGGCCGCCAGAGAAGGGGGTCACACAACCAGCCAGTCAGGCAGTGGTGGCCGTTGAGGGGAGGGGATGGGGGTACATAGTGCAACGTGAAGAGAATGGCGGCGTACGGCAAAGGAAAGGTGGACAAGCATAAAAACGTCAGCAGCAAACGAAAAATAACCGTTGCAGCATATCGCAGCACATAGCGACGATGGCGATCGGAACATTTGGTCGACACAGCAAACCGAAATGTACCGTGCGTTATGCAGCGAGCCAGGTATATGAACTACAGTACCTCAATCCCGCGAGAGGGTGCACATATTACACACGCATTCCCAACAAACATTTCTCCCGCAGTCACTACTGTTTGTAGTACTCGCACGCCAATCTGTATCAGGTGTAGGAAGCGTTCTGATGGGAAACGTTGTGTCGCTAGTATGTACCAAGATATAAGTAGACTGCTTGATCGCTCTCCTGTTTTTGGTCGATTTTTCTCCTGAGTTGGATGGAGCACAAGCAAGGGCTTGACGTTTAACGCAAAAGCCAACCTCGCAGCATAACAGACGCGGGAACGTCACATAATATCAAAGATAACCGGAGCAGACCTCACCGCCTGGTTGCCATCTCAGAGAACTTCGCCGTCCGTGACAAACGATCCTCCAAAGTCGACCTCTACGGCTCCCTCTTTCCAGCCAGGCCCCCGTGAATGTTGTGCAACCCAACCAAGTACGGGATCAAAAAGGAAGGGAGCAGGAGAATGTCAAAAAGCAGAACGATGGTGTCTGAATGGAGACATTGATACAGGAACGTTGAGGGCTGATTAAAAAGCATCCAACATTCCAAAGTTAAATGGTGCTGTTGACGAAACCGGCAGGACGAGGACATCTATCACCAGTTAATATTTATTTGCAATGCAATTACAGTGGCACTCTTGCCCTGGATGAAGGCGGCTTGGCCAGAAATAGGAACTCGTCCGGAAGTCAACATGTGGCCCCTTTCTGGCGTACGGACTCCCTGGATGTAATGGAAGACAGACGAACAGACGTATTCGCAGGTCGGCTACTACTACTGTAGTCGTTGAGGGACGGGGTACGGGGTTCGCCTGGCCGTTTGCGAGTCTTAACTTTTTGCTCGGTGTATTGACCTCGACGCATCAATAGCATGACATCGCTATATATCTGCTACGCACGTTTTCAACTGCTGCTGTCTGCTGTCTGCCGCTGCTGCTGCTGCAGCAGCTTTTGTTAGCCACCCATGCTGTTATGTCGGGCGTGACGAAATGAGACGATGTGGTGCACCAATATTTGTTGAGGATCTTCGCTTGGGGAGTGCTCTTTGCTTTTCGAGGACAAAAGCAAGCGCAAACCGCTGAATGACTCCATGGAATACAGTGTCTAACGAACGGCCATATAACAATTCAAAGCAAAAACGTTATCGCAACGATTCTGGGTAGTTCCTCAGTACAGGACCCCGTCGGTCAGAAATAGAGGTGGCCAAAAACAATTTAGCACTCCTACTACCGTTTTAGACAACCGTTACACTCTCATTCACTCTAATCGTCTTCAATGGGCTTTCCCCCATATAATTACAGTGCATGCCCGAGTGTTGGCTCCTCTCTCGCCGAAGCAGTGTTGTTTAAAAAAATATATATCATTCTTGTTCTCCATGAAGACAGTTCCCTCGTTCTGCAGAGCGCCACCGCTGGCGGCATTGCTGAGAACCATGAACACCCCGTCCTCGAACACGATTGATGAGCCCCGACAGGTGGATATTGCCCTACCTAAACCGCCAAACCCATCCCCGTCCTCCGGAAGGGGCAATAAGAGAAGAACCGGGTTGAGGAGAGCGAGCGGGAAAATTTCCCGTAGCTGTCAACTGGCACACACCTAACTTCATGTAAAGGGGACGATGAAGGCTGCAAAACTGTCACTGATGGGCAGGCAAGTTTGAGACTCCTCACTCGCATTGCACCGATGTCAATACGCCGTGAAAAAACACGATACCCGGGTATACGGTATAAGACAGAACGAAGCCATTAACCAATCGCGGGTCAGTTCGCAGATAGTTGTCACTTGATAATTACGCGTCCTACGGGAAGCGCGCGAGAATATAGCTTATACAAGGTAGAAACGAAGCGATTTTTTACCAACCAAAACTCCCTGTACCGCTGAACGCACGCATCCTTGGCGAAGTTGGAGATAAATAAGCTTTGCCCCTTGAAGCGATCTCGCCGTTGTTAGAATTTGCTCCGCCCCTTCCTCCGACTTCGACTTCATTCGTCTCGAAGGTTTCTCTGGTGTTGAAAGTCAACGCTCCTTCGGGAGTCACGTATAAGCCACCACCAGCTCCAGCGCTCGCGCGGGAATCTCCTTCGTTCAACACCTTGTTGCTCGCAAAAAGCGTCCAGTCGTCATCGAACGTGACCTGTTGAGCGATCGTTGGATTGGAAGCAAATTGAGAACACAGAGCAGGCGCATTAAGCTACACACCTGTTGTACAGTAAATTTCACACTTCAAAGTGTGACACAATGTCCACTGACTGAGTACAAGTACAGTAGTCAAGTGACCATACAGGCTATCTGTCAGTAGCACCTTATTATCAGCTAAACTTACCGTTCTCCCGCTGTAGAACGCCCCTCCGAAATGACCCCCGGTGACAGAATTGCCTTCGAAAACCATTCTCATTCCGGAGCTTGCGGACGACCCACTCTCCACGTTGAACACTCCCCCGTCTGTTTCCTGCAAGGTATATAACAGGCGAAACGAGAAGACGTACAAAGAGCCGCAGCTTAGTGGCAAACTTGTTCAAACATGCAGGCTTGCACGCAGTGGTATCAAATTGCGTCGGGTACTTTCTATACTACAGTACTTCATCACATCGTAGCGAGAAGCAAGCACAACGTCACAGCCGTTCATTCATTGTCTGCTCCGACGCACTGTGGGCTGTCCCCCTTCGCGTCTGTATTGTACTCGGAGAACCACCTGCCGCCCTTGACTCTCAAGAAGAAACGTACCAGGGCAGTGATTCCGGTGAACGTCGCAGTACCGATGAGCTCCCCGGCGCGGGGGTGGAAGAAAAATGCAGATCCGCCTGAACTCTCGAAGCGCACGTTCGTGAACTCAACATTGGAGGTGTCAGGTGTGACGAGGAAGTTGTAAGGACCGTCGACCAGAATCGTTGTCACCTGCATATTACAGAGTCAGGTACATGTATAGTTGGCGAGAAAAGATGAGGAGCAGCGCAGTACAACATGATGGGACAATATTCGCCGCCATGTACCCTTTGCAGTCCTTACTACTGTACGTGAGGGGGTGCACCGTAAGATTAGTGGCCAGATCACGGTACAGCGGCGCGTTACGTAGTCAGTGAGAGCTGGCGCTAAGGCGCTTCCTTTGGAGGGGTGTCCCTGCTATTAATACTGTGTACCGTCAACTGGAGAAAAAACCTACGATATACCGTTTCATAGCGAATGTTATTTTACATTTTGTTTTCTCTTCCAACTTACTGTACGCGTTGTGTATTCGCCCTTATTTTCTTTCTCCCTCCTAGTCGTAGCTCAGATCAACAGGAAACGACAATGGAGCCCCTTCCTCTTCAGCTTGTCGGCTTTGAGTTCGATCAAATGGGCTGATACCTAAAGTGCCGTTCTTTGCAAAATGCGTCGTGCGTGGTGCGTGTTGCATCGGTCACGCGTGTTGTTATTTTAATTTATAAAGCGGTGTCGTTGTGCACGGTCGGGACACTTTGTATCCCTAACTCGGTTTGCCTGTGGAGCAGGTAGTCGTTGGTACTCACGTGTGTTGAATGCGTAGAGATAGAAGAAGGGCAGCTTCATTTCGAGCACGATGAGAGACTGAGAGCACAAGGCTCGTGCTTCGCTGGAAAACCCCTGGTTTTCCATCTAAGATACGCCTCCCAAGTACTACAATACGATCCCAGTACCTGAACCCACGTATTACCGGGCTTTCGGCCTGATTCAAAGCAGTACCATAACACTAGCCCACTCTGACGAGCCGTACATGCAGAAAAATGGGAAAATCATTGGAACATGTGCCGAAGATGCGGCTCCTCAAAACCCACGCCCACACCCCTGAACGGCAAGGTTACGAAGCCGACAAGGGACGCTTAAAACAAGAAGAAAGAAATGAAGACCTAGCCGTAAAGGACAGGAATAAATCGTCAACGAAAACCATCGCCATACCAGTCGCAAGGGGGGTGGGGCGAGACAGTGTCTACGGAAAAGCGAAAGGTTAGCACCAAAAGCAAGGCGGTTCTGTGCCCCAGTATGATTTGTCAATTTTACCTTGATCGTCCCCGGCTCCCGAGCGGGGGGGGGTCGGCAGGACGAAGAAGGAAAATAACACGGAATACGCCATAAATCACCTGAACCCAGACCAAGAACTCCGGAAGAGTGTCCTGTGCCACAAATGAGTGGCTCCAATACCCAAACCAGCCCCGACACTGAGCGGGGGAGTCCGCCGGACGAAATACGCAAAAACCATCCCCAACTGGGCTCAAGAAAAAAATAATCAGGAAGCGCGAAATCATACCGAGTAGAAAAACAACCCCGACCCGAACGCCTGCCAACTACTGCAAATACGATTCCAATACCTGAACCTAGGTAATTGCCGGTTTCACTTTGGGTGATTTCTCCTTTCGCCTCCGCTTTGAGTTCTGTATCTCTCTCCTTTAGTCTCCCTTTTAGTTGAACGGGAGGACCTGTTTGTGTAAGTAAGTTTACTAAAATATGCGAAACCGAAACAGATCAATCACTGCCGCTGTGCTATGGACCATGACTGAAGTATCACAATTGATTGATGGTGCAGTTGTCTCCAGTTGGCCAGTTCGTGTCATGGGACAAGAGAGCCTTTCTCCCAGTCGAAAACCTTGTTTGGGCTCAGTCTATACGAAGCATGTGAGGGGGAGCGATTGGAGTTTGGCGGCATGTCCCCACGTACAGATATATGTATCGCGCGGACGGACGCACAGTACCGAACCCCGCATTAAAGTGCGAGCCCGAAAGTATACGCAGTAGTATCTACAGAACCTCAAAATACTGCGAGTACTCGCAGTATTTCGAGTACAAAAACCCCGAAATACTGCGAGTGTACGAAGTACCTATGGTAATAGCAGCAGTAATTTCGCGAACATGCTTTGCTTTACTCCAAGTATTCGGAGTAGCTGTGAAATGTTGAGGTATGAACGCAAGCCACACGCAAGCGCGCCCAAACTCTTCAATTTGGGCTAAAACACAAGTAAGTAACATGTACTACGATATCATACGTTCAGAAAAGCAAGGTGGATGAATGTACTGGCACAAAAAAAAACAGAAGTGGAAAATAAACACACAACTATTACATTACAGTATATATCAATACGTTCAGAAAAGCAAGGTGTGGACGCATGTATTAATATTAATGTTGTAGTACTGGTACAAAAAAAGTCCAAAGTGAAACTTAAAAAAAAAACGTGGATGGTGCGAGTCGAACCTCGGAAACGAAAATTGTTATCCAGCGCAGTATGAACGTATACGCTAGAAGAACAGTGCTCGTACAACTGGCACGTCGTGTTTTTCACGCAAACTAAAACACTTCACACGATCTCCTACAGCAGTAGAGTAGCTTGTACAGGTACGACTGCGTATTCAGCAGTACTGCTGTAAAATGCCACGCGAGGAACGTACATGTACTGATCCCCTTTCAGCTGGCTCTAGGATCTATCGGTAAGCAGTGTAGGACACACTGCAATCAGAACTATTACGGGGGGGCATATTAAATAGGACCAAATAATGTTCGTAAAAATAGGTCAATATATAGCTTTTTATATGTAATATAGGTCCTATTAACTATGGACCCCCGTAATTCTAACTGTACTGTTGTAAGTATGTTTTGTACGAACGCTGTTGTACGAATGAGCCGCAGTACGATCATCCATACGCGCAAGGTGTGCCCACTGCTGCTGCTGGGCAGCAGGATTGGTGGTGGTGCTGTAGGAAGCTGGAGGTAAGCACGCTCTGTGCACTGCTGTGGGTATTGTTCTCTAGGAGGTGTTCCGTGCTCCGTGCAACAACCCAAAAAAAATGTATAGGGATATTAAACGTCATCCTGGGTACATACGGATAAAACAAAATATGGCAGACGATGAAATGCGGACGGCAGGCTCCGACAAACACAACCAATCACACCAACACTGCGCATATGGGTGTGTCGAACACGAACGGCGTGTGGGCGGCAGCGTTGGAACGGTGGGATCTGTGCATGTTGTCTGGTGTGTACCTGATATATGTGTTCACAGCTCATGAGAGCCGGGGGGAGAAAACAGAGAGCATGTATCGATACGTACGTACAAAACAAGGCCTCTCGTACTGAAACCAGGGAAATCGTCTTATCCACTCCCGCCGGAAAAAAAACTTCGGGCTCCCACTACGTGCCCCAGAGTGCACGGATCGCGCCGAGACCTAGACCAATGTGTCCGGCAGGGCTTGCCGTGTCCGTGTACTTACTGTTTTGCCTAAAAGTGCTCGTGCGAAGAGAAAAGTTGGCAAAAGTACGAAAATTTGACAAATATACGTATACATATACGTGGTGTGCGAGTTCTGTAAGACTTTCAGACCCCTGCCGGGGATACACTATTAACAGTAACCCTACAGAACTCAAGCCTTTTATAACTTACTGCGCTCCCATTGTGGGGACAAACCACCCAAAAACTCTACCAACCAGGTAATAGGTTCAGAAAGTACTGTAGTTTGTACCCAAAACGAGACTACGGTCCTAAACGGTCAACCTCGAAATATTTCTTCTACTGGCTGCCCACTTTTTTCGGTCGTCTTGACGGGTAGCAGTTGAAACGATGTTTGCCGTGATCGCGTGGGCAAGGCGCACCCAAAATCCATGGAAAATATGGTACTTGGTGATAAATGTCGCACCTCTGTACTGAACTCATTACGATAATATTTAGGCTGTATCGTCCCTATTTTTACATCTGTTTTTCGCGCTTTTTATTGGGTGAATTTGAGCGAACAAAACCAAATAGTGTGTAGAAGAAAAGTTACGCGTGGCCTGAACTCCCCAGAATGAGGACCAGCAAGATTCTCTGAAGCCACTTTATAAATTTTGAAATACGTCAGCTGTGAGTTCGACTGATGAAACCATTTATGAAAAAATATACCCAGGGGACGAGATAAAAGTTACACATACTGCCCGCTATCTTCGACGCGCGATTCTCTGGCGAACTTTTTTTTTTACAAAACAAAGAAAAAGGGACATACACCGATTTGGCCGATAACCCCGAATCCATTGAATTTCCAAGGGTCTGACCGCAGTACTCGTGGCTTATTTCAAGTTTCGCTGTAAAAACAGACTTAAATCCCCTCGGAATCAAGGCTTTCGACGGTTTCTCAGAAAAAATGGTTGGGAAAAAAAGAGGCCTGTGACGTGTTCCGTACAAGACAACGCGCATCGTTTTTTCATAACGGCTTCGAACGGTTGACGCCCCTACCACACGCAGCGAAACTCGATAGTCCTCACGCGGAAGCTCGGCATCAGCCTGACCCCACCTCCTGGGGTGCCTTGTGTGACGATTCCCAGACGAGCGTGCTATGGTACTGCTTTGAATCATGCCGAAGCCCGGTAATGTTACAGCAGGGTACAGCTCTCAGACCGTAAAAAGGACCTGCGCTCGTCAGATATCTGAGGCCGGCTCACCTGTTGTTTGGGAGTTCGAGGAAGTGCCTTCAACCAGCAATGATCGGGTCACGCAGAACGTGGATCGATGCAATGCAGTAGATGCAAGCAGTCAGCGTGAACACTCAACGAAGCATCACAGACACGATGACGGGCATGACGGGCAAGGCAGGGCCCAAGGGGCTGGGGGTCGATAGGACAGGTATCACAGATCACTTGGCTATGACTTTCTTTCTTCACTCTTGGTGGTGTTTTGTAAACACCGGGTGGTCCCGGAACCTCGTTACTGGCTCTGTACCCGAGACCGAAGGCGTTCCCACACCGGGGACCCTCCCTGCCCCTATAAGATCCGCCCAGAGGATGCTAACCCAAGCTTGCCCTCTGCCTATCGAATAGACCCGACGCGTGACCCTGATCAGGACAGTGGTCTCGCGCCGTATTATCCTCCCCATAGCACTGGTCACGACAGTCACAGCGCTATGAACCTCCCTCCCTGGCTCCCTCCCTGGCGCCACCCGCTGTAACACCCCCCCTGCCCGACACATAACCATTGTCGGCACAAAGCCGGCGCCTCGGTGCTAGCCCGGCGACAGCGTGTGCGCTTTCCTCCTCGGACACCCCGCCAGACCGGCGCATATGAGCGACGGTGCTCAGCGGGTATTACGATCATGGACCGCTGCAGCGCCTGCGCCTTCCACCTCCGCACCTCGCCGTCGGCTCGATGTTGCAGCTCCTCTCCTTCCCTTAGCGCTGCCCTCAGACGGTGGTAAGCAGAGCGGCTGTCCTGACCTTCGTCCAGACGTTCTTCAGCATTTCTCTTCCATCCATCGCCGTCGGCCCGATGTTGCAGCGCCCTTCCTCTCCGCGGTGTTGCCCTTGGACGGTGGTAAGACGAACGGCGGTCCTGACCTTAGTCCAGATGTTCTTCAGCTTTCCTCTTCCATCCATCGCCGTCGGCCCGATGTTGCAGCGCCCTTCATTTCCGCGGTGTTGCCCTTGGACGGTGGTAAGAAGAACGGCGGTCCTGACCTTCGTCCAGAAGTTCTTCAGCCTTCATCCCCCGTCCATAGCCGTCGGCCCAATGTTGCAGCTCCTCTTGTTCCCGCGGTGCTGACCTTGGACGGTGTTGAGAAGAGCGGCGGACCTGACCCTCTTACAGTCTTCACTTGCAACTGCCAGCGCCACATCTGTCTAACACGCTCGGAGCATGTACTCATCGGCGAAAAAACATGTTTTCTTCCTGGCTCACCTGCATCTGAGGTGGGGGTTCCTCTCCAAGGCCTACGTCTGCACTTTGACAATAACCTACACGTTTAAGCTTTTGGCCAGACATACATTCCACTGAAAGCTACCATCGTCCTACCCCACCACCTAACCTTTAACTGAGACTGCAGATAATTCTGCCAGTCCTGTGTCGTATGGCTATACGTGGCCACACTACCGAGACGCTGCGGTGGCTGTCCACTTTGCCCCTCTATATATATCTGCGGGCTTGACTTGTCAAACCTGTTATAACGGTTCACCGATCAGTATTCCAATATACTCACGTAGTTGTTGTATCGATGTGGCTAAACTTCACGTACCTTGTCACGGTTCAGCGTGCGCAGTGGACTATGTCGATGCTTCCACCATTCACTTGCCTTCGCCAGACGTTTCTCACTGTACCTTCCTTCAACAAATGTTTCTACGTAAGTTAGAATCCATCTGCTACTCTGAAGTTCGTCCAGATATCTCTAGTTTCGTGGTATGGATACCACATTCTGATATATTGACAGAACAAAAGAAACAGCTAAGAGATCGAGGATTTCTTCCCAGCTCATCTTTGCCAGCTTCCACGCTAGTCCTTTGCAAGCTGTGTTGTGATACTTCGGTCGCGCGTATCACGCGTTTTATATATTATATAGGCCTTTCTTTTAGTGATGATCTCAAACTTCTCTGCATTGAGAGTAGGTATTCCTTGCGAATGTGGAGGTCGTTTTATGTATACATCCATCACGGGCTGTAGGAAGTTCGTGAGTTCTTTCTACTCCGGGCCAAATTTATTATTCGAGTGACTTAGGTCGTTTCAAGGTACTGACGTTCACGCCACACATCGACTTGCTGGCACTAGCCAAGGTAAATATTTGATTCCGAGTTAAAAAGTGTTTGAGGGTACTGACGTTTGCGCCACCCCCCCAGCACGGACACTGTCCACTCATGAAACTTGTTCATGCTAAAATCAATCACGCGTCTTAAAACGGCATTCGTGCAGACCTACTTCCAAATCGTACGCCTCGTATGCTTTTTGTGGAAGTAGTTGCAGCAAGGTGGAGACAAACACCCCCCCAGAACAGAAACTGCCCACCACCTACTGGCATTCCAATCACACCTGTCGATTCGTTCCTTCAACCCTCGACCACTATGCTTGGAGCGACCAATAGTATCCTGTTGGGTTGCGCAGATCATACCAAAGGTCGTCACGTTCCATCTCGGTTTAGCGTCTCACAAATGTGTACCTGTGCGTGGTGTGGCGACTTGCACATGCACTCGTTCCTTCCTACATGTGTGTATCCAATTGTTATAATACCTGGTATACGCCTTCTCATGTACCTCCTGTGCGCGTGACGTCGAGTATCTGTATATAAACTGAATCTGTGTGAACAACCCCAAAGCCTAGGTATTATCACGAAAACGTATAGCAAAACACTGATGGTCTGTATCCCCCTGATATTGGGTTAAGGAGCCTGGTCGGTCCTAATAGATGCTTGGCTGTATCCAGCTATACCACTCTTAGCTGGGGTTTTGTGTCGACTTGCCTCTTATTCGACTGTCACTGTTGTTGTGCCATCGTGGCGATCAAATATAGTCACCTGGAGAGCAGCAGTCAAGCAGCGAATGAGTATATGCGTCCTGGGGAGGGTTTTTACTATCGGAAGATGCCAGGTTTTCTCTGCCCAGTTTGGTTTGCATAGTGTATCTCGAATCCACCGCTTAGGATGCATGTATCAGTTCTGGGAGAGCAGTCGCAATTCCTGCAGGCAAAGCACTCATGATCGGAGCCAACGCTCCGGGGTCCTTTCGGCACGATGTAACAAAGACCAGTTTTCACATCAAGGTTTATATTCTTTTCTAAAGTTCTAGCCCGCTCTATGCTGGGTGTACATGCCACGCTCACACTCTGCTCTAGTTCATGCACAGACTACTCTTTCTTTGTCTTTTTGTTTTTAGCTCTATTAGTAGGGTGTAAATGTAACAGCATGGACACGTTCATGGTGTCATTCATTTGCGATTGGTACGGGATGGTATACACCATATCGAATAGCTCGTTGATACCGTTTCTCTCACCTACCGGTACGGCACTATTTCGTACTTGTTTGTTTGCTCCAGTCGCGATGTATTTTAGTTTTACAGCCTGTTCTGTGACCACCGGTGGGATTGCAGGAGTTTGAGCTACTATTGTTATTGTGTGAGATCACACGAAATGCGTACTACAATAGTATGTATTTGACCACCCCACACTCTTGGAGTTACAGCGTTTACCTGCTGGTCAGATTCGTTCTCGGACAACCCAATCTTCAGATGATACTTACGCAAGGGGTGGACCTAACAACAGGCAGTGTATTCTTCAAACCAAACCGATCTTGAAACCCCTCTACGCCCACCGACCATGCAGTGTTTCTTCGTACGCGTTTGCTGATTTTTCACACCAGGTACCTTATTTTTTTTTTCGTTACGTAGTTATGTATGTACGATACAGATATATCATTGATTTCCATCCCATTTGTTATCTTGGCCCTTTTTTCTCTATCCCTCTCACGTATAGACATCCGGTGTCACACAGCAAGCTCTTTATTCCTCTCCCCGATGTGGTCTGTGCCTTGGGTTTTATTGCGGAAATACTTCAGTTCTTCGTTGCGCCCACACTCGTTAGGCGATCTCAGCAGTTGATTCCACACCTTTTTGTTGTATATATTGCGTGAATCCCCGCCTCATCCATCTTGAGATTCGAGCTCCATGGTTCAACGCTAAAAACAGAAGCGATACTCTAGACCACGCGGGCCTTTAGATGAAAAGAATAGGCCAACCATATCAAAACCAACGAAACTCTTTCAGGGCACGACCCAGATCGGGTATACGTATGTATATATAAGGTCGAACCCTAATAAATACCATGGTATAATCTTTGTGTTTCTGTGCGGACATTATTAACGTAATCTACAGCAGATAATAATGCTTCAATCGAATTTTTGGCCATGGACGGAGAAGTACAACATTAATAGTATCGTACGAAGCTCATGCACAGCAGTAATTATCTCATTGCTCACTTCCTCGCCGTAGTGGACAGAATTATACGGGGTATCTGCCAAGAGTAAACTGAGGCTGTGTGATACCGCTCGGTATGCTGAAGATACTGCTTGCTGTATATTATAGAATATGAATGAAAGCAACATACTTTGCAGTCAGCATGAATAATGTGCGATCGTACGGATGTAAAAACCTTTTTATATCACTACTGGATGTAGAATGTATGGAGACCCCACGGATATGAGTCGTAGGGGTACGTACTTCCTTTATGTGTGTGCCATATACCGTTCTATATATCCAAATACATCTGTCCAACCCAGTGTCCGTTCTGATTTATTATTATTTGCAGACAAAGCAATGAGTAAAGCAAAAAAGCAAGGGAAATGCCAGCGTACCGGTGAATACCGGGTAAAGCAAGTGAATTGCCAATGTACCGGGTACGAGAATACCGTAACGGGTAGAACAAGTGAAATGCCAACGTACCGGGTACGAGAAGACCACAACACCAGCAATGTTGTGAACATATGAGTCGTTGTATAGTCCTCAGTTTCAACGTAGCTTTCATGCGGTGTTTTCACCCGAATAAAAACCTGAATGCTGTACTGGACAGCTGACCGGTTTCACTGCAGTACTTCATGCCGGGAGGCAGCAGTGTTGATACTTTGCTGCGGCAGCAGTATTGGACACTATTTTAGGGCCCAGGATCGAGGGAGATCTTGCCGTACGACCTATAGTATCATCAACTGTTACAGTTAATTTCTTTATAGTAATATGAATACCATATAGAACGGCTTCACAACAGTACTTTATGCCGAGAGGCAGTGGTGTTGATGCTTTGCTGCGGTAGTAAGGGACAACGATCGTAAGGCCCAAGGATCGAGGGAGGTCTTGCCGTACGACCAATAGTATTACCCATATATTTATATACATCCTCCAGGTTGTTTGTTGTCTTGAGTTTTTAGACCAACGTCTTCTACCCAGCTCCACTCTGTTCATCCAGCTTCAAGTATGCCCCGTGTGAATATGGTGTATGTGTGTGTTCTTCACATTAAACCGTTCTTCTACTCGTCGACATCCAGCAGATACTGCTGTGTAGGTACTGTTTCAACGAGTCAACATGATAACTCGTCAAGATAGGAACAGAGATAGGATCAAGGGTCCCTCGGGATCTTGCCATACAATTTTAGTATCATGGATATATTGTATCACGTCCTCTATGTACGTTTGTGCAAAAAGCAGATGTACCTGGCAAGTATTGAAATCGTATTTGTAGTACTTGGGAGGCGTATCTTAGATGGAAAACCAGGGGTTTTCGGGCGAGGCACGGGCTTTGCTCTCAGTCTTTCATCGTGCTCGAAAGGAATAAAGCTGCTCTTCTTGTATCTCTAATCAATCAACACGCGTGAGTACCAACGAGTACCTGTTCAACAGGCAAACTCAGCAAGGGATACAACGTGCCCCGACTTTGGACATAACACGTGGCATCGACGGCAGACATGGGCCGTTGGGCGTTAGTTCGAATCTCATGTCCACCATGAAAAGCGCTTGTGAAGAAAGTGACTTTCCTCATAGCAGGAATCTGAAAAGTTCTTCTGGATCCCCAGAAATTGGAACCTCGTGTTGGTGACACGCGTCGACCCGTATGTCCGGTCCGTTCCAAGGGGGGAGAGTGTTATGCTTAAGTTGGGTAGGCGATCGGTAACCTTTTACCGGCAGCACAACGGACTAAGACCCTAACAAATGGCGTCGTCGCCCTCGTACCAAACGTCGGCCCCATTGGGAAGCACCGTGTTGCAGTATCGGCGAAGCCAATCGGCGAGCGATACGCAGCCATAGCTGGGGGCCAGAAACCGCTCGCCGTTACTCCGAGAAAGCTCCACTTGTGCCACGCCAATTCGCATCCGGCGGTACAGGCGGTTGGCTCGGCGGTGCTGGTTCGGCGTGCCGGCCCAGTAGCGCAAACGTCGTGGCGAGAGAGCTGAAGCTCCAGTTCCCGTTCCCAGGATATTCGGGAGAGTCCTGTCCAATGCGTCTCGTACACCACCGTGATGACGCCACCTCGACCTCAAACCGATTATTGGTGTCCGGGAATCGTTTTCCCTTCGAGTCGTTGAAGAGGAGTCGAAACATTGTCTTGGGTGACGTGGTACGGCGGGGATTCTTGGAGAAGTTGTTGAGCAAGTATTGCATCAAACCCGCTGGTGGATACTTCAGCATGTCACCACGGTCGTGGGGGTTGGCACGGGACTTGCAGCGTTAAACCGATACGCGCCGGCGAGCGTCAGCGCCAGGCATATCGGGGGGAAGATCCAAACACAGGAGCTTAGCCCCGACAGGATATCCGTCCGAGGTGTCCACTGAGGAGCCGGGGCCAACTGCGAGGACTTCGTAAAGACCCGTCGAATTGAAGGAGAGTTTGGTCTTGAGGACCTTGGCGTTGGTATTAGGCTGCGCACCCTGGCGGACGATGGCCGCCATGTTGTACATTCACGCCCGGCCACCAACGGCGAGTTTGGGGGCTGGATGCAGTGCGTCGGAGAGGGCGAAGTTGCGGCGGTTCACGCCAGTAACGGTGAGGGCATGGTGCTCGCCAACGAAATCGTACGTGCGCTGCTGGTGGTCCGTCGCCAAGTCGTAGTAGGCTAGGTGGTCGCGGGTCAAGCTCTGGTGGCCGGCGAGTCCAGCACGCTCGAACATCGTGAGAGGGAGGCGTAGCAGCCGACCCAAATGGATGTGATGGGAGCCAATCCTGTGGCGGCGCTGACATAATTATTGTACGCTAATTCGACATGATGGAGTTGTTCATCCCAGTTGTTTTTGAGCTCGTTGACGACCATCGCTAGCATCTGGGTCATCCTGTGGTTTAAACGTTCCACCCCACCGTTGCCGTTTGGGTGGTAGGAGCTGGTGACAATTTTCCGAATCCTAAACGGCGTGGGAAGGCTTAGAGCAGATCTGGAGGCCGTGTCCGCGAGGATGCTGCGCGGGCATCCCCAGAGGAGAATATACCGGTCGATGATAATGTTAGCCGTGCCCTCAGCGGTCATCTCAACCGCCGTGACCGCGAACATGTCGGCGCGGCGGCTGAAACGATCAGTGAAAAGCAAGATGTAGGTGTTACCTCGAGGCGTTACGGGGAGAGGGCCGAAGTAGTCGACGCTGACGGCGATGCCGGGCCCTTCCGTCTGGGGCATCGTGATGGTGGGCCACGGGACCGTCTGCCCCGACGTCTTCCGTGATTGACACTTCAAGCCGTTGCGTAGCCACCACCGGGTGCAGATGCTCATACCGATCCATCAATAAAAACGTTCGAGCACATAATACGTAGGGTGCGCGCGGTTCCCAGGTGGCAGGAAGCTGTGGAATGGCAAGCCTGCATGACCCAGCGCGAACAAGCCAACGACCCTCTTATCTTTTTTATGCAACAGAAACGCACACAAGGATGGGAACATCAGCCAAGAACTGTCGATCAGACAAGACCCAGATCTCGCACTAAGCACCAATGACCCCCCGCCAAGCCAAGCCCCAGCTTACTTAACGCTCAAGGTTTGCATCCATCCGTCACCACACAGCGTCCACTACGCCTTGCATGCTACGCGGGTAAGTAAGATGACGGCTGCCGTACCGCTTGCAGTGATGCTTGCCCCAGCAGGCATTTTTCTCGCTCAATCAAACAGGCGATATTTTGGCCCATTTGGCATTCGTTTAGAGCTCACCACAACGGGCTATCTTCACCATCACCATCAACACACCATCAACATTCGCAATCGAATGTCGGCTGCAAAGAAGTACGGCTTTTCCATTAGAATATGCCCGGTACCTGCCATGAAATAGGTATATCGTCACGGTAAGGGTGAGATCCAGCCCACTATGATGTGAGCATAGAAACTCGGAGCAGTATACACAGAAATAGTAGTGCCGTACCAGCTACATACATAAATATATATTCCGAATCAAGTCGGGACCGGGCCACGAAAACATACCCAGCGATACAACCAGGAACTACCACGCGCAAACAGTTAATGATGAAGCCGATACCAGCCGCAAAGGCGCTGCTGGGGTTCACCATAATCCAGGTAGACTGTAAGTGCACGCCACTACCATCACCACCACCTCCAACAGAAGCGATCAAGCTACCCAAACCTGTCCACACGGAGCCTTTGCACAAGGCGGAGCAAATAGTGTCACATCGTACAGCTGCTGCTGTACATCGAGGAGATGGCGTATGTACTACAGTAGTATCTGCGCAATGCGAAAAAAACTAAGCACTGACTAGGCTACCATAAAAGTTGGGCGCATTGATGGCTAATCGGTATCATGCCATGATCACCAAATCACCGATCCAATCGCGACTCGCACTGCCGCTAACTCGTGGTTCTTCGAGCCTGGCGACAGGCCAGCGGACCATCACGGGCGCCTTAGAGCAGGAATCTCCATTGCCTCATCGTGCAAGACAAACCAGGCCTTCTAAAGAGTGACAAGAAGACGTCGCCGCTGGCCTGAAGCACTAAACCCATCATGGCGTGGAGGACAGCGCGAAATCCGTTGTTTCGAGCCATTGAAGGAGGCGAGTCACCCCAAGGGGCCAGTCGGGACCCAGCATCACCTTAACGACAAACAATACACGCAAACGAGGGTCAGGGCGACGAAATCCCCCTCCCCCCCCCGTGCCTACTTCGCTGTACAAAGCTTCGTCCACTATAGTCGGCATGCGCAGGGACTATGGATTTCGAACCTACCCCGTCGAGGCGCCTACTCGCTCAACAGCGCGGAGATTGCTGGTTTTTTTAGCTATTTATCAGTAGATGCGTACCAGGTATACGCTAACACGACATTGTGTTTTCCACGCAAATGTTATTACAGCGCAGGTAACCATGAGCAGTGAGCAGTGCCGACTTCGGCGACTTGTTGTCTGTAGCACACGTGCTTGGAGCCGTGGAACCGTGCCCAAATCGACTCCCTCAACCAAGGGGGTTCCGGCAGGTTACTAAGCTTTTCATTGAAGCATTCAGTAGTAATATCGATGAATAAAATAGCAACATCGGTTGGGTAGCTGCCTTGTCGGAACAGACCAGAGCACCTACTGCACGGGTCAACCATCACAGCATTGCAAGACCAACCTCGTGGGGCACCGTCGGAAGCATGATGTGCTCCGTGTCGAGGAATGTGGCCATCTCCTTCACCCCCGCCTCATCGACGATGCGATCCCTCTCGGCCCCCATTACTAGTCTGGGCCCAGAAACAACGCATGCGACACGGGGGGGGGGCGTCGAACGCTTCGTAAATTATGCGCGATATCACCAAAACCGTCCGCATTTCCGGCACAAAGCCTGCTTTTTAATACAGCAGCCATGCGCTACATCGCCGAGTGTTTGAGCACGCTGCGACTTCGTGCCGCGCGGGTTCAAAGACTCAGGGCCATCGCAAGTGGATTGCCGAAGTTGGGAGATGTCTATCGACGGGCGGATCAGAGTGTGGCATGACACAAAGACGCTTTGTTTTTTGAGTCGGCTTCTAGGCTTGGGAATAAAAGACAAGGCGAGACAACAGAAGAGGTCCTTCAGCACCATGCACGTTCCATATACGGTATAGATTTAGCGTTCTCCGCTTCTCTCGCAGAAGCACACACCGGCAAAGGACTGCGAGGATAAATTCCCTGTGAGTTCAGTCAACGGTGCCCGTACTATCGCGCCAAAATCCGCTACCACTGAAGAGGCACTAACACCAGCAACATAAGCGCTGACACAAAACGTCTTGCGCTTGGGCTGGCATTTGTTCCAGAGGCATTTACTCCTATATATATTTGTATCAATCTGCTGCGAAGCAAAACCCACCTCGGTGGCGCGGCTTGCACCCACGTCGCCCGGCCCTCGGCGTCCGCTTTCTTCATGGGAACTTGAGGCCGAAGATCGCCGAGGTCCAGGCCATTCTTGGAATCGGCCTGAAAGTTCGCCATGTACCTATTGAGCGCGAGATGGCCATCTTGTCTGTTTCCTTTGTGGGGTATGACTACCTGTTGTCTACAACTAACAAGCCAGTAATAAGTCGGCGCCTATGTATAACAGAGCACAACGCGTGATCCCTTCAAACGCACATCGCAGGCCGATTGCACTCCGCAAATACTCGCTGTTAATCAAGTACGAGAAAATGCTATCATATAGTGCAGGGCGTGATAGGGACCTATTTGGGTCTTGATTCGCTTATTCTGATGTAGGGCGCGATAGTACCTGTTTCGGCCTTAAGATACAACAGTTGTCTTACGCGTGGGGCGCGCACGGTAATATATGGTGGAAACAGAAGAACACAACAATAACGGCAATACGTATGACGTGCACTTGGTGTACACCGTACATCGACAAAAAGAAAACTAGCTGGCGCTTCCATGGCACCAGAATATGTTTCAACAATTCATTGTTCGGTGATATAGTATATTCACTACCATTTTGGCAGCGGCAAATGTCAACGAAGGGCTTCTACTCGTGCAGGCGGTAAACCCTACTGACTGACCGTTATAGAAACGCCACCGATGTGCAAAGCTTGTGCCCACAGCCTCAGGAATCGCTATCATATTGGTAGCCGCAACGTCAACGAAGGGTTTCCGCTCGTGCAAGCGGTAACCCCAATGGCCGTTATAGAAACGCCGCCGATGTGCAAAGCTTGTGCATGCGGGCTTAGGAAAAATATATCCAGCCAATGCGATCAACAGGTAGGACGCCAACAAAAGGAAGGCAGAAAATGATACCTCAAGGCAGGCAATCGTTGACGAAAATGATATCGAAGCGAATGCTATAATGAACAAGCTCGCCTCTTAAGCGCCGATCGCTCTAGCGATTGGCAGAAGAACAGGTCCCTCGCGAGCCAAGGCCAAAACACGGCCATCTTGAGGACGAAACCCAGCACCAGCTTTACCACCATCACGGGCCTCTGTATCATACAGTCGGGCGTTTAGGGGGGGGGGGGGGGGGCGTAAAGGCTGCATCGAGGAAGGGATGCACACATGGGTGGCGCGGCGTTTCGCTGCCGAAAAGCAAGCCTAGAGCTTTGTCACATTAACTTGCGTTGCTGGCCGATGACCCTCTTCCGACGAAATTCTGCAGACGCTAACAAAACTACGGCGGGATCTCAAGAGCGAACGAGGCTTCGAGCGGCCGTCGTGTCAGGGTTGGAAGGTTACACCTGCATGACAGTTAGTGCAGCTACATTGCAGTTGTAAGCCAGAGGGCAGTACCACAGTCGCAAAAATGCTACCGCGGCACAACACACACATAATGCATTGTGTTGCAGCGCCATGGCCGCCATACGGCAAAGCGTACCTCTTTGATGAAGCGCTTGGTCATGGGGCCGTTTCCAGAAGGAGGTACCGAGCACAGAAAAGCCGCCCCCGCCATCGCCACCTTGATGGCCTCAGCGCTCTCACTTCCTTGGTCGTCTCCTCCCCCATCTACCGCCTCCGATTCCTTCGCCAACTCCTCCATTAGTTTTAGTAGTACCAGCCCTCCGAAGCTGTGTTGTCCCAAGCACCACACAGAGCAAGCACGGTAAGAATTGAAACAGGGCAATGTAAGGCGCAGCTCTCAACGAAGGGCGGTAATCCACTACAGGCGATCCCGGTAGCACATGTAGCAGGTGCAGGCTAGACCATTTCGCGCACGCGGTCTTGTCGGGTGCATGCGCATACCCCGAGAGCTCAAACACACGCTGACCGCGGTGAAACAGTTACACACTCGGGACAGATGATGGATTTATATTTCATGATCTAGATATTTCAAGGCAGTTATATTCCCGATCTTGAATAATCTAGAGCATGTTGCCGGGTGGGACCCGTACAGTCTGCAAAACCTAGCACATGTTGATCCTGCACAACCTATCACAACGGAAGATGAGGAACTAGATGATGTACAGTCGACAGCTCAGATAGATCATGACCTGTCCGAGGTGCGACACATCATCATAGCAATTATCGCACCTTCTTCTCCTCCCCAATGAAGCCACTGACTAAAAGTGTGAGAAACAATCCCTTTTTCACTGTTCCCTTCGTGCTACAGAAGTTACCATACCTGTGCGAGACAAAGACGGGTCTTCGGTCTGGCAGTACAGTCTCCGCGAAGCTCCGAACGTCGGCCACGTGGTCGGCTATCTTCACCTTGACGCCCACCGCATCCCCCTACAGCACAAAACAGCACAGCACAACAGCACAGCCACCAGAGAGAAAAAAAAAACAAACATGTCCCGTACGTGACGCCACTGACGAAGACTTAAGAAGAAACTCTCACTTTGGGTCAGACTCATTAATATGTGTGAGGCAGGGCAGGGTGTCTCAAACGTGACTTTCAATGTAAACGAATGGATTTGTTATATGTCAAGCAGAAGTCAAGCCTCACATTATGAACACTCCCGATATCTCAAAAATAGGTACTGTAGGTGCTGTCGTGTACTGCAACCGAGGCGGCAGCACTTCGTATACTTTGCACCAAGACAAGTTGTTGCCATACAAGTGTGTTGGGAATGTCTGCCAAGCGCGATTGTCTCAACGATCCCGATTGCGATAGACGACACGCCTTTTGTTTTGTTAAACCTCAGCGCAGTTGTTCGGCATTCAATGCTGGGACATTCGGTCGAAGATCTCCCGCACGCTGGAACGTCACCGCCCGTCTTGACCTCACTGGGCCCGTATCGTTTGCATGATTAGTACGGGTTGCGTGTATGCGGCGCAATCGCGCTTGGCACCCTACTGCAATACTTGTATGTATCTGGTATATTGGGACCACATTCCTCCAGCGCGCCACGCACAACGGCACCCCTCGCTTTTTTTTATCGACGGATACTGTACAAGGCTCGTTGTTGATCGCCATATACGACCGCCGGTTGTCCCATCGCATTCTGTCCCGTGCCACATTGTCGCATAGAGAGCACAACTATCCCTAACAGTACCGACACTCGTTGCCAATCGCCTATGCAACCGTTCCCGGCAGGCACGTCGCCTACTCTCCACGATATGAACCACAGCAAATATCGGATCGCTAGTCCATCGCACTTGGGATTAAGTATGTATGATGCAACGAATTTCTTGCCTCGATAGCAGGAATAGGCGTTCCCGAAGTCCCCCTGAGACTGATGGAGTAGGTCTCGTAGCCTTTGCTGGCTAGGAATGCCATCCAATGCTCCGCCCAGCACCAGGCGGCATGATATGATCCGTGGATAAATACCAGCGGCGGCAAGTGTTTGCTGTGCTTGACGCCAATTTCACATTATTATTATGTTGTTTTGACATGACAGCGATAAGGGAAACGCAGGCCCGATAATGGAAATACAAACACGCAAGAGGTTGGCAGGTCAGATACTGCGATCACCAACGGGCCATGGTTGATATTGCTTCATGTTTGATGCGTGATGGATGGATGATGGTTCATGGTTGGGGTGATGGTTGACATTTGGTGGATGGTGTACATGCAGGTCGGTCAGATGATTTGTGGGCAACACTGGTGGACGGACCTGGCGGCCAAGGTTCGTGTACCACACTGCAGCACGTACACGCACAATGCACGCCAACTGCAGAGTCCGGTGGGACACGCTGAAAAATCAACAGACTACGACAGCAATACACTGACACACTAACTATGCCATCTTCGCTTCTTGTACTTCTCGGGGGGGGGGGGGGGGGGGGGGGGGGGGGGGGATGCGCGGCGGCCCCTCTTGAGAATCAGAACACGGACACAGTAAGAACAATCGATGCCAGGCCATCAAAGACGATGGCGAGATAGAACACGCGAGCGGTTCGATGAGTGCCACCGGCGAACAAAACAGACGGCTGCAGCGTTCGACCGGCAACTCGGACAGCAACCCCTCCAATCGACGAACTACAGCGACACACTACAGTAGTACTCCGAATATGACGTTGTGTTATGTCGTACTACTAGATATCTAGTATTCACAGAGTACCAGGTGTAATGTGAAAGTAAGACCTCAGATGTACCTTCGTTTTGGCGAGCCTGTGGAAGGCTTCTGGCAGACCGCTTGCATCGACACCCCCGAAGGTAGGTTGATGTTCTCTTGCTTCAAAGGACCAACCTTCACGCTGCCATGCAAGGAAGGAAGAGCAATCCATAGGTAGTGAGGAGCAATCCACACAGCCAGTACCATACAATGGGTGCTGTATACGATACCATACCGTACCAAAAAAGCACCTGGTACAAGCGATACGCACGCGAGACCTAAGGAAAAGCCGACGACGCGTGATCGTCGGACTGGTAGTGCTCGACTGCTTGACATCCATCCGGGAGCAAATACTGTGAGACAGACATGTATACCATGTATAGTACTAGTACTAGCACCCGTGCAAGCCGGTTACGGTCATAGTAAGGCGGGACATTTTCGCACTCGGGGTCGCAGAAAGTGGACCAAACATACAAGCGAGGTATACTATGAATACGATGCAATAGTCGAATTTTTAAGAGCCAACTATCGATGCAGTGGCACCCTCTAAGGCGGCCTCTAAACCCTGCTGCAATAGAACGGTGATGGCTTTCATTGAGAACCTGTGGCTCCGCGTTTTGGTGAACTCGGGAATTTCGAGGAGCAGCCACAAAAACAACAACCGTACCATGACGAAGCGCAGGAGTTAAGGAAAGTAACACGGGTTTTGGCGTATGAAAGATGTAAGAAGTGGAGGGCTAGACCAATAGTCGGCCTACATCTTATCAACACGACCAGTGCGCCACAAATCGCCGCGGCACCATCGTCATCTCTCATCGTTGATTGGGATTGGCCACTGAATGATAGACGGGTGGCGCGGCCGAACGCTCTTGGCATTTGGCGTCAGAGAAAGCGAGCTTCGACGGCATTTCTACCCATTGCAGTGAGAGCTGCTATTAATAGACGGCAGAAGGACGACTACAGGCAGTAACAGTTGCACCTCTCTCACCTTTTAAGACCCACGTCAGGACCTTTGGCAGCCTTTGTCATCATAAGCGGGGAAAGACGCCCGTTCCCCGAACGTCTCCCGTCCTCTTCAAATCCTCTACAACTCCCTGTTGTCCGACCTTTTGCCGTAGATACAGGCAGAAGATGCGCATGCAGCGACCGAAGACCGCGCCCCTGACAATGCGAAGCGCAGGACCGATCGAACGATCGGAGGTTGGGCTTCTTAAGGGCAAGGCAGATCGCAGGCTGGGCTTCTTCGAATGGCCACCCATCGCGGTGGCGGCCAGTACAGCCCGTGGAGGCTACATGCCGAGCATCATGTCAAACTGGTAACCTGCTAAGGTAGTCTACACTGCTCGCATTCTGTAAAAATGTTTTGATACACCTTACAGCAGCACCTACGAGTAACGTTGTTGCTATTCTTGCCATCCGACAATGTGTTTAATAATGTATGAATAGGACGAGCATCAACGTTGACGACTCAAAAGCGTTCCGAAAGAAGAAAACCACGGAAACAAAAGGGTATCATGCACATATAGAGAGTGCGCAGCAGGTTGTGTGTGGATCCCGTGTCCCACGTATTAGACCCTGTATTGACCGCCTTCTTGCGCAAAGCAGGCACAGAGTTTTCATCTCTGTATTCTTAAAATGTGTTATTGTCTTTCCTCCTGACCCGGAGTAGAGGTCAACCCTCGATGGGCAGCCCGAGAGTCTAGATTCTAGACCCCGAGACCGTGACCCTGCCCGCACCAGGCCATGATCGTCGCATCTCGGAGCTTGATGGCGCTTTTAATATCTTACTATCAGTAGCTCCAGAAATAAGTAACGGAGCATTAAAATATATGCTACACTGCACTAGTATACGAAAATGTAACCATTCTTAGACTCTGTACAAGCATTTCGTACGTAGCTATTAAAAAACACCAGTCTAGCCGTATCTATCACGTACATTTCGACCTCCTTTTGTGGCGATCTAAACAAACCTTAAATTTACGAGCAGCAAGTGAGCCCAATGAAGGTATGGGGTACGGAGCATGTATATATTGACACCTGCTGCATCCGCCTGTGTCTACGATACGTACATGTATGGTGCTACAGTATAAGCATATACGTATACTGCGAAGTGTAATGCGAGCGCCATCAATACGCTCTCGTACACTGCTGCTGCTGTGTATTTGCACGACAGTCACGATCTGCTGCTGAGGAAACACCTGACAGTTTAGTACCGGTACTTCAGAGTAGCCGGCTCCTCACACCACCCGAAACCTGCATGGTCGCTATGCCAACACCAGGCAACAAAAAACACGGTACGTACTCGTGTTGGACCAAAGCGTGAAAACCGGCCCATCGGCGCCCCCGGTGGTCTATTAATAGTGGTTGAACCTCGCAAGTATGTACTAAAGTCAGTGTCACCAGCTCGAATTCACCCAAGGACGACTTATATGCTATGCAAAACTGGACTGCAGCAAGACACCTTCGTAGTGTGCGCCTGCACAGTTTGACGTGAGAGAACACGAGGAAACAAAAAGCTGAACTCCTCCCGCGATGAACACGAGGGCGCGCATCGTAGTGGGGAGGGGGGGTGAGTGCCCGCTATGTGGCCCTACTATTAACACCGTATGAGATCTCAGCTACGAAAGGGAGGGAGCTGGAGATGTAGGGAAAAGTATTAATGAGGCCGTTTTATGCCTTGAGGCAAGAAAAGCCTCTCGATCACGGAGTGCGCACAGGCTTCCATTAGTTAATTAGTCTGTCTGTTTAATTTTTTCGACTGTGTTTCCGCCGCGTTATTGTTGATTGCGAGACCTGTACATCACCAATTTACACAAACCCGGAGCCTGCAGAAGCGGGCGAGGCGAGCTTACGCTAACTCGTCGGACTTGTTTCGTCGCAAGCCGTCTTGTCGCGGTCGCTGTGCTGCTGCGCTTTTGGGGCCTTCGTACTGCGTGTTCTGAATGCGGCAGGAAACTTTCCTTCTTCGAACGCACACTGACTAGTACATGTGTCAGGGAGCCTTGTCTAACCATTCTAGTACTGCAGTCCCATTTTGGGGACAAAGCAGTCAAATTCCAAGTACTCTGTCCCCAGGACGGGACTGCAGTACTGTCAATAACAGTACTAAAAAAGGCCTAAGTTACTACCCCTGTACAACCATGGCGTGCGAGTGAGGAGTGATAATGGGTTTATCAATTGAGTGTGAGACGTGAGAAAGTAGTAAATGGAACGAGACAACGCGATAGACTCACCGAAGAAAGCAGCCGAGAAATATACCAGGTACCATGCACGATGTATCGGTCGTCATTGATTAGCCCTAGACCCGGAAGATAGTATTTGCAGCATAAGAATCATGGGTATTGGTGGGTAGGAGCCTCAACCTTGGGCAAAACATACTTCAAGCCCCTCTGACCATCTCAATCCTCGACGACACCATCTTCTGTCTTCGCAGGCGAGGATAGCGTGTTCTTTTCGCGGTCAACAACTACAGCAACTGATGCTCTCACGCTGCTGCTAAAGTTCATGAACCTGGATCGACCGTGGTTCACGTCTACGTTGGATTCGCGTGCCACGGCTGCCACCACTGCTACTACTACTACTACTACTACTACTGCTGCTGTTGCTGCTGCTGCTGTACGGAGCATCGTTCAAGAAGAAGGGGAGTCAAAATGAGTTATATGCCGGTATATTTAATTTTGGTGTCGACAATGCCAATGTATTTGTTTGTTCGTTTTTGTGTTCGTTTGGGTATCCCCACCGGAGATGTGGTGGTGCTTTTGTTGCTGGCGATCGGCGGAAAAAACCGAAACCTCCAGTAGAATTTAAGTCGGCGGCTGTCGTTGTACTTGTTTCATAGTAAAACAGTGATACAAAATTGCTATATAGATATCTGGCAAATGGTTCACGGAGAATAACAATGCGGCATAAGCACTGGAGCAACAGCAGTCGCCTGTGTTTTATGGTAGAACAGACCCGAATTACGCAACCACGAGCCAATCGGATATGCGTTGTTGTGGAATTCGGTAAAGCATGAAGGGCCCTGGTTATTAAAGCTATCAAAGCGACGTTCGACAGTATTAAAGAACACAGCCCAACGCAAGCCTTTTTGGTAGAGAGTGAGGGCCTACCAAGAGGATATGATTTGTGAGGTAAAAGCAAGGAAAAAGGAGGAAGAGTCTCTGCTAGAATAGTGAGAGAAGCAAAAATTGCCTCTCCCAACGCATGATCAGAACTGAGCAAGGGTCCATCTCTCGTCAGCACCATCGGGCTACAAAATTCTGGCGTCGGACTGTGTTTGGCCGAGAACGCCAGTGTAGATTTATGGCGATCTGGGTTTTCCACGGTCAGGACATCTGGCTGGTCGAAGCATTTCCGTGTTACGTTATAAGTTCGAGCTGCCATCATCTATTATTTTAGACGAGTACTCGGATCTCTGTTTTCCCTCGCCAACCAAGTTCTGTTAGCCTGTGATTGGTTGTACACTACTCGCAATATACATAAGCAGTGCACTCGCCCTGATTAACCTCGCTAGCTGGACACACTTGGCCGATAGTTAGCTGCCTACACCTTTCACAAATTGAGCCGGTAGGTTCTCGTTTGGAAAATGCCGGCTGACAATGACCTCGTCAAAGTATCATCAGAAAAACTCTTATGGTCATCAGTCTGGCCACTCACCCTCTCTGTTCTCAAACCAAACCAACCCTTCACGCAAAACAACCCTTGCCTTACCTCTCCAATATTACCTCAGTTCTCAGCAATCCTCACTTGCTGTACGGCCCATCTTACGCCAACCCACTGATCGTTACGACTCATCTGCTGTTTATATCCTTGCTGCAACTCGAAGTCAGCTGCTATCGATGGGGGCAGGCAGTTCTGCTCGTAGTAACAGGGGCAATCCGGAGGGTGGCGGGGGCTGTGCGTGAGACGCCGTGTGCCCGTGGATAGCAAATCTCCGTGAGCCGACGAGGCCGGTCGGCACGGGGGCGGAGACGACCGTGGAGCGACCGGCGGGGGCGGCAGGTACAATCACGGCATGACCGCTCGGTACACTGCGAGTACGGTCAACGGCACGCACGTCGGAGACATCACCGGAGATGAGAAGGTGAGGCAATCGCGAAAAGACGACCGACTATAGCGCGGCGCATCCGAACGTCGTCCACGAGCGACGCCACCAGCGCCGCACCTGCATCGACGATGCACGCCGTGTCTTCCGTGGCCGTCTTATATGACGCGTTCGCTTGAGTCAATTCGACCTCTGACTCCGGCGGAGCCGCTGCGGCCGCCTCCTCACGAGCGTGCACAGCCACGACGTTTGGCTCAAGGTTTTTGACTGTCGCCCGAGCCAAACTGTCTTTTTCACGAGCCCGGCGGTACTGGTCTCAAGCAGCGCAAGTGAACTGCTGGAAACCAGGGTCGCCACGCTCGTGAAAATGATGGTTTGGCGCGGGCGACAGTAAAAAACATTCAGGCCAAGGTCGTGGCCGCGCGTGCTTGCGAGGAGGCGGCCGCGGCGGCTCAGTGGGGTCTAGAGGTCGAATTTTCCCAGGCGAATGCGGCCAGGTAGGTCGCTTCGGAAGACACGGCGCGCATCATCAATGCTGGCGAGGCTCTGCGGGGCGTCTGACGTGGACGACTTTCGAATGCACCACGCTGTAGTAGCTCGTCATTCCGGACCCACCTAACCTGCTCTCATCTCCGGTGATGTTTGATAGGCACCCGTTGATTGCAGTGTACCGAGCATGTCGTCACTGCACCTGCCGCGCGCGCCGCCGGTCGCCCCAAGGTCGCCCCCGCCCCCTTGCCGACCGGCCGCGTCGACTCACGGGGATTTGTTGTCCACCGGCACACGGCGTCTCACGCGCAGCCACCACCGTCATCCAGATTGCCCCGTCACTACGAGCAGAACTGCCTGCCCCCATCAATGGTAGCTGACTTCGAGCAGCAGCGAGGATAGACACAGCAGAGGAGTCGTGACGATCAGAGGGGATGGCGCAAGATGGGCCGTGAAGCAGAGGAGTGCGGAGTGCTGAGAACGGAGGTACCAGAGATAAGGCAAGGCTTGTTTTGCGTCAAGGATTCGTTGTTTTTGAGAACAGAGAGGGTGAGAGGCAAGGGACTGATTTTACATTCAGAAGAGCTTTTCTGATACCACTCGACGAGACAACTGACAGCCAGCATCTTCCATCAGCATCTTCCATCAGGCACCCGAACGAGAACCTGCAGAATCCATTTGTGTAAGGTATAGACAGCTAACTACTGGCCAAGTGTGCCCAACTAGCGAGGTTGACCAGGCCACGAGGGATGTCGAGTGCACTGCGTAAGAACAGTAGTGTGCGGCTAACCACCAACCACCGGACAAAAGCGAAAAAAAAAAAACGCTTTATTGGTGAGAGAAACCTGAAATCCGAGTACTATTTTGATAACATAAGATAACAGAAGAGGACCATGCGTAATTACACGACGGTGTTTCGACCAGCCAGGTTTACCGACCCGTGGTAAACCCAGATGTTCATCATGCTAATTGTAGACGGCATGAGCAGAAGAGAGAAAACAAACACACGTCATAGATCACGATCTACTGCAGGTCACCTAGCTCCTTTAACCTGCCTTAATGAGATGCTGTCAGGATTTGAATGGTACAGATCCAACCCAGGAAGCATGCCCTAGATCTGCAGGTTATACTGCTCCCAACCGGCAACATGAGCTAGACATACAGATCATACAGATCATGAATGTATGCATCTGTCCCGAAAGATCTGCAGTAGATCATTAGGGCCTCGAAGCTCTAAAGGAAATACGTACAGGAAAAAAATTGCAGATGGTTTCAAGCTCCCGTACGTCGCATGGAGGGCAACATTCCATTATATGTTTGTGTGGTGGTTGCTTTAAGACAGGTTGGTTGTCTTATGAAACACAAAACCCCGATATCCAAGCCAAAATCAACACTTTTTCCCCATATAAATATAGATACAGAATCCCTGAACGCCGGACAGGGCCGCGTTTCCCTCAACTACTACTGTAGGATTACGAGCTCGGAAACAGCTCGTGTCGGTCGTCGTTGCTCCTCGTATCTATCGAGTTTTTCCCTCTAGATGTTGCACCTCGTACAGTACGTACGCACGTAGGTCGCTGTTCTGTACTTCTATTCTAACCATAGGTGGGAAAAAAAAACTCAGTTCTATCATCGTTGCACTTGGTTTCTGTCAAACTATTTCCCCTAGATATTGCAGTTTGTACAGTGCGTGCGTCGTGGTTCCGCACTTCCATTTTCCTATAAGATTCACGACCTAAAGAAAACCTCTTTGGTACCATTGTCGTTGCCCTGCACATATACTTGGAAGTATTTCCTTCAGATACGTGTTGCACTGAGGTAGTACTACGACCTGCCGGTTCCTGACAGCAGAGTGCAGCGGGCTCGCCGTCCTGTGTATCTTTGGGATTTTTTCCTTTAGGTAGGATGTATAGCATCACAAACAGTTCGTACCGGGAATACTTAAATTGTTTACATACTACACCCCTGCTGTACGGAAGCGTTGAATGAGATGTAGACAGAAAGCTCGATGGAGGCAGCCTCTCTAGCAGCTGCGAGGCCGGGGAGGATGCAAGTATTGATACGGTTGTTGGGGTTTTTGGCTGGTCGATAGAAGTCGAAGCTGCGCTAACAAGTTAGGAGACGTCTGGGAAAGAGATAAGAGGTGCAGCGCGAGCGGGCAAGCGCTACGGCAACTACGGCCACAGCAAATACATTGGGTTGATATCTGCTGCTTTGTTGTTGTTGTTGCTGCTGCTTGGTGCTGTAATTATGACGCCCAGAGCGCTCTCTACTCACAAAAACAGGCGTCAAGCGACAAACAGAAGAGCCAGGGGTCCACAAAATACTTGCATCTCTGTTTCGTGTAAAGCCGGGCGGATACGAAGTTCCACAGTGCTTTCACCCTACTAAAACTTGAAAGGTGTACGGTGTAGGGTGTACCCGTAGGCTGCAAGGTGTAGGACATATTTCGAGCTTTCTCCGGAAACTTCTGAATACACCCCTTGGCAGTACTGTCACACGTAGGCCTCGATTTTCCTGCATCCTCGACCACGTCGGGCGTGCGCGGAGCCGCAGGCGGATGTAAGCCAGCCTCGGCGAAACCCCCTCACATCTGGTGCCAGTACGAATCAAGCAGGGGGGAAGGAGATGACTCGGCCTACTTGACGCTGCTCTAAAACGTCTATAAAAAAGTGGGACGGGGAGCAATAGGTCCGCCCCGCTCGGAATCGATGATCCGTCCGAGCTCCGAGGTGTGAAATGTAGGAACGTTTCAAGGTTAGTTCGGAAGGGTTTGCCGATTCCGGGTACGGGTATGGAAGTCTTACAACATCACAGAAGTTCCGGGTATTATATGGAAGTCTTACAAAACTCAAAGAAGTTCCGCGGGCGGGTACATGAATGTTGCACCCGTATCCGTACCCGCACCCCGGTATTTTACAAACTGTCGGGTACCGAGTATATAGCCCGCTATTTACCCTATTTTCTGGGTATTTATCCTACAAAAAGGTAGGGTACGGGTATGGTATGTTGTACCCGTACCCCGGGTATTGCGGCACGGGCGTATAGTACAGAACTGGCTGAAGTTTCGGGTACGGGTATGAATGCCATGTGGAACTCACAGGAATTCCGGGTCGCGTATGAATGTCATACAGAACATACAGAAGTTATTTGTACAGTAGAGCAGTACCCGGGTAAATACCCCGGGTATGGTCATGTATGTACATGGCAAGTCTAATACGGGGCAGTTGACGCCAGCTATCTTCGAATCAAAGGGCTGAAATAACGCGAACGACGGGAGCCATCTTCCAATAAAATCGCTGTATTAACGGGAACCACGGGAACCACGTGAAATTACGCCGCTCACAAACTAGAAGAAGAAAGACACAGCTCGCAGCTCGCACACCCGCAGTCACGCGACGATTGACCTTCGATCTCGACAAATAATCCACTCACGGTCAACGAGCTTCGTACCGGGCAAGGCCAATGAGTGAAAATTATGGCCTCGGAGGTATCATTGGAATCCGTGGTCTAGGGGGCGAGAGGTTGGCCGCGGCGTCCTATGTTCTTCGTCAAAACTTTCAAAAAGTTATTTTTCGTGCCAACGGAGAGGAATCGAGAGTTTTTGTCGTCTGTTTTCTACACACCAGCTGCCAAATATGTTTTTAGTAGACGCCTGGCCCACCCACGGCACATATCACCGACCGAGCTGTGAGAACTGTGATACTAGTCGGGGTCGGAGCCTCTAACCAGCGCGCTTCATTCGGAGTTCGTGACGCAATCGTTGGGTTTGTCGATCGATGCCAAACCTGAAAAATGGTCTATTTTTGCCATCGGAGAGGGGTCGATATTTTTTGTCGTCTGTCTTCCACAGACCAGCGCCAAATTGTTTTTTGTAAGACGCTTGGTCTACCCACGCTATCACCCACCGAGGTGTGAGCACTGTGACACTAGGCTGGGTCGGAGACCTTAACCAGCGCATTCCGTTCAGATTTCATGACGGTGTCGTTGGTTTTGTCGATCGATGTCTGCCGAGGATTCTCATAAAAGTTGGCTCTAGTCAATGGGAATGACTACACATTACTCCAGTACCTGCCAGAACAGGGGTTTTATATACATTGCGCGGCGCGCAATTAAAGTCCGCGAAAGCTGTCCCGTGACGGTAAATAATTTCTCAATGTACATACCCTACAGCACACAACCTTGGAACTTTCCGGACGTACTCGTTTTCAATCATAGCCCTGAACAGGCTACTCGTGTTGGATGATAGCGCTGAAGAGACCCATGGACTGAATCATGCTAATATTAATGGTATTAATAGATTATTATTAATGGTAGCACTGCAGGGAACTTTCGACACATGTTCATGTCCACCGTCCACGATGCCAGCGTCTGTGCTTCAGCTCAATTAATAGGAGCATGCCAAATGCTACTATTAATATCAAGGGCAAATGCCAAAATCAGGTATACCTGATCCGTTTAAGCCAAAATCAGGTACATGCTAAAACCAAGTAAAAAACACGCGCCACGAGCGGTGTGATGTCCATGACAATCCGGTAAAAAAAGAATGCACCTAAAGCACTAAACGTGCCACATGGCTTCCAAAATCTGAATCGTTTTGTTTTCTTCAGGGTGTATCATATGTACCACGGGCTCCACTTGGACCTGCAGAAAGTCACTATTAATATGCTTCGTTTGTTTCGCCACGGCGGGAGCGCCAAGAGCATTTACTCTGGCGCCCCCCCCCCCCGTTGACAGCTTTAAAGCGGCTTTCAGACCGTCCTCGCGGAACCGCCTGCTCGGCACGAAATTATCTTGCCGTACCAAACCTGAGACCACCTCGACGCGGGGTGGTGCAGACGAAATGCCGTGTGGTCATGGTGCTGTAAAGACTGTTGTGAACATACAGTAGAAAACAACAGAGTACACACAACAACTAACTGAAGCACGTCGCACACCCCAAGGGAGAAAAAGTGAAACCAGCGGACGCATGTATGCATACGACGTACGAGTACAGACTTTATACGTCAATACAGAAGAATTTCAACCGAGGGAGGGCAGACGCATACGGAGAGAAAACACAGTCAGTGTACGTATGGCCTCTCTGATTGGTTCAAAGTTGGCCAAAATCTGTTGAAAGCTAGACCAGAGTAGTGGTAGAAAAAATCGGGTATACCCTGGCCTTTCCGAGCCAAAATCAGTTACGATGTCAGCCTGGCCAATAGCAGGGCTCCAGGGGTGTGTTTTGTACTTGTTTTTAGGATGTAACTGATTTTGGCCGAAAAGTGGCCAGGCATATACCTTATTTTGGCTAAAACCCCAATATTAATATTAATACTATTAATAACACTGCTTCGTTTTGGTACAACAGGAACCTCTGTACCAGTACTTATCCGTTTTTTTTTAAGTATCACTTTTACTTTCCAGCCCAACTCGTAGGAGGTTTTACCCTCGGCGATCTTCTGGACAAGCCGTGGTCACCTGTGTGTCGTCCCTTCTCCCTCCCGGTACGCGCCTTGATTTTTTTTTCGCGCATTATCATGTACTACAAGTGGTACGTACAGCAGCAGTACAGCAGGTAGATGTACGTGGTGCATGCATGTTGAGTGTGATATTCATCTAGGGATCCAGTACCGCTGCTGTATCATACTGCAGAAGGATCCCACTCATTCATGAATTGAACCCAACACCATCTGCACCATCCCACGCGAAAAAAGTCAAAGCTCGGCCAATTCACGAAAAACCAGCCACAGTCATGGACACCACGCACCTGGAACCCAGTGCCCCACATCGCTGGCCCCGGCTGTGCTCGAGTCACATCGAAGACAGCAGTGTTAAACGCCCACGTCGAAACCTGAGCTACAGTGAGAATCCGCAAAAAAAAAGTTGGTAGCAGCATGTTTCGCGTCGATCGAATGCGAAGCACCGGGTTAACTGGCCCCATTGAAAGCATAGTACAGCAAAGCACCTGTAGGGGAGAGCTTGTGCTATAGATTGCCTCACAGTAGAAGTCTCAGGCCACCAAGCAGAGCGATAGAGGCAGCGCAGAGCGTGGCTGGCTCATTTTTTATTCGAGGACCCCAAACAACCCCCGCTGTTAACATGCCTACCATGTGTGACGAACACCTCGTAAATGCTTTGTACTTTAAAAAATAATTTTTTCAGTAGTGCACAAACCTTCCTGGGGTAGCTAATTAGGCACTCTGATTGGCTAGGGGTATGTTTTACACGGCTTAATCAACTTTCGAGTATTTCCCAGCCACAGCATCCCGAGCCATCCCGAGTCAACCTAGAGTCTTCCCAAGCTCAGCATCCACGCCGGCCGAGCCAACCTAGGGTCTTAACAAACACAGCAAAAATTGAAATACGTCGGCTGTGAGTTCGACTGATTAAATAGTTGATACTCAACTTTTTTTGTATTTTTTGCAACCAATGGGAATCATTCCCATTGTTTGTAACGGCTAACCGGCTAAGGCTGACCGCTGGAAGCAAACCTTGAAACAAAGGGCGGGTAACGGATTCAAAAGCAATGTATGCGAGTAGCTCGCGCCCTCGTGCCGTCAGCGATGGCCTCTCCACAATGGGCACGGATAGTGGTCGATGCATCTGGTCTTGGGCCGCTCTACGAGGCACCTTGTATATGACCTTTGTCGCGGCTACAAGAGTTTGTTTGCTGAAAGTCCAACAAACAACAGAAAAAGATGGATCGTAGCTGCTCGTGCTGTGGATCTTTTCATCTCGATTTTGGGCGAGCAGGCGTGGTGTCCTAGATCAAAGGGGCAGATATTACCATGCGTGTGATATGCATAACAGCAGTGTACAGCCAAGACTCCGCAATAGAGCCGGGGTGGGAAGGCGGTGGGCATAGTGTGACCAAACTGAATAGTAAACAACTAACTACTCGTATACTACGACTACTGTAGTACTACTGAAGCCGCGCTGCATGTATGTACCGTCGCCAGAGGTACCACACGCTCAATGAACTGAATGAAGCAAACATCTGTCAGTCCGATCAGCTTTCAATGCCAACTGACCCAGAAGGTGCTCATTCACAGTGGTGGGGAACTATTAATAGTTGAAATACGCCAGGAGGAACGGAATCATTGTTTTCAAGGGTTTTGCGTCATCTATGCTTTACACCAGGCATACTACTTCTCCGGCCGTATTGGGACTGCGAACTGATTTCCTGAGACTCTACTCGTATAGCCTTTTTTTTATATAAATTTTGAAGTACGTCAGCTGTAAGTTCGACTGATTAAATAGTTGATACTCAACTTTGCAAGCTGCGTAATACGCCTCGTCTATATTCCATTTTTACCTAATTTTATAAGTATTGTGATAAACCGAGCGCGCGTATTCTATATGTGATTCCTTTTATATTAAGAATTTGTTCAACACGAGAGGTCGAGGGGAGAGGGGTACAGTAATATATCTACTTGTAGTACTGTGCGAGAGATACTACAGTTCAGCGAGATACCGTGAAATTTCATGGAATGTACCGCGGGATACATACCGTGGGAAGTCGGTCAGAATACCGTAGGATACCGTGGTACAGATCGAGAATGTCGGTGGGATGCCATGGGAAACCGGTAGAACACCATGATAATAAGTTGATGGAATACCGTGGGATACATCGGGATACAGTGAGATACCTTAAGATACAGGATCATGTTTATGCTGGGTGGGATATGTATGACCTACGCTGTAGTTCTTATACACCCGTTTGTCGGGTGGGATCTGTATAATCCACGCCTTTCGCACACATTCTTTTTTGCCCAGACGAACGCAACCTTTTATCAGGTATCTATAATATGGATATATTTACCTGATGGAACACACACGATCTACAGTAGCAATAATAGTAGTAGATAGGAAGGGCGAATATTGCTGAAGGTTGGGTAGGCCATCAGGAACTTTTACCAGTAGTATACACAGCAGTAGCTCAACAGACTAGTCTAAGAGTACGTACTATTAAAACCAACATCATACAAGTACGTAGGTTCCTGGTATTTGATTTCGCATGAGTTCAAGCCTGGCCGACGTTCACTTTTTTTTTTTTTTTCAGGAAAAGTGAAAACTAATCGTCAAGAATCGCGACACCGGGGTCAAGAGTCAAGAACCGCGATAGTTGGGGGTCGAGACTTGATATCAGGTAATCAAGTCAAAGTGAGCTGCAGATTAATTTACGTACGTAGTGGTCTGAGGTTTAGTCCAGACGGAAAGCCCAAGAGAAAAACACCCTAGGGAATTGTTCACAAGAGGACCCGCCAGGAGGCGCAGAATCGTCATATTTTTGGGTCTGGTATCATCTTACGCTTTTATTGTTGAAGAGGTCACATACACCCACACGGAACACTATTACCATTAACCAATCGCGGCCACTTGCCCACTGAATACAGTATTAGGGCTTACATGGTAAAAAACAGAGAACCAGCGTGCACGAAAATCGAACATTGCCGCAAAGTCGACGCACGCAATGTCGTTTGCTTGCTATGAATAGGTCTCTTTTTCAAGGAAAAATACCGCCCCTCGGCCCCTCGTAGTATTAATAATATCAATTGAAGAGCAGGGCAAGGGTTGTCCTGCTGTTCCCTAGGTGTATCATATAATAAAAGGTTGGACGGAGGTATGGAAATTCTCTCGCGACGTAGATACTTGCTACGTAGAATATTATTACTTGTTTGAAGATGCTGGTGTTGCCGCCATTCCGAAGCAAAAAGCCAAAACATAATATCACAGTCGCATCGCGCAGATTGCGATGACCTCGATGTGTCGCGAACACCGTACCAAATAAAACGCTGCAGTAAAGTCCAAGATGACAAAAGGCATGCAAGTAGACTTTTCGCCGATGATTGTTACGTACATGCACCCCGTAAACAACATTCTGTCGACCAAACAGATAATATAAATGTAGCTGCGCAGAACTCGAAGGGCTGGACGCGCCGTGCAACATTTCTGCCCAATGCGTTCTAGCAAAAAGAGGGAAAGAAGAAGCCAGGCAGTCCAAATCGAGAAGCAATATCACACAAAAAAAATAAAACGTTTCAACACACATGTGAAGAACACGTGAGACGCTCAAGGCGGCGGTACGTCGGAGTCGAGTCGGCAGGGCACAGCTGCGCTCCCCACGTCGTAGTGGCCAGGACTTCGGTAAGGCGGAGGCATAATCGGTCCTTGTCTAGTTGCCTCGATTATCTCCGAGCGTTCTTGGCTTGCGCGCTCATTGTAGCTACTGTAGCACTACGGTATGCTGCCGTTTGTGCCTGGGGAACAGGCAAGGTCATAGACTTTCGAAGGTAGACATACATATGCTGGCAGCCATGATACAAGCCATTGCCGAAATCGTCGCAAGACGTGGTACTCCTCCCGAGTATACAATCGTACTTCAACCACCGCCTCTGGAACGCAACTGGGTCACGAAATGGTTCAGAATGGAGTAGATGACAGCTGCGAGGCACTACTCAACGCCAATCATCAAAATGGGTGACGTTGCCGACGGCTCTCCGACGTCCTCGTAGATGTCTACCCGTGCAGACGCGAAGAAATCGCCCCTCAGCCCCTCATAGTATTAATAATATCAATCACAGTAGTCTTCGAGCGTATTATTCATCTGGAACCGGAATACGAGCAAAATATATCATCTGTCTCTCGCCCGCCAAAAATTGAATCTCCAGAGCCGACTGCTGTAGCAAAATAAACTCTCGAGATCGAGAGATATATCATAGGGCCAAAAGGAGAAAATAGGGAAGGCGTTCCCACACATCCCGTGTGCCAGAATTACATGTTTTCCCTCGTTTGGTTGACTTTGGTAAGGGCAAATGCACCTTCCTTGTTCGTGATGGTGTTATTTAATGTTGATACTAATAACGCTGAGCTGAGTCCTGACATACCGTGCCCGGTTCGTACGCATCCTAAGGCGGCACCCCAATAAACAACAAGGGAGGGAACCGGGGGATAAACTATCACTAGCTCAGGTTAACGGCCCCACTACATACCGTCGCCGCCTACTATACAAATATGCAAAATGCCTCAACACAGCTCAGCACTATGACCGGTCGTCTATTAAGTTGTCGCGAAAAAGAGTCTGCCAGTCTGGTGATAAATAACAATGATTGACTGACACGCGGCGTCCGGCCACGAACGCTATACGGCACGGAACGGAACGTCTACAACTTTTTGCCATGAACGGCGGGTTGGCGCTCTTACGGTGGGCAGACGCTCTTTGCTACTACTTATTGCTGACGGTGTGCCACCGGCAAACATAAAGAAAGCAACACCAGCAGAAAGCACCGCGCATCGTTACCCTTTTTTTTGCAAAGCGCTACCGCTCAGTGCAGGCGTCGCAGACCACCACGTACTTGTATCAACAAACTACCACAACGCCCCGTCAGACGAACACAATTACTCCAAACCAGAACACCATAACAATAGCGGACCAACGCCTACTAATAGATGGGTATTGAGGGTGACTCGTGCACCGAGTCAAGCTGGGGAGACTATTGAGAGGTTTTAGTGGGTTCAACTCCTACACTACCTGAGTCGGGAGATTAAATCTAGACTCAGGTGCCTACATCCTCAGAGTAAACCACTCTTTCATGACGGTCAGAGACAGGCCCGACTCGGGTGGAAGAAACGAACCGGGTTCGAACCGGTACACGAAAGCTATTATAGAGAAATAAGTGTGGACAGGGGTTTCCTCTCGCTCTCCGGGGCGCGAAAAAAAAAAGAAAACCGTAACAATCGTCAGAGCATATATAGCTACTACCACTACACTATTAATAGTAGTTCCTATTTCCTACGCACTTCCTACGCACTCACTGTCAAACATACTGTCATGCGTCCGAGCAGATAGCGAATACTCGAGCGTTTTTGCAGCAATGGAGCCTGGGCTTCCTTCCAAGGAGACGATGCCGATATAAAATACGCAAGACCTCAACCAGCCATCTTCCTACGGGCGACTTTACCTGCAGCCCAGTCGTCACGCAGTTCGTTCCAACTGAATCATTCCAATGGCTATTACCTACGATATAGTGCGGTGTGACTCCGTTATTGCCTTCTAGGCCATCCAACAGTTACCGCGAAGTCAACAGGTGTTGTTCATACTCGTAATAATCTGTCTCTAAACAAAATCTCCGACGCGACAAGGCGGCTTTGGATACAAGGCAAGAGTTAAATCGAGACATGTACTGCTTGTGTGGTACATTATAGATCAGATGTACTGCGCTAGATACTACTGTAGTTTTTTTTAGTCTGGAGAGCACGAACAGGGGTACAGGTCAAACAACAGTCAAGTGGCAGAGAACCCGGAAAGCTTTTTTTGCTGACATCGCTAACGCTGCCGTATTGCGCATGTAATATTATCGTCACCATTATAGTCACACTGAAACCTCGATCTCCCTGCGCTGTCTTCTTACAGCGGTGATATACTCCTATAGCGTACAGCAATGGCGCAGTGTACGGCGGTAAAGTCTATGGTGGGAGCATCCAGCCAGCAATGAACGTAGCACCCGACCACCATACCTTACGGGAAACACTAACATTAACGGCATCCGCCATCAGAGGTAAATAAAAAATCGTTGAAATACCATACGTACAAAGAAAAAATCTCAACCCCACGGTAGTGGATGGGTGCAGAAAGAGCATCACCACCACTAACACCAGCGGTAACAGCAGCACCACCAAAAGCAGTGGTAGCAGCAGCACCAACAGTACCACCACCACCACCACCAGCGGTAATATCAGCAGCGGTAGAAGCAGCACAACAGTACCAGCGGTACAGCAACAGCGGTACCAGCAGCGAACATCATCAGCACCAGCGGTGACAGCAGCAGCACCAACAGCAGCAGCAATAGCAGCGGTAGCAGCAGCAGCAGCAGCAGCAGCAGCAGCAGCAGCCGTTTCACCATCACTGCTTTCCGTCGCCTGGGGATGTCTCTTTAGAGGCGTTGGGTTTGACCTTGACCTGTGCGGCGGCTTTGGCGGCGGCCTTATTCTTGGCGGCTTTGATGGCTAGCTCCTTTGCAAACTGTTCCTCGAACAGCTCTATGGCTCGTTCCGAACCACCAGCCATGGCCTCCTGGATGTCCATCGATCGTTTCGATCCGAGTACGTGTAAACAAAGGCAAGGGCAGCGATTCGTCAGCATGACTGATTGTGAAAAACAAGGGCAAAATATTGTCAACAGTCGATACAGGTTTAGTTTCAACGCGATGTTCACTCCTCGTCAAGTTAACTTTCTGAAGAAGCATCGTTTTTGTTCCAAAACCAGGTATAACTGGCGTCTTTTGGGCCAAAATCAGTTACATACTAAACCCAATTAAAAAAGGTGCGCCACGAGTGGTGTTTAGTCCATGGAAATCCGTTTTAAAAAAAAAACTGCGCCTGCGTGTGGCCTCCAAAGTTTGAATTGTTTTGCTTTTTTTAGGGTATACGCGACAGAAAACAACAGAGTACACATCATAACTAATGATGTACATCAGGAGACATGTCAAGCAAGGCAAAACGTGCGTTGTATAGGGCCGAGTGTTCCACACTACAGCCTAGTATTTTGGTGTCAGTCGAGGCACGTCGAGGCAAGTTGTTGTCTGTCAAGGGATGAAAATGCAGTCTCCTAACATCTTTGTAAATGCGTACACCATACGTATAAGAAAAAGTGAAATCATCGTACATAGTTATGCACAAATACGTACGTATTACGTACGAGTACAGAGAGTAGGTATGTATGCACAGATGCGCACGCATGTACGAATACAGACCTTATACACAAGAATTGTGAAACCGAGAGACCGCAGACGCATACGCAGAGAAAAAACAGTGTACGTATGGCCTCTCTAATTTGTTCAAAAATGGCCAAAATCAGTTGAAAGCCAGACAGTAGACAAAATCACGTGTACCCCGGCCAACTCGAGCAAAATCAAGTACGCTGTCAGTCTGGCCGATAGCAGGGCTCCTGGCGTGCGATTTGTACTTGTTTTTAGCACGTAACTGATTTTGGCCAAAAAAGTGGCCAGGTATACAGTACCTTACTTTGGCCAAAACCCATTTTTTCATGTTTGTACACGAAAACAAAACGTTCACTGCTGTGGCAGCTACTGACTAGCTACGTTCTTGAATGCAACACAGGAGCTGTACGAGTGAGTACTTTCAACCCGAAGAGGAACGAAGACAGCACTCTGAAGACCCGTACAGTAAGACAATCTCCCCCAGCCATCATACTTACTAATAATGCTTTTGTCTTGTAAAAAGTAATGAGCCGATTTATAGTCAAAAGCCAGCAGCACTGATAGGACAGGCCACGGGTAACGGGGATATTCTTGGGCCCAACAGTTTCTGACTGACAGGGCTATTAACCTATTTATTAATAATATCTATGCAATCCCACTATTAGTACCAGGTAGTATGTTACTAGCGTGTTGACAGTGCTACGATAGGGATTGCTATCAGCGATGTTCGGCCATTTTTTCACGACTGACGGGCTCAACTGACGAACTACGGTACCCAATATCGTTGAATGAATGTGTTCGACGATATGATTCGGCGAATACCTACGGGGCCATGGGATTGTTCGTCGGTTTGCGCCGTCGTTTTTTTGTCCAAGCTTTTAATTTCGTGAGGTACAGAGTTCCTCAAGCGCGTGGCCTTATAAAATAGGCACACCCCCTTTTACTGTAGAACGCGTCTGTCTTTTTAGCCCTTTCAGAACTGCAGTCCCGTTTCGTGGAAAAATACTTGAAAGTTTCGAGCGCTTTGTCCCCTAGACGGGACCGCAGACCTTGACGGGGTTAAGAAATATAATTAGTGGTGAAACGCCTGGCCAATGGGATTGGTCGACATCTCAGACAGATAATCGATTCCCACACCATGATCTAGATCTTTCAGGGCAGATAGATATATTCCTGATCTGTACGATCTGTGTGATCTGTATGATCTAGCTCATGGTTCCCGGAGGGAGCCATACAATCTGCATCATCTCCAGTAGGGTATGTTTGCAGGGTTGGATATGCACTATACAGATAATATGCACTATAGAGATGAATAAAGTAAAGCACCTCACAACGGCCGGTTAGGGTTACGGTTAGGATCTACGTAGATCGTGATATGTCCAAGGTGCGGATTGCTCCATGGGTGCACCACATACATTCTCCTACAACCGGGCTTTAGGTGGGGTGTTGACCTTGTCATGTATGTCAGAAACTTCAGGAGCACTTACTAATATTATTAGGTACTGGGGCAGCACAGTATACCCCCTCTACCATCAACCGTACCTGCTTGTCTTTGTCGTCGACGGCCCAGGTCCCGAAGCTCTGGCCAACTAGGCGCGCGAAAATCTGCATGTGTGGCTTGAAGAACTCTCTCATCTGCCGTGCATCAAGTATTACACGATATGCAAGGCATGAACATTTGATACACGAACTGTGGTACACGAGGTATGGCATACCAAGTGCCGTGTGTGGTGTACAAGTCACGACGTACCAGTACACGTTATTACCTATGACATACATGGTACGAGTATAATTTATGGCACACACGGTATACCATACCAAGCACACAGTAAAATATGCATGATAAACAGTGGTAGGATATCCACCGTATCGTACTGGGGGTTGGCCGGGTCGGTTGAGCATGAGCTCAACGTACTTCAGAACCGTCAGAAAAAATCAACGGTTACATCAACGGCTATTAATAAATCAACGTTCAGAAGCGTGATTTCAGACCCGCTTGGCTAAATTACCTTCCACTGTATCGTCACGGTAGGAGTACAAACCACGAATTATAAATACGCATACTTTTCGTACCATATGACAACAGTACCAGGCAAGTCCCATCACAGGCCACCTACTGAAAATTATACACACGCATCTGGCACCAGGTACCCGATCTCATATATTGGCACACCAGAATATAAGCTCCTCCGAGGTGAGTAATGCCAGGTACATGTATTACCGCTGCGCGGCCGTAGCCTCATTTTCACGTTCCCGCTCCCCGCATCCTACACGCCCACCCATAACAACGGAAAATTAAAGAGGAGCAACCACCGCCACACTGCCACATACTGTTGTCTACTGGTGTCCTCATCTATTACTCAAGAAAGGCAACGGCCAAAAACCAGCAGCTTACCTCTCGAGCGAGATCTTCCGGCATCTCCTCCTTGTAGGCGCTGTCCAGCCTCCACCCTGTCCGCTTCTCGAAGTCGGGGTATTTTTTGTCTAACTCTGCCATAATGGCCTCCTGTCCTAGCGAACCGTACTCGAACTCCGAGATCCCTGCAACACCACCGCGCGCGTGTTAGCGGCAAGTATCGTAGGAAAAGAAACAGTAACAGCGAGCATGACGCCGCTCGTGCAGGCACTTGACGCGTGCGAGCAGTTGTGTGAAATGTCAGCTCTCTCTCTCTCTCTCTCTCTGAGCTATTGCACATGGAAAATGCTTCGCCTGTAGCTATTCATGTAATATCACAATACAGCCGCCTAAAAATTGATACTTTGGATATGTTGCATATGTCAACATCAACACCAACCCCGGTGACGGCAACAACAACAATTGCCACCGAAAACAAAAAAATGCGGCGCTATAATACCAACCACGACAACATTAACACTATAAATAACAACAAATAGTGGACAACATAAACAACAGGAAATGGCGGACGAAGGCTACAAGCACGTTTGCTCGTCGACACATAATACTGTAGCACTAGTGTAATAGTGCAGATCGTAGGCTACCCCGGCCGAAGAGGCGCCATCGTGCATCTCGGAGAAAAAAAAAGATACAAATCGTGCAACAAGTCTGAGAATAAAACAGAGAAAAGTTTTCATTTTTTCAATTTGTTCACCCTTTTGCCGTTTGCAGCAACGATGCCACACAAATTCCGAGGAGCGGACCCTAAAAAAAACGTGGGTGCGGTTGAAAAGGGTTTCCTAACGAGGCCAGGCGAACACGTTTTGGAGGCCATCTCACCGATGTGTTGGTGGACCATAGGCATGATCTCTCCCGGCCTATCTCGCAAGTCGTCGGTCTCGATGAACAAAATCTGGACACCGAAAAGACCGACAACACCGAAAACGACAGCATGAGGACGATATTCAGTAATCCATAAATACATACCAGGTATTTTCAAGGGGCGCGGGGGGCCACGGTGCAAGAACAAGCATCAAGGAGAGGGGGTAAGGTGGGGGGGCGACATTCACATACTACGGGGCCCTTACCAATCAGAACCCATGACGGACCCGGGGCCCTAACCCAAAGGTATACAACGGGGGAGCATAGCATAGCACATAGCACATAGGACCAAATATTCTAATTAAAAAAAGGTAAAAATATAGGTTTTTATGTATACCATAGGTCCTATTAACTATGGACGCCCGTATTAGTATATCCCCCTATTTTTGGCAGCCGCATTTTGGTTCTGATCACTGTGGTGCCCAGTATTATGAAATAGTAAACTAAAATCGGCACTAAAAACACTAAAATCACCAAAATCGGCACTTAAGGTACCGCGATGGAAACAACACCTACACAACTAGATCAACTGTCGCATTTCAAGGTGATGCAGGGACAGAAATACCACTAAGGTTGGCGCGATGGAAGCCATCAATATTGCCCAAGAATATATGCCTGCTCTGGAGAGAAAAAGCACCCGACGAACTGGCGCTATCAACGGTAATGCTAGGAATGAAACATCGTTCCCCATAGGAAACTACGCGATCATGTGCAGTCTACCTTGAAACTGCCGTACTATTACGGGGGGCCATAGTTAATAGGACCTACGGTACACACAAAAAACCTATATATTTCCCTTTTTTACGAACAATATTTAGTCCTATTTTACTATAGTCCCCCTTGCTAGAGCCTTCGCTCGTACCAGTAACCGCTACCTGGTACATATCACGCAACGTATCACCTCAAGCAACTTGCTGCAGTTATTTCGCTATTTCGCGCTTTCAAATGTGCTACTATACAAGTCTTGCAAGTCTGACTCCTACTGGTAACAACAGTGTCTCGATGTTAACGTTGCAATGCAGAGGCCAAGTGAAGGGTGGGAAGCAGCCATGGGGTGCGGCGGTGCTCACACACATCTTAGCGCTTGACGTATATTATAGCTCGACCCTTGGCAAGAAAGGGCCACGAAAATTAGTAGTCTGAAACAAGATGTGCATATCTCGATATTAATAAACCTTTGCTCTTCGAGTAGTAGCACACTTCGGGGCAGCACCGAACAGTACGCGTACAACTAAAAAAAAAACAACCCTATATACTGTGAGGTCGGTTGTATTTTCGAAACCCCCATTTGCAAGCAAGCTGCGTGCGATAACTTCGATCGCACCTGTGCCACCGGAGGTGTACTGCGGTTCTTATAGCGGTTTACATAATCTGCCAGTTCATGTAAGCAACGAACTCGCTCCCCACATACGTATTTTGTCCAAACACCAAACCGACCTACAAGTATATGACGTATCATCAATAGTGGAGCCGGGCTCTCCCAGTTTCATACAAGGTATTTCGCACCTGCTCTCGCTGAATGTACTTGAGGCAGTGATACGCCTGCACATCGTACAAACTCCTGTATATATACTGGTCAGAAATGCCCGGTGTCACCGTAAAGCACCTGGGCAGAAACAAAACAAAATCGAATCGAGCAACAGAGTGAGTGGAATAAGGGATAAATTACACAAAGCAGACTATCGGCGAGGCATGCGCGTAACATGACAAGACATCTGGATCACCAATCAAACAGAGAACGTACGCGATGGTATAAAAGTACCTGGCATGCCCTACACGAAGCCGCAACCAACGCTAAGAGTAAGATGGGAGCCGCCCGCTATTAAATAGTATATTGTAGACATACACCACGACCATAATACCATAACACAGAGACACACTGCCGAGGGTCGGCCCGGGGAAAGTTTTGTAAAAATTCGGCGTGGTTCAAATAAGGGAGGTCTTCCGATTTTGACCGGATAATCGAACCGCAGGTATGGGTTTCCAAACAAAGATGCTGATGGTGGTGATGGTTCCGCACACGCGCAATGAAACAGGCAACACCTGTCAGACAAAACGGGGTTCTAAGCGTAGGCGACACCTGTAACACAAGACAGGTTTTTGAGCGTAGCCGACACACAAGACAAGACAGACTTTCAAGCGTAGGCGACACCTATAAGAACATGACAGACTTTTAAGCGCAGGCGACACCTATAATACAAGACAGGTTTTTAAGCGCAGGCGACACCTATAAGACAAGACAGTTTTTTCAAGCATAGGCAACACCTTGAGACAAGACAGGTTTTCAAGCATAGGCAGCTCCTCAAGACAAGACAGGCCATAGAACGTAGGCGACACCCTAGACAAGACCGGGTATTTAAGTGTCGTTCTCACGTATTTTCACAGGTGAGGGCGCGTGTCATCGCACTGCAATTAAGTAAAAAATAGTTGTCATTTCCGACCCCTTATGAACCTGTTCTATCATCGCACCACCCAGGAAAACCCCCACACAGAATATCTCTACCAATAGGGCTTCCTCAGATCTCTCGGACGGTGCTTGGGCATCGCAAAAAGTTATAGGCGTTCATCTCGGCCTTGTGGCAAGATAAAACAAAACAAGCTTATGACTACACTCTAAATCAAGAACGGACGTTTACTTCGTGGATAGAGTGAGTAGTACCGAAAGCGGGGACGGGGAGAAAAAAAAAGCCGGACCCTCAGAGGCCTCGCAATAATGCTCAAACTTACGCCTTAATCTTGTCGTCCATTTCTTTCGCGCTAGGCAAGGCCTCCCCCGCCGGAACTTCATCCAGGCCGTCCAACTTCAACATTTCCACACCGAAACACTTTTTCAAGCGCAAGAGCTCCTGCCGCATCACTACTGCGACCTGCCCGAAGCACACAGAAAGGACGGACACGTTGGACAGATCATCTATAGATACATCACGATCTAGATCATCTAGGTCTTCACCTGTCGTTAGATGCTGCGATGCTTTGCGGGCTCTGTAGAGTACAGATGCAACCCAGGGATGGTATACATCATACAGAGTGTACGGCTCCCACCCAGCAACATGAGCCAGATCGTGGAAATCATACAGGTCATACATACCAGGTATCACACAGGTCAGGAATACGTACGTCCTGAAATATGTGGATAATCAAGCAGGGGTTTTATCTACCGGATCAATTGGACCTTATGTAACCTCTCCGATTCGTGCGAGGGTGTACGGGCATAGCAACAACTGAAAAGTGGGGGTGGGCATGCTGGGGCGATCGCGCCACTTGCGAAACGATGCAAAATCGCTAATTTGATGAACCCCCTCCTGATCTCACAGGGGAAACTCGGCGATCAAAAGTGACCATTACAGAAACGACTACTTCGTGATGGGGTGATGCTACAAAATGGTTGCTGTCCGAGTTACAATGGTTGAAGAGCAACGAGTCGCACGGAACGGGCCAAGACGCGTTCTACGATAGAGGTGCGAGCACACTTATTTCCGCTTGTTTGTGTTTCTGAATGACGGGGCTCCTTAACCCAAAATCGTCGGAATAGTGCCAATCTTGTTTCGAAAAATGACGTTTTTGTATACTTGGGCTATGGGACTACTCATCGGGATGCAATTGGACTTTTGATGAAACCAGATTTGGGGTGAGGTGTAAGGTACGGAGCTCCTTAAGGTCAAGTGAGGAGCCTCAGAAACTTCAGGGTGAGCCTTTATCGTAGAACGCCTCCGAAGATGTCATCATCCTACCCATACCACTACTGGGCGCTCCCGCCAGCTCCTATCATAGATGGTTGACGACACCAAACCTACCAACCATTGTACCATCGTTTTGGTCGCTGTGTCTAATAATAGGCCCCAGAGGTTTTAAAAGTAACGTCTTCCGGGGGACACGTATCATACTTGGAACTAGACCACAAATAGTTTTGCAGCGGTAATTTGGATCCAAAACGGGGGCGGAAGAAGGACGTCCCCGGTTTTGGGAGAAAGCGTGTAGTACTTGTTTTATCGGGGCAACTACTCTCCGCCACGACGTGCTGCGTTGGATGCATCGAGTCAACGCGGGGGTAGTAGCCCTGGGCGAGAGTTTCCGGCTGGTCGCAGCAAAGAGGCCTCACGAATCCCAAACCATACACCAGATACGAGATGAAGCGACGACGAAATGTTACTGCAGAAAGCGGGTTGAAGCAGTAGCGCATGAACGCAACGCTAATATCATACATATCCGTTAATTTTAATTGGCGTAGTACACAAATATTTTACTATTGTACGAGGTGATGTCAATAAAAAAAAACATGTTGAACCTCTGGAGGTGTCAAGAGATCTCGACGCTCGCTTGATTCACTGGCGCTCCTCTAGTATTATTAATAGTTGTATCAGGCCCTGCACTGCAATGCATTACTGTACTGTATCAGGCCATGCGCTGTGCTACTGTACTGTACCAAGAGAAATTGCATTCCACTGTAAACTGCACGGTGCTCTACCCTATACCATTAATAGTGCTACAGCATACCTGGTACTGTACTCTACAAAAAAAAGTTGTGTGCAACAAACATGACATGACATGACATGACATGACATGAGATGACATGACATGACATGACATGACACCGTCACGCCGCACGACTCACCGGCACAACTCTCTCCATCTTCACGTAGCAAGTCTCGTCGTGCACCCTCTCACCCTCCTGCCCCCAAAGCCCCCACCTCTTCGGCCCACTTACCAGCTCCTTCAACCCCCTTCGACTCCCCCACCCCTCCGGCGCTTGCTGGCTCGCATCTGGCCACAGAGCCCCCGGCGCTGCATACGTGTATGCAGCCGGCGATTCCGAGTAGCCACCAGCAAAAGTACGGGGTGTACCGACACCCCCTTCTTCCCCGGTACTTTCGTCTCGCCAATAACCCCTTACATCTCCGCGCCCCCACCCCTCCCCGTCAAGACCGTCTCCCGCCCAGCCTCCCCACCGCCCCCCTCCCAAGAACTCATCGTCTTCGGTGCCATGCTCCGGTCCGTGGCCCTCCCCCCACTGGTCAAACTCGCCGTATGCAGGGTTTCCAGCTCCCGGAAGGCGATTGTCCCACCCCTCACTGACCCCGGCTAGGTGTTGGTTGGAAGCGGCTAGCGGCGTCCTTGTATCGGTTCCGTTTCGATAGAAGTCGGCGTAGGCTCCGTCGGAGGCGGCACCATAGAGGGGTTTCTTCCCCCCCGTCCCCTCCCCGTTATTGTAGTACTGGTAGTGCTGGAGGTTTCTGTGCTGAGGGCCTGCAGGAAGGGGCGGGGGAAAGGGTCAACCCTACCCGAAACCGTAACCGTAACCTCTATCAGCAATAATGCATTCACACGGTTACGAAAACCAATGCATCGTTGCGGTGGAATAGGGCCGAGAAGCCTAGTTTGTACCAGTAACTACGAGTGAAGCGTTTGGTGAACCAACCTCAACCTTCAACCTTGGTATGCGGCTCACCACTAAAAACGCCAAGAACTACTCGTGCTATTAATATAACATACCTATGACAGTGTTCCCCTTGGTACTATACACAGAGCACTACCTGTCTGTTCGTAACTACAAGATACATTTGGACAGTTTGCGGCAAAGTAAGTGCACCATATATTTACCATCAGACTGGTAACAGTACCGTACACCACACAAGAACCGTCTCCGAATCCTAGTACTCTTCTACCAGGTATATAACTATGATGTACAGTGTTGCGATGGGTTTTGGTTGGCTGAATTGGAGCCGACAGAGATCGGACCTATCCACATGCATAACGCCTCCCTCCACTTGCTTCCTAGGGACACAAGGTAAACATCGGGTAGGGTATCAGCTACCAGGCATCCAATAGGAACAAGCATTGAAGGGGGGCTTGGTTGGCCTCACGCTACCAGTTTCATAGGTATGTACCAGTTTGTGTAGATACCTGCAAGAGCATACCATAGCGCCCCACACCAAATAAAAACAGGCATGGGCGGGATTTGGAAGCGAGAAAAAGGTGGGACAACTCCGCCTTATTTCAACCATCGAACCTTCTCTCTTCAGTCATTGAACACGCACAGTACAAAACGAACCAAAAAGAAAAGGAAGAAACCGCAAGATCACATTTTACCACTTAGTCGGCACTCAGTCGACACTACGTATGGTTGAGGGGTCGCTGTCAATGATGCAAATATAAGTAATCCTAGCCTTACCTCAAGCCAATCAACCAGTGAATGGGTTAGACATCTTCGTCTCGTACACAGGTTACGTCAACCTTAGTGTCAACCTCGACCGCTTCTCCAACCTCTAACACTCTACCCGAGACACACCGAAACACTCGCCTTGAGTTTCGTTTATGCACGCCGTAATCCGTAATCAGGGGAGCACGACAAAAACAGAAGGGAAAAAAAACGACACGCGAATCCTAAAAAAGTCTAAACGACTTTAAATAGTCAAAAAGAAAAACAAACAGTGGGGTGGGGTTTCGGAACGAATTGAAAGTTGAAAAAAAATGTTGCGTTGTGTTTTCACTTGGTTTTAGTATACTCCCCTGTCTGTGTCTCGAAAATGACATAGCCGAGCGGTACGTATCGGATTCTCTCTTCTCGTGCTCCCCTGCCGCCTTGCGATACAGAAGAAGAAACTAAAAACAGGGCACCCTACATGCTCGTGTGACCCGCTGTGAAACGCTTTTTTTTCAATAGGAAAACTAAAAAAAAAAAAGGCTCGCGCATCGCGCTCGCTCGCCGTACTATTTATTTTTTAATAAAAGCGGCTCACCTCGCGTCCCGGGGAGGTGCATCAAATGTTCCCCTGGTGTCGGGACCTTTGGGCTGGGCACGCCCCGCTCACCCATCGAATGACTAACAGGCCCGAAGTTCTTCTTGGTCCAGTGGGCTTTCCACACTCCGCCTGGGTGAATACGTTCCATTTCTTGCGCGATGCTTTTCAGAGGGAAGCATCGGTTGAAGTCTTCGCGTAACCCCTGGCGGTGTGGTTATCAATAGGGTGTTATTCTCAATAGGGTGTTGTTGAGGCTATTGTTTAGGGTGTTGAGGGCGTTATTTGGCAAGTGTTGAGGGGGTTGTTTAGTGTGTTGTTGAGGGCGTTGTTTGCCAATTGTTCAGGGCGATGTTTGGCAGTTTGTTCAGGGGGTTGTGTTGGGGATGTTGCTGAGGATGCCGTTGTTAGCTTGTTGAGAAAGTTGTTCAGGGCACTGTTGACGATGTTGCTTGACATGTTATTGAAGGCGTTGTCGAGGATGATGTTTCGGGTGTTGTTGAGGATGGTGTTGGAGCTGCTGTGGAAGATCACGTTCAGGGATTTTTGTTTATAATGCATTACTCGAGTAAACGCTTTTGTAGAAAGTTTTTTTCAGCACAACACTTGCGATATCCCAGACAGAAGAACGATACAGTTGGCCGTGTGCTCTTAGTTCTCCAAATATCATGTTCGGGCTACTCATAGCTTTCAAGCCGCTTTCAAAGTTTCCTCGCGATGAGGTCCACCTCTATCGTAGCTCCGCTGTTCCCTGGGCGTGCCTCACCGTGCCTGACCAGACTCTGCCGACGGTGGCCTCGGCCGTACTCGCGCCGTGTCCCGGCGGGGCTTGCTGCTTTCGCTTTTTTACCCAATTTGTTCTTGTTTTCGATCAGATACCCTAGATAGTGCCGCCTCACCATCACGGCAAGAGGTCAGTCCGCTGCCTGCTGTATACTACCTTTGGGGTGCTGACTCCCGGGACCGAGGTCATGCCAACGAACCCACCTTGACGAGTCTCCGCACCCCATTCCTGAAAGACGAGATACACCTGCTGCGGGACTACACGTATACCGTCTCGGTGCTTCCATGCGAACATGTATGTTACACCTGGAATGTACCAGCACATGGCATACTACTGCTGCTTGCCGCTGCATCAACCCACAAGTCAGCGCGACGGACAATTGGTAGCCGTATACGAGTATGGTGAAGCACACATAAATAGGAAAGCCTGCTGAGGATGTTCCCCCGCTTTCCAACTTGCGACTTGCGATACCACCGGGAGTTCAAGCCAACCATCGAAGGGGCACCTTGTATCAGGTATACTTTATATACGTACAGTTATGTTTGTGAAATTCTCGTACTTTTTCGAACACATCTCTTCGTACGAGCACTTTTTGGCAAAACGGGAAGTAGTCGACACGGGAAGCCCGGTCGGACACATTGGTCGAGGTCCGGGCGCGATCCGTGCAGTGTGGAGCGCGTGGCAAGCGCTCAAAGGTTTTCTTTCGCCGGGTGTGGATAAGAAGATTTCCCTGGTTTGAGTACGAGAGGCCATCTTTTGTACGTACGTACCGGTGAAAATTGTCTGTTTTCTGCTCTCATGAGCACCCAGCTCAGGCATGTACCAGGTAGACAACAGACAACATGCACAGGGCACTACGTCACAACGCTGTCACCCATACGCCGTGCGTGTGCGACACACCCATATTAGCTGTACTGCTGTGGCCGGCTGTATTTATCGGAGCCTCCCGTCCGCAATCCACAATTCACCTCTCTTTGCTGTCTCTCCGTGTGACACATTCACACTCTGGACGGAAATGTGAGGACAGTTTGGATTAAATATACCTCAACCGTCGTTACATTTCCGACATTTGTGTTTCTTGCCCGAGGCACACCCAGAAATCCAGACATCAGACAACGTACACAAACAAAGTTCCCGCCTAGCAGCAAAAGCAGCAATGGGCCACACCACGCGCGTGTCGTACGTCTGTAGTGTACTGCCGGGGCTATTAATAGTTGCTTTACTGGAAGCTGCGTTCTGTCATCGGTCACTACTACTGTACTTCTGTCTCTTGTGCTGTGCTGTGCGAGTACTGTACTTCTGTCTCTTGTGCTGTGCTGTGCTGTGCTGTTGTGCATGTGTGTGCGGTGTGTCGCGCACGCCGCGGAAAATAATACCAGGTACTACGTAGGTAGTAGGGATCCTTGGTAAAATAGCAAGACGGTCACGATGCTCGATTTTGGAGATGAAGGCGCGAGTTCGATCCTCGCAGAGATCATATTTTTTTTTACTTTTTACTTTTCAACTTTTTTTTGTATTATGTACGTAACCCAGACAGCACAGACAATGAACAGCAGACAATGAACAGCATATGGGCAGACAGCAGTGCAGCGCGCGTGCTGCAACCAGCTGACCACAACGCTATACACGCCTGCCGCCCGCCAGCAGAGCAGCAAGCAACATTACGCTTGTGCGGCCCGCCAGCAGAGCAGGAAGCAACACTACGCGTGTGCGGCCCGCCAGCAAAGCAGGAAGCAACATTACGCGTGTGTGGTAGTTTGTCCGCGCTGTACTGCTATTAATATTTGCTTTTTTATCGGATCCTGCGATCTTCTGTAGAGCTGAGGTCTCTGCTGTTGTGTGATATAAATTCCAGGTACATGAATGCTGCCACAGGTGCAACAACACTGCTGTTGCTGCTGCTGCTGCAGTGCGATTTTCGTGGGCAGACGAATGCCGTCGAAAGTTCCAGCCCCTTCTTCGGTGCATCCTTTTCTATTTCTGCAGTATTATCCCACCACCACCAGTAATACTGTTCCGTGTGTGCCGCATGCCGCAGGTCACGGGTGGAATGCTTTCAAACGTTGTTTTGGTCTGCCGTGCCTGGTTTTGTGCGTGAGAGGGGGGCAGAGGCCTTCTTCGCCGTGAGCGCCACAGCGAAGACATGCATCAACACACTGACAAACATGATAAAACGATAGGCGGAATCATCAAGAAAGAAAAGCGATTCGGTCAGTAGTAGAAACAGTCCCACACTATTTCCATGTATGTTTCGTGCCCAAAAAAGCAGATGCACCTCTAAAAGGGTCTACCTCCTACAGTACAGTACAGCAGTACATGTCTATCCGTACAGCAGTAGTATGTAGATATTTCATAACGTCGAACTATTGCATCATACGAGTATAATACGCATGCTGAATCGTTTTCAGTTCGTTCTTGCGCCACTCCCCTGGGCACGTCCCGGAGGGGAACCTCGTATGTATAATATATATCGGTATGTCACGTGGCCGGCGCCGCCCCTCGACATGCTTATTTTTGAGGCGATCCCTACTTTACCAAAGCGGACGAAACACGACACAAACAGGGGATGTGTTTCCCGCTTGTTCTGTAAATCCTGAAATGGTTGGAAACATCCGTGCGAAACATTAGATACAGGATATACATAAGACTTAGACCACCAACCGTTACATGCTTATGTTTTGTATTTTGGTCCGGTATTGTATTGTATTGTGTTGTATTGTATTGTATTGTACCACTCCAGCCATACAGTGATGCAGTGGTTGAATAGAATACCGGTTTGGACAATGATGCAATGGTCGAATGTTGAAGGAGGACCATATTCCCGCGATGAGAGCAGGTAACGTATACCTGGTAGGCAGCACAGTGGTAAAATATTGCACAACAACTACCGCCGTTGTACGTGTTGGTAGATGGTCTCACCTCAATGACCCGCGCGGTGTCGGACGGAAATGCCTTCAACTGCGTCCTCAACCTGGCCAGCCAATAACCAAACAATAAACAAACAATAAACAAACAACACATACGGCAAAACACGACACATGGCATGACACATGGCATGACACGTGAGGCGACACATAGGGCAACCCGTAAGGCTAAGGCGGCACGTGAGGCGACACGCACGTAGGTGGCGTCATGTGATACAGACGGCACAAGGCGAGACATAGGATGGCACATACTATGACACATAGTATGACATGAGGCAACCGGTAAGGCGGCACGGAAGGCTAACCTAACCCGCCACGGAAGGCGACACGCACGTACGACGACCAATGAGACATGCACCCACGGCAGTTGCAGGCACGCACACTCCATGCACCAACAAACGCAAGACAAATGACAACTATTTACGCAGGGTGCATCACACCGACCACTAATCCGACTACTTTGGTCATCAAGACTCGGACCACAAGACTGGCTAACGTGGACATGACGTTGTTTCACTCGGATTACAAGGCTTCCTCAGTTTGGTTACAAGGCGGTCTCACTTTGGTTGTACGGCTAAGGCTGAGGGCGCGGACGAACACGTCACGGTTGCTGCGTGCTCGCTCGCTCGCCGGTTGGCACATGACACAACGAGAGCGCTTGCCTCTCCCAACCTAGCAACACATGCGCGCCCATCTCAACCCAACACCGTCTTTCAGGATCGCCACAAGTGCCGTACCCTTCCCCCCGCTATCGTCGACAAGGTCATAGACAAACACCACAGAGCCGCAAAAATATGGAAATAGAACCGAGGGAATCTGGGGTTTGGGGAGCCTGTTGTCAGGCCCTCCCTAACGCTCAGGTCTTGGCTAAAAGTCGAGATATAGCCCGTGCTGATACCCCAGTCTTTCATGGGTTCAATGACTCACTGCCTCGGCTGATCGTCCCCCGGTGTCGCAGAGGAAACAGGTGTCGCTCGTCGGTGCGATATTGAATTTTAACATCGAAGGCATTATTGGGTAGGGGGTAGGCGATATTTGTATTTAGTATGTTTTCTGCCGGCTATTTACCGGTGTGTTACCTGCGAGTGAACGGAAACATGACGTCGGTCCACTTCCCGTGCTCTCCGACCTCTCCCGCACACTCTCCGATGGCGGCGCCCAACGCCTGAGGGTCATGTAAAAGCTCGCCCTCCCTGCAACAAGTGGAACGTCGCACGAAACATACCAAACAAAAAATAAAAAACAAGAATACGGAAAATTCAGAACGAACAAAAAAAGTTTACCCGAAAAAGTAGGCAGCAGCGTACCGAGGAGGCCATTGCTGTTGTTCTCACATGAATTCAATGCTTACACAACCGCAAGAATGAGCCCACACTATATCCGACACATTTTACATCATACAGGTTCTAACGAGTTCAACCCTCGCCTAAGTTGTCCAGTGGTCACAGGACAGGCTCGAGGAAGTCTACTGTAGAGTGGACTGGTGGCTGGTGAGACGCAAACGAAAGTTGAGGGGTGGATATGAAGCACGCGCCCAACCTTCCCTCCGCCTGAAAACGACGACAACTCCATATACCTTTGTACCAGGTACGTACGAGGTACCGCCTCAAAACGACAACTTGGAACCCTCGCTTGAGGTACGTACAAGGTACCGCGTTAGTGTAGGGCGTGTAGAGTGTACAAGAGCACTGTCTAGGCCTGGGGGGGGGCACCCACGGGCGGTCTCGAAGAGACGATGAGGGGCGTTTCGCACCGACCCTTCTGCTAGACAAATGTTGTGCAATAAAAGACAATATTTTGTCCACGAGTGTTAACATGCTACAGCCACCACCACTGCAAATAGTGTTGTACCACTGTACGATAATGCCAGTACTGCGTGTTCGATTATGAAGGATAGACGCTCAGTGGTCTGTCTGTCCCTTCTTTCGAACACCCACGGCAGAAAAAGCGGAAATACGACATCTGGCGGGACTCGAACCCCGGACTTCTTTAGTTCGAAATATAAAGGATAGACCACTGAGCTACTCAGTCAGCGCTGACTGCTGAGTAGCTGACTGAGTAGCTGAGTGGTCTATCCTTTATAAACGAACACTGCGGATGCTGTTACTATTCCTATTACCATACCAGGTAGTGACCATCACAACACATGACACATACGGCAGTGCTAGCGCCACAATAGTCGCACCATACTTTAAACACTACCAAGCCGTATACTTTGGTCCACTGTCACCGAGATAAATTATACTACCGTACGTAGGTGCTACAAATCTATGAAAATAGACTGCTGACTACTGCAAGCACTACCAGGTATCTGGTAATAAATAGTGTATAGTCCTATATACATGCTCTGAATTGCTCACACCTGGTACAGATGCCAATAGCACTACCACGTAAATCACGTAAATTGTTCATATACTACTGTAATAGTAAAAATAACCACTCGTATTATACTCCGAAGTGTACATCGTGTAGTTGTAAATGGTTCATACTGATGTCATTAATAGCAATAATAGAAGTATATACATACATATCGTACTGCAAGCTGTTGATGCTACAGTAGCATCGACAGTACGGTAGAGAAAGAGAATGGCACCTTTTGGTGATGTTGTGGGGGTCGGAGTGGAGTATCTGCGTCACGCAATCGTACACCACGTTGGCGTTCAAGGGCAGAAGCTTGAGCATCTCCTCTTGTTCTTCCACGCGCCGGACCTACCAATTAACGCCGTCCAAGTTGGTCATGGACACGAACGAGCATTACCGACACATACCGACCGACGCCGACATGTACCGACATATGCCGACATACACCGACACATGCCGAGAGAGGCAGGAAGGGGATAAGGGAGGCAGGGATAGGGATAGGGTTGGGGGCAGGCACGGACACGACAAGGGAGGTGACAAGCCACAGATACAGAAGGCAGGGGAGAACATCGCGACGCCGAGCGCAGTGAAAAAGGTTCTGCAAAGGTATCTAGTCACACGACACCGCGGCACCGTCAGGCTTGCGGTTTAGCGAGCGAAACGACCGCAGAAGACGTCAGCAGCGACCAGCAGGCCAACTTTCACCGCCAAAAGTCGATGCCTCCGATCAATGACCCATATAATCACTCAAACCCTTCTAGACCCGCACTGTCGAAAACGCACTCTCGAAAACCAAAATAAATGAGTACACTATCAAGTAATTTATCCCCCAAACGGTAGTCCGATCCTACCGGGGTCAAGCTAATACTACTGTAGCCGCAGTGTACACAATCCCTTACCGTACAAGACTTTCACACTACATTAGGGTGATATCACAGCACACCCCCTCGAACCAATCTTCCGCGCTGATTTCCTCGACAGCGGGGAGGGGACCAACGCCGAACGATGCATGCGTCTACGGAAACATCTCGACCAAGATATTTCTTCCCAACGACGCCATGTTCGTTGTGGGTGCCCCCTCAGTCACGGAGAAGGAGAAACTCGTGCGTAGCTCAAGTTCGTCCCAAGGGGGGTGTTATCGCTATTAATAGCGTGCTATACGGCATTAGCCAAGCGCGTACTGTTATCGAATAATGCCACCAAAATTTCACGTATCGTACCTACACAGGCCCAATACACTTCGACCAGCTTCAGGTATAGTGTCACGTCGGAGATGAGCCATGAGGGAGGTGCAACCGTACCTTTTCGTAGCTTTGCTGTGCAACATATCGTACCTTCATCTGATGCTCGCTGTAAGAGCGCTTGACGGGATCCCTGACGAGAACGATCAGTCGAGCGTCCGGAAGCTGAAGACGACAAAAAACAAACCAACAGACAAAAAATGAACCGAAAATCAGCAAACGCAGATAAACGAAGCAGAACGACGAACACCGTCATCCGAGTAACCCTTTATGGGACCCCCACATAGGGTCCAACACAATGGTTGGTAACTTTAGTGCTATCAAACATTGAACCGTCTAGGAGCCGCGTGAGAGCCCAAGAGTATATGTAGGATCATGTTGGCCCTGTGAAGTGCGCCTCCTAGCATTGAAAACCGGACACCAACTTATATTATTCCCTAAAAGCGCATTCGCCGTCGCTGTAATCTTTACTTTGTACCGTCACTTTTCCCCTCCAAAGTCCTGTAGTGTGCTCGGGACTTTGGGCGCAGAACCTTCCGGGCGTGACATCGGTGAAACCAAAAGGAATGGATGGTCGTTGAGACCGAACGTTCTGGACCGAAAAAACGTCGAGAGGTACGTAGCAGCGCTCCAATGAAACTTCAGGTCGCGACCAAATAGCACCAGGTACCTGTCGTGCGCCTTTAGAAAATTCGTGAAATGAGGCCGCCACTCTGTATGAAAACCGACGTCGGACACCAATCGCTCTGCGACATATTCAGGACCAGCTCATGGATGATGTCATACAGTCCAACTCAAGAACCGTTGGCAATTACACACTCCTTCGGTAGAGAAATTACTGTTGTTCTAGCCCCGAGCGCACACATTCCACGCTGATGCCCATCATGCACAAAAGCGATGCGCTCTGGAACAACGCGATGCACACTGTGTGTGCTGTGTGCTGGATGTCGACGGGTAGAAATTACGGTTTAGTGCGAAGTACACACGCATAGGATTTTCGTCGCCACGTCTTGTATTTTGGGCTCAACCACACAAGTCAGCTGTCCCTACCTTGCCCTACCCTACCCCAGGTCATGGAACACAAACGGCGCGAGAGCACGCAGGGCAACGTTTTGATAGAGCGCAAGATGGTGTGCAGAGTTCTATTCGTAAGAATACACATATTAAATTGTAGCCTGAGCTCACGAGTTTTCTTATATGCATGCAGGCGTTCCGGCTGGCGAGATAAAACGGGGTCGCCTCGCCCGTCACGAAGAGCTCTTGATTCCCCGTCGCTTCAGAGCCGTTCAACCTGAACACGACACCAACACCATCAACAACACCACCACACACCACCACCCACATGCCAAGGAAAAGCCAACGGCAAGAACGGATAGGAGAGGGAAGGATGGGACAGGACAGGACAGGGCAGGGCAGCACAGGACAGGACCGGACAAATGTCAGCACATGGCAACTGTTGTCCAGACGATGCTTGGAGTAGATGACGGACGCCAATCGGGGAGGGTGGAAGACGATTGACCATAAACTCACAAAATCTTTCGAGATACAGGTAGACGTTTCACACACCGACCGATCGAGCGATAAAAGTGCGGCGTAAAATCAACCACGTAGGAAAAGGTATTCACAGCAGCAGTTTAACCATTCAATAAGCTGCGCACACGTCCCGTGCACCTCTGTACGGTGCACCTTGGACACACCCCCTACCCCAGTGTGATCCTACAGCCCGGGCTACATGGTGTGGCCTATGCTGTAATCGACATAGATCGATAGACAGCAGTAGTGCCGGTCCCTCTTCAGTGCTCGCATGCACGCGCCAGGCAACAATACCGGCACCATATATAGCGGCAACCAACCGGCACTAATTACTCCGCACACTACCTACCACACTGGCTAATCCCATCTGTGCCAAGCGATTCCACAGGCACTATAGAAGGCAACCGCCACAATTACTACTCGACCGGTACTATAGAGGGACATGACCACTACGGTACAAGACCTCTGGTAGTTGCGAAAAGTTCCTCCTCCCAAGTCCCAAAGGGAGGGGGAGCGCTGGCTGCAAGTTGCCCCGACCGAACGGCTAGGTCATGCAGTACAGTACTTGTGGCGAAGGGAAGTAGTTACACAAATCGAAGAGATAATCGAATGCTACAGTTCGTGATCTAGAGTTTTCAGGGCAGATGCATTCTTCATCTGTGTGATCTGTAATATGATCTAGCTCACGTAGCCGGGTGGGAACCGCATAACCTGCATGATCTACAGGAGATGTTTGGTGGGATGGACTTTACTCTGTACAGATCCTGCACAGCACAGCATCTCAGAACGGCAATCTATCTGTACATGATATATCTGCAGACGATCTACCTGATCTGTCTGACGCGTCTAGGGTAACCCTTTTAGAACCGCACTGAACCGAAACATATACTTGTACATATATATGAGTCTACAGTAACTCCACCCAATATATCCCAAAAACGGGAGCGGAGTCCTTGAGGGGTCAAAGCGTGCGCAGGTTAGGGTCTGAATGATCTATATATAGTAGGTCGTGATCTATCTGATCTGTGTGCGTAAGGTTGCATCAACTCTTTTACTACTGCACCAATCACTGCACATAAAACATGTTTTTCTCTCTAATACCAAGGAATTTGAGTATATTGCCCGCAAAGACGGGGGCGGTCCTAGCACAGGCGTTAAGGTTACACGGAGGTGTTATTACCTGCCGAAGTTTGAAGCGTACATCTCCGAGGTTTTGGTGTTGGGGGGCTTGGTGTCGAAGAAGTGTAGCTCCTTGCGCGCGGCCATTTGCACCTGGGGGTGCTTCTCCAGGATGCCTGCGACAGAGACACCGTACACACACGGGCGTGGGGCTCAAACTCCATGAGTAGGCTTGTCGACCATTGGAAACGAAACAGGTCTATCGCACATTGACCGCGCGTTTCGCGAAACATTGTTCTTCGGTTGTTGTCGATCGTGTCCTTGTGTTGAGGGGGGGGAGGGCGTGCTTAGTTGACTCACGAATGGGTTGGGTGGTGGATTGATTTATTGATTGCTTGATTGATCAGCGGAATCATTGGATCATCGAATGGTTCGAGTACTTGATCGAATGTTTGGGCTATTGATTGAGTGGTTATGATCGATCGATCGGTCAAAGGATCGGAACATGGGTTTATTGGTTAAACAATTGGTTGCATTATTGAAACGTTGATCGATCGATTGTTTGATTGATTCATTGATCCATTGAAGGATTGCTGACCGCGACGAATGCATCCAGAGGAAATGTGCAGCAGGAATTCGGAAGCTTTCCGTCCACGCGCGGTTATCTGTTGCACGCCACCAGAAGCCACCCATGCGTGACTACACAGCTCTCAAACCAAATATTCAGTACAGATGACACCATTGCTGGCACGCCCTAACGCACGGCTCTTCAATGCAAGCCGAACCAAGCAAGCCAACTAGGGCAACCCCAAGCCAAGCGACTCCGACTAGAGACCCCCCAGCCAACAACGCAGCCTTACGAGTAGAGACCCTCTCTCGTCGGGCGGTCAGAATGCACAGAACTCACCCCCGTGGAGGCAGAGCCGGTACCGTCAGACAAATAATACCACCACAGCCAATACTACCGCGACAGACAATACTACACACTTCGGACAGAGCATGATCTATCTGTCTACCGCAGATCATCCAGGTCCTACGCTGCCGTTATGACGTTTTTAACAGGATCTGTGTTGTACTGTAGTACAGATCCAACAGGAAACACGAGCTATAAATAGATCATGCAGACGGTACGTCTCCCACCCGCCAGTATGAGCGAAATTATACTAACCAGGAAAATATTATATGTCTCCCCTTAAACCTCTATGGTAGATCATCATCAAGTGGGACTGAAGGATATGTACATCACCCGTCGGCGGTGTGCAATACTACTAATACCGCCATACACAGACCCCCCCCTCACCGGCAAGGGCAGTGGTGCCGCTCTTCTGAGTGCCCGCAATAATGAAGCTCGGGAAACAAGCAAGACCCTCATCCCTGATGCCTCGCGTGCTCTCCGTCTTCACCGCCGCAGGCACGCCCCTCTCCCCTCCCTCTCCCCCTCTCTCGCCCCCCACCTCCGCCTGCAAAAGACGGTTCCCGTGTAGACCTTTTGGGGGTAATCCTATCCCTGCTAGCAACTCCGAGACACCACCGTCTGGCCGCTTTAACCCCTGAATATCAGCCACGTTGCAGCAACGTTGCTGTTTGGACCCAATCAACGGCAACCCGTCCACCATCACCTTGCACGCCTCCGAATAAAAATTTAGCGGGGACGGATTCGGGAGATCCCCTGGTCTCTGTAAGGCCTCGTTAACGAAGTCATTCGCCGCTCGCTCGATTTCCGCGATTTCTTCCCTGGTCAGGCCTTTTGAACCGGCGATCTTTCGCATCTGACTCGTTACTTCGCCCCGAAATTCTTTGTCGGGTTCCTTCGCTTCCGCGCGCTTGTCCATACCGGCAACGGAAGCTTCGGGGTTGCGCTGCTCTTCTTCTGCGTGAGACGAAACATGAAACGGTCCGGCGCAGCATTTATTTCACTCTTTTAGCACAGAAGCAGCCAAGAGGCGCAACATCAGCTGCCGACGCGAAGCGACAAATAAGCTACCTGATAGTACAGGTACTGGCACAAACATATCTACTCTACCGAATAATAACACAAAATTAAATGAAAATCGCCGAGCAGTGTGAATGAATGAATGCCGAATGAATGAACCTTCACCCTAACCGTAGCCCTTTGCGCGACAAAATTGATCAAATTGAGAGTAAGTGCCGGCGGGGAGAACGGAAGAGACCTGTCACCACACGAATTGTCCATAGAGCTGGAAAGCAGAAGTGGTGGTTGAAATAAACACAAACTAACTAACATGCAGTGGTTTCTCGCCGATCCCACGCAATGAAAGTCTTACACCGACACCGCCTGATATCCAGATAAATTATATGGCTAGCTTGTTTCATGCTTATAATATTACAGCTCCCCCGATATGCTTGCTTTCCTTTATACGCACAACGAGCCACCGCTTAGTCGCGGGCGAGCCTCTTGGCATGAGGCTATTATTAATAACCTGTTGGCGGAGGTTGTGCATACCATTAATAGCCACTAATAGTAAGGTATAATAAACATACTACCCTCTGGTCGACTGGCGGGAGGTGGTGATTGGCGCCTTAGAGCCCCATCAATGCAGCAAGACCTAGCATATCATATGAATACATGACCGTACATGACCGTACATGACCGAGTAGGCGTTCACGGAAGGGTGCATAAAACTAAGGTATGTCAAACGCAGAATCTAACTTTTCTCTGGGGAAAGGGTATGTTCAGGAGGTACATACATACCCAGGTATCAGACCTGGTTGTCTGGGTGACACTCGGGTACGTGCTCGGGTACCCTACTGGACATACCATTTCCCCAAACAAAACTTCCCTTTGGGTGATACCTGGTACTCGGGTAGGTACCCGGGTACCCAAATAATACAAAACATATATACCCTACTAAGCACACCGTTGTAAGGCGTAAGGGCAGCCCTTAATCGCAGCGAATTCTGCCGGCTCTAGCGGCAAGTTGGTTTCGGGATGCTACGCCAGCTGGAATGACTACTGTAGTAAGCGCAGTAGATCGCACCAACCATCGTGCATCACTGTCGGTGATGCTCGCACAGCCCTAGGGAGGTTTTGCGTTGATGAACAGATCGAAACATATCCTGGGCGGGAAGCGTGTTGGCTATCGCTATATACTGCTACCGCCACCACCACCGCTACTGCTACCGTTGCTGCCGCGACAAACAACTGCCGTACCGAACACTGTACAAGGGTACCGTCCAACCTTGTGTGCAGTACCAGGGGTATTCATGGAGAGCACACCAGCAAGCCAAAGGGCCAGGCAACCAACCCAGCGCATCGTACAGCCACCCGGCCATCAACCGTAGAATCAGCCAACGAGCCAAGCCCCTGGGGCCGCCCATCCCAACATAGAACGGCAAACATCAATAAAAAAGCCGCCAGACTCACCAGCCGTCTCTCCTCCATTCAGCACGCCTCCTTCATCCGGCAAAACTCCTCCGCCATCCGACGCCCCTACAGCCGCCATCCCTGATGCCCCTGACGTGGAGGTGCTGCTAGGCGGTATGTCCAACCCACCAACACCAACCCAGACGAGGACACACAGCAGGACACAGAGAGCCACTATCCACGCCACCTGTCAAAAACGTCGCACGGCGGGGCCATCGAAAGAGAGATGAGAAGGGCGGAGAGAGTACAATTTTCCATTTTCAGAACCGCAGGGGTTTGGTACTGGCCGCTGGCGTTATACTTGCTACGTCGCACTTGCAGAGAGGGTGTGATACTCAGCACTGTTCGGACGTACAATTCTTAACATTCGGTGCCAAGTATAGTCGATATCATCACAGAAGCAGCACATTAGCCGTCGAGATAAAGCCTATCGATACAAATGACTACAGCAGCAACTATTAATAGTACCTGGCAATTTCGTGTACACAGAATATCATAGCCGTGTGAGCAATTGTGCTAAGGTGGTGCCTGGAAATACGTTGTTTGTTAACGCTCCCTTCGGCAGCACTATTGTCGCCTTTACGGCCTCGATTAGTCTGTATTATCGGTCCTAAACGGTCATGCGCGCATATAGCCGCAGTGTAGCCGCAGTCAAGCGTTAGCCCGCCGCGGCCAAGCCCCCTTGACGAAAATATTGTAACCCATAGATTTATCTAGGAAATAGAGTGGTATATTATACTGCTTTTATAGCATTGAGTGTTGAATGTGGTTCATGTGTGGAATATTATGGTATTCTAGTCGGTCTGTAGTGCCTTTAGTATAGCGCATGGTTCATATAGGAAACAAGACAGTAGTTTGGTCCATAGAGCATTTAGTATAGAACGTCGTTCATACAGGATTTAATGTTGTATTCCGGTTTACATACCAGAAAGTATGGAACACTGTTTATATAGGAAACAGACAGATACTCTGGTTTATATAGCTTTTGATATAGAACATTGCTCGTTAAACGAAAAAGTACACACATGCCCAAGACATACCTGGTACGGTATATACATGATCAGGTATGTGCTATTATTATGGATTACGTATGCACCTGGTACGTACGTAGGGTTAGTTTGTTTGTTTTCTCTTTCATATAATGTAAATGTCGTGCCTATCGTATGTTGTGTGTTTGTTCTTCAAATTAAACCGTTCTTTCTACCCGTCGACATCCAGCACAATCAGTATCCGAGCCGATTCTTCAATTCTACAAACAGTAGCCGTGCCTAGAGAAATACAAGCTCTGTGGTCACAAAACTACGCCACAGAGATAGATACTACAGCTGTACACGCTTATGGCGCTTTCTGCACAAGAAAAAGTCCTCCTCGGTAGGACTCGAACCTGCGAAATTGACCATACTGCTGTAACATCATGTACCGGTGTGAGGTTTAATCACACCACCTGGGGTGCCGGTTTACGATGTACAAACTGCGATCACAGGGCTGATATCTCTCTAAATATGTGTGGGATGGAGAATCGCCACGAACACTGGGTGTGGATGTGCTCAATGTCGATGGGTGGAAAGTACGGCATATGCCGCTGTTGCGGGGGACCATAGTAAATAGGACTAAATATTGTTGAGAAAAATAGGGAAATATATAGTTTTTTTGTGTGTACCTTAGGCCCTATTTAATATGGCCCCTCGTAATACTATTGATACTGGTGTATTAGTACACCACAAGACATTTTACAATGTCATGATCTGAGATCTGATGGGTGACGCACTCATGTGACATCGGCAGGTTGTGAGCCAAAAGACTACCAGACTGACGGTAACACCAGTAGCCCAATTATCAAATTGCTAAATTTCAAACGGCCAACGAGGAATATCAATCAGCAACGACTCAACAAATGATCTTTGGTCAAGGATCAATGGCGTTCATCGTCCTTTGTTCTTCATTCTTTGAGAACGACATGTGACGAGGGTACGTCACAGGTTCTTCATATCAGCCGGAGTTTGCAGACAAGAGAGCAAGATAAAGATGTACTGGCAACTTATGACAGAAGTACCTTTGACCTCGTGCCCCCCCGACCACACAACCGCAAGACTTACCAACGACAGCAGCTTAATATTATGGGTTTTGAACAAAACCATGGCCGTCGTATGACGTGCACCGACGGCAAAACGACGTCAGATTCCGGCACCTGCTGTGCGGTATAGGCACGAGAGGCGAGCTTGTTCGTTATTTCTCCACCGCTGTTGGCGGTGTTTTTATCATGCGAATACTGTACAGCAGTCATCATACATGTCGATAGATGGTATTCATACCACCATTGTGGTACAGCCGCCGTGGCACCGTATGAGGGAACAAAGAGAGCAAACACGGGTCTACAGTCAGCAGCAGACCTGGCAGGCGACATCGACCAAATCGTAAAAAAAATAACAAACATTCGAACACAAGGCAGACAAATCATCACGTTAAGGTGCGACTACCGATTATAGTTGGGTTCGTAGGTACGTACGATATACCAGTACATATATATACTTTTGGGTAATGCTATTTGCGGCAGCGCGCCACGTTCGCGGCACATACCAGGGATCGGATGTGTTGGCATGGTGCAGGGCCATCACTGAAGCTATCGCATGGCCGAAACGGGCCAGGACTCGAGGAGATATCTGGCATCCTGGTGCACCCGCAAAACGTCCAGATCGGTGTCGTAAATACGGTATTTGAGACACCGCGACGTGGTTGCCGCACACGCTCCGGATCCGCAAAGCACTACCAGTAGAGTCTCAGCATGATGTGGGACCACCATTGAAGCCATCGTCTAGCCAAAACGGGCCAGTACGCAAGGAGATATGGGGTATCCTGGTACACCCGCAGAATCTTCTGGCTGGTGTCGCAACTGAGCCTTATTTGCGGCAGGTATTTTCGACATCGCGACGTGGTTGCCGCACACGCTCCGGATCGGCGACGCACTACCAGTAGAGTCTCAGCATCGTGTAGGGCTACCATTGAAGCCATCGTGTAGCCAAAACGGGCCAGTATTCCAGCAAATATGGGGTATCCTGGTACAACACGCAGAATGTTCTGGCTGGTGGCGCAAATACGCCTTAATTGCGACACGCGTCTCGCAAAAATACCGTATTTGCGACACCGCGCCGTGGTCGCCGTACACGCTCCGGATCGGCGACGCACTACCATTAGAGTCTCTGCATGATGTAGGGCTACCATCGAAGCTATCGTGTAGCCAAAACGGGCCAGTACTCGAGGAGATATGGGGTATCCTAGTACACCCGCAGAATATTCAACGTGGCTCTTCTACTGCTGTGCTACAGAGTAGACACAAAAATACGATAGGCTCGGAGCGCGAAAACTATGCATAACCCATCAGACTGCCTCGCCGACCAGGGCATCAAAAGCAATCGGGAATTGACTGCGTAGCTGGACGAGGAGACTCCGCATGAAATGAGTGGGGCAGGTCAGTGCGCACACTCCGCTGGAGTTGCGGGGTGTTGGTGAGTCTTCCGTACTGCTTGGGGCTCCCTCCGCAAACATTCTGCCTGAACGTATGGAAACCCCCAACCAGCACCCTTTGTACCGCAGCACGGCGGGAGCTCTACACAATACTGCAGGGCATCGAAGGACACCTTCCAAGTAGCCTACGAACTTCACGACCTTCTACACGCGTTATACATACCGATTTCTTCGTCAATATCAACAACACGGCTAATCCCTCTGCCGCTTACATTGAACTCATGCAGTCCGCTGTGGGTTTCCATTGTATGTTTCACCACATCGGGAATCTGTTTACAAACTGCGTGCTACGCGTGTGCCCTAAGTTAGACTACTGCTGTAGTATATGTCAATACTACAGTAGTGCGGATACTGGGGACTGCTATTGGTGCAGCAATAAGCAGGATATTATATAATGTGTCGGAAAGAACGCGTACAGAGAACATTACGCATAGCTATATAGGCAAGCTGTAGCATGGCCGCCCTCTGTGCACGTATGGGGTGTGTCTATTCCGACAAAAACTGTGCACAGCGTTTGGAAAGTATGCTCAGTCCCGTGCGCCAGAACGATAGGCGTTGGTAAACGCCTGAGCGATAGGTGTTTTCATACGGGTGTTCAAGGGCAATTAAACAACCAGATTGTTGGGTAATGATGGTTGCACGGAACGAACGCCGATTTTACTCCGGTAATATGATACTGCTGTAGATGACATACACCCACTTATTTCGCCAGCATCCACAGCAGACTAGTACAAAAACCGTATACAGAGCTCAGCATGCACAACATTACTTCTGTGCCCATGTTCATTGACGCGTAAACAGAGCACCCGGCGCTTTGAACGATACCAGCGCTCTCAATTTTAGTTCGTAGGTACGACTTAGAACACGGCGCGGCAATAACCAAGTTTATTTCAAATCTATCGATTCATGATGACGTGGCTAGATCGATGTACTCGTGGAAACACGCTGTACAGTGGTAGTCCGAGATAATACTGTTAATAAGACACCGAGGTAGTCCTGGTCTAAACGGGGCGCGCGCGGCGAACGTCGTGCGATGTCGTCAAATACAGTTTTAGGACACCAGTCTGAATATTCTCACAGTGCACCAGGATCACCAGGATACCATATCTCCTTGAGTACTGGCCCGTTCTGCATACACGCTTGTCGCAAATAAGGCTTATTTGCGACACCAGCCAGAAGATTCTGCGGGTGTACCAGGATACCCCATATCTCCTCGAGTACTGGCCCGCTTTAGCTACACGATGGCTTCAATGGTAGCCCTACATCATGCTGAGACTCTACTGGTAGTGCGTCGCCGGTTCGGAGGTGTGCGGCAACCACGTCGCGGTGTCGCAAATACCGTATTTGCGACACCGATCTGGACCTTTCGCGGGTGCACCAGGATGCCAGATATCTCCTCGAGTCCTGGTCCATTTCGGCCATGCGATAGCTTCAATGATGGCCCTGCACCATGCCAACACATCCGATCCCTGGTATGTGCCGCGAACGTGGCGCGGTGACGCAAAAAAGCCGCGTTTTGCGACACTGCTTATTTGCGACATCGTTCGCGTCGCAAATAAGAAATTTCGCGTCGCAAATAAGAAATTACGATACCGGTGTCGTAAATAGCATTACCCTTTCTTGTTTTATCTTTCGAATTGGGTTGCTATTCTTTTTCTCTGGGACGTGGGAGGGAGTTTCCCATTCTGCATTGCTCGGCATACAATCGACGTCACTGACGGTTGTCCATGTTCATTAACAGACAGCCCTGTTACTCCGTGTAACAGACAGCCCTATTTCTCCGTGTAACAGCCCCTATTACTATACTCCATGTAATAGTCCTATTACTCCCTCCCTTGGGCCCCCTTGACTGGGGCCTACTGCTGTCTTGTGCGGTCTCGGACGACCGAGTACCCCAAATGGTCTCCCAAATGGTCTTCGACCATTCAAACTCCTGACAGTATACAGATTAACAGTATGTTGCTTCGTATTAATAGCAATTCCTTTCCTCCACCTTCGAAAGGAAAGGGGTGGGTGGGCGGGAGAAACTACGGAAATTCTGGTAGATTGATCTTCAATTTTCCAGGAAGGTTTTGCTCTTGATCACGTAGTTCACTGGTCAGTTGAGGTCGCGCGCTTCCCGTTTGAGATTGCTCTGCTTGTCGAACTGTGTGGGGATGATCTCGTGTGCGAGCTCTCTTCTTTGTTTACCAGGTATTTAAATCTTGGATCCATTTCAATTACATCGTAAAAAGCTTTAGTACCGCATTCCCGTTTTGGGGATAAATCACTTGGAATTAGACTGGTTTGTCCGCAAATCGGGACTGCGGTACTAAAGCTCAGGCTTACCAGATACCAGTAATTTCGTTTCGGCTAGTCCCTGACCTCCTCAGAGATATATATATGTGGTATGTGTTGTTTTTCGCTCATCAATCATGAAATATTTCAACCAATTCGCCACGGGTTCACAACAAAACACGGATTGTTTCTCGATCTGTTCCAGACTGCAGACAGAGTCTCCTCACAAGCCTTCCCAAATTGCATTGATGTTTTTACCGTCAATGGTGTGGTGAGATCGAGCAACGAGCCAAACGCTTCCTCCCATCATATCGTACCTCGTGTCGTACCATGTATTTGGTACATTTTTCATTGAAACCTACCCATGTATGATATAAACACGTACTCACACGTAGCGTAACTGCATCTACACTCTATACAGTCTAGGGTCTAGTGCGGGCGAGGTACGGAATGAACCACACTCACTCGCGGACAAACCTTACACGGCCGCGATGCGGGGCGGGCGAGGCGGAGCAACGAGCAGTCGTACGTACCACAAGCAACCTTGCCACAAAAAGGATACTAATCAGTCGAACTCACAGCTGACGTATTTCGAAATTTATAAAAAAAAAATACAAGGCAGTAGTCGTACAGAAGCAGGTGTAATAACAACCGGGGGACCTATCCCTGCATTGCAGCTCAAGCACTGCCGACTGTTGTTGACAAGCGTGTCTGGCAACGTGCTATATGGTTTGTTTTGACGTCTCACCGTATGGCGCCACCGTCGCGATTTCACGGGCACAAGCGGGATTGACCCAGACTTCAGCAGTGTGGATCTCGCCGCATCGCCACTCTCCAGGGGCGGCATCGCTAACCCGCCCTTCACCTCCACGTCTCGGTCCGAATTCACTTCTATTCGGCCGCGGAAGCGATTCATTGAGTGCCAGATAGGCACACGGTGGTAGAGGGTAGAGGGGTCGAAGCACCCCTCCAATAAGACAAACACACTCAAGGATGAAAAGACAACACTCTGCTGTCACAGCAGACAGGTGAAGGATGAAGCCGAAACGAAGAAATGGAGTTCATAAATGTATTTAGGATTTCTCCAACGGGATACTACAAGACATGATCTTGGGAGATTGCTCCGCTTTTGCAGTTTGCTCCTCGCTCTTACTTTCGCTGCGCTTGCCCTCTCGGAAGCCTCTTGAAGCCACCTGGACAGGAACTAACTGCTAAGGAAAGGGGTTCACCGCAAATTTTCTTGCGTGCAGTGACTCTAGCAGCAGTCAACGCACGAAACTATTGGCGAGAGTCCACCGACATTTGTTTCAAACTCACTTCCCTCCGACAACTCTCGGAACAGCGGAAGGCCTCAAGACTCAAGATATACAACGCCTACAGAAGCTTGTGACCTGTGACCTGTGCACTCCAGGACTGTAATTGCTATGTCGAGCTTCAACGGCTCAGCACTGGGAGAACAACCGGGCCGAGGAGAGTCCTCGGCAGATGTGGTCGGCGCTTGCAGCCACGGGTTGTGCTTGGTGCCCGACACATGCCCGTTCGATTGCATCGCCATCACCGCGCCGAACCCCAGAGCTTCGCAGGCGTACCTGGACGAGCTGGTCCACAGGGTGGGCGGGAGGGGCACCAAGGAGATGCTGATACTCGCTGTGTCCGACCCTGAAGGAGTCAGAATCGGCTCCGGGGGGGGCACGCTCAACGCCATTCTCGAGGTACTGCTGTTAGTGGTTGGTGGTGCTGTTGTTGTTGTCGTGCTTGACATGTGTTCCTGGTGTTTTTACGAAGCCGCCAGGAGAAAGGTGGCATTTTCGTATACAATGATGAAATACGTCAGCTGTGAGTTAATAGACATATATAAAACTCAAGAGAGGGCGATATTTCGAATCTTTACGTCAAATTCAATATCGCGATTTCCGTATTGGCAAATCCCTCGATATAAAACTCAATATCGCCTTTTTTGCCAGAAGCACCTGAGATATAAAACTAGGGTGTATTATGAAGAGTCTGATTAATTAGGTGACAGTCCACGTCATCCTCCAGCAAGTCAAGCACGTATGTACATCACATGGGCTAGAGGACGTGGCTGCTGCTGCTGCTGCTGTGTGGTAGGTAGAGTTCACACCAGAACCCATGTTACGGCGATGGCGCCGACATGAAGTGGCCGCCAAGCGGCTCCTCCTCCTGTCCGGGCATCCGGCGCGCCGACCGCTACCCGCTTGTTGCCGGATAGGGTGGGTGGCACGGCTTGTTGGGGGCATGGATTTGGGGCGACTCCATCGTCGAGACGCCTAGCCGGAACACTGGATTCTGGACTGGTGTCGCTAAACCCGGGCATCCCGGGCATCCGCCCGTCCCCGACCACGGGAGAACCTGTCTGCCCTATGCATTCAACCAAGTCGTCGCGTCCACCGCCGCTATTGTTGCTCATGGCGGCGTCGTGATGATCGGATGACCGAGTACAGGAGACAGGCTATGTCTGAGGTGTGTCCAATCTTGTCTACAAAATTCGGCTCTACCAACAAAAAAGAGAACACAAATATATGCTTGGGGTAAAAATACCCCAAGCATATATTTGTGTGTTGCGGACCACGTATAGCGAAAATATCGCCTACACCCGACGTCCGTATAAAACTCGTCAGGCACATAATTTGGCTCTAAAGGTCAAATATCGCGATATTCTCGAGTTTTATATGTGTCTAATGCCAGGTAGTTGACACTCAACCTTGCAAGCTGCGTAATACGTAGCAGAGATTGCACCAGCAGTACCATCCAGTACCATCCAGCACCATTGCTTTAGTGCTGTAGTGTCATAGGCCGCACCCTCCGTGGCGTACACCACGTACTGGTTGGTGCAAGGTACTCGTTACCTGGTGGGTGCTATAGCTCGAGGAAAAGAACGTCCAGATTCATGATGTAGCCGCACTGCTGCTGCTGCTGCTGCTGCTGCTGCTGCTGCTGCTGCTGCTGCTGTGCTGCTGTACTTTTTTTTTTTTTTTTTTCATGATCACTTTTACTTTCCAGCCCACTCGTACTCGTAGGAGGTTTTACCCTCGACGATCTTCTGGACAAGCCGTGGTCACAGGTGTCGTCCCTTCTCCCCCCCTGTACGTGCCTTTATTTTTTATCGCGCATAGGGTTCAGCATTCCCACTGCTCGTCGATTTTCATCGAATGTACAGCTAACTCACGCTCTCACGCTTTCCGCTAATCAATTTTATGCAAGAAAAAGTCCATATGAGCATGCACTCGGTGAGACTCGAACTCACGAAATTGATCTTGATAGGCTCGCGGACCACCTACCAAGCCACCGGGGACGCCGGCTATATGTACTGGTATCGAACGGTTACTCTTGAGTACTCGAACAGAAGCATTGTAAACTCGCGAGATCATAGCACAGCAGTACAAGCATTAATGGCGCAGGCCTCGGACGAACTTCCACTCTGATTTTGTCCACCATGGGGAGCGGGCAAACGCCGAGCGATGTGTGGACACAATCTCCCCAACACCGCCATTTTCGTTGTTGTATATACGCCCCCCCCCCTATTATACCTTCGGAAAACTCTGAAGGGTATCTGAAATTCGTCAAGGGGGGGGGGTGTTGTCTTGGGTGTCATGTCATGTCATGTCATACCATACTCGTATGGTAGAGCAGTAGAGCAGTAGAGCAGTAGAGCAAGGCAGATTGGTGTTCCTAAAATATGGGCCAGTTTGTCCTCAGCTCTCTCAGCTCTCTCGTTTCGTTGTGTATTCTTTGTTTCTTCTCCGTCCTTGAACACCGCAGTTTCTCTTCTTGCTCGGTGTTGCAACGTTGCCGTTCATGCAGCTCTTGCGTCATTCTTCTATTACCATAGTAAATAGGACCATGTATTGCTAGTAAAATAGGTAAATATATACCTGGTATTAATAGGTTTTTATGTATACCATAGGTCCTATTAACTATGGACCCCCGTAAAAATATTTTGTCTCGAGTCAAGATTCCTTTCGTCTTCGTTGCGAGCGGATTCGAGATTGTAAATACTAAACGCGGCGCCGAAACATTGGGGCCACATTGGACAAGGCCGAAGCCGAATCTACGACCGACCGCCGACCGAGATCTCCGAAAAGACAACAATCAAGACCGGCGATTTGCTTGCTCGAGAAAAACCTCCGCGTGGAGCCACCAACATATTAACATGCTGAAAGGCATCCAGCGCACACTAGAGTCGCGGCTGCTGCGCCTACATACCGTTGCTGCTGCTGTTCTGCTGTTCTGCTGTTCTGATGTTTTGATGTCGACAGACACACGTATGCTGCTGTGCGAGTTATTATCTTACTTACGTATACCTGGTACGTACATATGTATGATACGAGTAGCGACCAAACTCATATATCTCCTGTATGTGTAGCCGAGGGCCTGTAGTAGACCCGCGTGTGTAGACCCGCGTGCGTAGCATGGAGAATCAGGACGGCCTGGGTGTGCTGATGTGCTGATGTGGTTGGGTAAAAATGAATGCTTTAATATGAAGACAGCATACACAGTTTGGGTTGAATGCGTGCAGCGTGCGTGTAGACGTGTAAACGTATAAACCGCGTCTATACTCTGTAATATCTACTACAGGCAGTGCGCGATATATGAGGTTAGGCGCTGGTGCGGAAGGCGGTGGGAAGGGGGAAACTGCCTGCGTTTTCTCTATCCCGATTTCGTGTCCGTGCTGTGGACAGCAATCAATCGCCGTATGTAGAATGCTGTATGTAGTGTTGGAACTTACAGCTGCTGCCTATTGAGGCGTTGGCACACCAGTAAGCACGCCGGTATAGGTTATATATATATGCGAGGAGAGGAGAACATAGCAGTACCTGATACTAGGGGTGCTACACTTCGTTTCGTTTACTACCCAGGTACCCTTCGGGTTTACCCGGACGTGTACTACCCGTCACCGAGTCCGAGTGCGACTCAACACCTGCCGAGTAAATCGGGCCGGGTACCCGGGTACCCGGGTACCAACGTGTCCCCGTGGTCAGAATTGCCTGACGGTACCTTAAGAAACCCTTGAAACACGCAAACGATCGTGCGCAACATAGCCTTGGGGGTTCCAGTGCCTGGTTTATGTGAGAACAACAAAACATCAACAACAAATACGCCAGGTACCCGGGTACCCGGTTGGCAACGTGTCCCCGTCGTCAGTAGCCTGACAATACTTCCAGAAACCCTCCAAACACGCATACGACACAGCGCAACACTTGCTTTGGGGTTTTACAGCAGTACCTGATACTGATACCTGTATACGACGTGCACTTGTTCATTGTTGAGTTTCGTATTTTAGCGGCGGGCCATTTCCGTTTTTTTTCCTGGGATATCCTTCCGCTCCAGAGATATTAACCCCTTTGGCACCGCAGTCCCGTTTTGGGGACGTATCACTTGGAATTAGACTGGTTTGTCCCCAAATCGGGACTGCGGTACTAAAGGGGAGCCTGTCCTGTGACCACGGACTATTCTGGCGATAGCTCACCAACAACGTTTGAACTTGAGCGTGTTAGATGTGCTGTGCTGTACTGTATTACGTATATTATATTGTTCCGGGATTTGGTAGCGTGGCGTGGCGTGGGCCAGTCTGTTAATAGTCAGCACCCCGACGACGAAGAACTTCACGTCGCAGCGCTCATTCAAACTATATCGAAGGGTGCAATGTCTGGTACCGTTTGACGCTTGTAGTTCTCTCAGCGATATGTAATCGAAATGCGCTCTATCCTCCACTTGTCAGGCCCGCTTGACGATCGTAAATGGGATCAAGTGTTGTCCGGGTACCCGGTTACCCGGTGTACGGTCCCCTGAAAAATCGGGTTACCTGGTGGCGAGCCCGGTCCGACCTCCAGAAGTGGGCGGGTACCCGTTCGTGGCGGGTACCCGGCGGGTAGCGCCCCTACCTGGTACATGCTATTAGTGTATTAATAGTAATAGTAAGTTTGTTGTCGTCAATCTTGATTCGTTCCGATAGTGGATCCTAGCCAAACGACATTTTCGGTAATATTGTATTATAGCACGCGATGCTACAAAATGCTATATGGAGAGTAAACATACCACCAGATATCAGGTACTGCTGTATTGCTGTAGGCCATTGGCTTTTGTGTTTTTTTTCCCCAACCCTGAGGCCCATGTCGACAGCAGGATGGCAGGCACACTGAGTTAGGGGCAAGGATCAAGGCACATTGCAGAACTTGCCAATAGGTCGTGGTTGTAGCATTTAATCAGATTCTTTACGGTGCGGTTTTTCCTATCGGTTCGGTGCGTTTCGGTGCGGTTAACCGCACCGCACCTGCACCGTAGGATTTTTGCCTCTTGAAAACCGCACCGCACCGAACCGTAGGTTTTACGAAATAGGAAAAACCACACCGAACCGCACCGTAGGATTTCAAATGTAACCGAACCGCACCGTAGGGTTCCCGACATCTGAAAACCGCACCGAACCGCACCGTGGCATTTACGATATTTTAAAACCGCACCGAACCGGACCGTAGGATTTTCGATTTGAAATAACCGCACCGTGCCCGGACGGATAACCGTAAAGATCCCTGCATTTAATCTGCTGCCTTGTGTCTGGCAGCGCTTATGGTGCTGCTTCATTTTGACGTATATATTATACCTGGTATGATTTGTGGCTGTGGGATTGGATTGAACGCCTAACGTCTATCGACGAATCAGTACGGATCGCTGTACCGACCGCTGCACCGACCCCAGTGCCGCTTGCGTTGCTCTCCCTTCTTGCGTTCAACGTGCGTGGCACTTCGATACCCTATGTATTAAAGCGGTACCATCGGTTCCTTTTTGCTGCCGCAATGACTCGCGAAATCAGGCAACCCCGGCGCAATCGTCTCGAGAAAATCAGGCGTGATTAACACGATACTTCGTATATATATGAAAAGAGGTATATTTTAGATGTCTGTATCGTATCGGTCAGGCCTCGCCGTGTTGCCAGGGGCTGTTCAGTCGTCATCGTCATACAGCGCGTCCATCTGTTGCAGCATTGCAGCGGTATAACGTTATAGCCGCATGGAGCTTCTCGTACAATTGTCGAGTATCTGGTCCAACAAAATAGTTCTACTCGAGTCTTCCAAACAAACTTGTTCTGTTTGTCGTCGCTTCATGCGTAGTGTCGAACTCGTTAACTCATCAACTCATCATCCCATCAACTCGCCAATTCGTGAAATATGACACAGATCGACCAAGCCCTCCGCCAAGCAAAGCCTTCCAAGAGCGAGGACCCTCAAGCCGGAGGCCTGGCGGCCGCTCGCGTGCTTCTGGTGCACAGCGGCGGTGACAGCCAGCGCTCTCCTACCCAGTGCGTCTGCGGCAAAGCTTGGTCCGCCCTCAACAGCTGCAGCGACAGGGACAATATGTGCAATACGCCGATGGACCTGCTTCTCGACCACCTCAGCCGGCTTTTCCAGTCGGGCGTAGCCCCGGGAACTCTGGTCGTTACAGCCTGTGACGTCATGCTGCTGGTGCCCCCTGAAGTGGCGACCACCGCTGATTGGTCGTTCGACGAGAGCGGAGGGGTTGCGGGATTGGCCATTGCGGCGGATGCGGCGAAATACGCTCCCAACCATGGCGTCTACTGTCTGAACGGGGGTGCGCATGAGAGTGGTGGGGGGGGGGAGAAAAACGCCATCGCGGGAATTTGCAGGTGGGTTTTATTCCGTCGATAGTCGTGCGTCAAAGCTACTATCGCTGTGAAACTACTGAAGTGTATCAACGGTGGCTGGTGATTGATACCCTGTAACGTGTGACGGGTGACGGAGGGCGTAGCGAATGGTTTCGGTTGAAATCCCAGTCCCCACCTCTGCTTCCTTGCAGCCCTCTGGGTTCCCGTTCTCGGTCGGTAAAGCTTTATATCGTTTGGTTAGTTTTGCTGGAACACCTTGTGACTTTCCAGGTATGGACAATGCGAATGCCGATCATCCGTATGAAGCTTTGGCCCAGGCACCTACGATACTGTATACCCCCACCGTCAGGCACTATGGTGTTGGCTCAGCGTGACCCCCCCGCCCCTCCTCCTCCATGCCCACATCGTTGCAACGACACGGTGCCAGGTACTTACAGAAGCCGTCCCTTGCCGTAGCCGAAGCAGAGGGTGCGTTCCTTTCCCCTAACCCCTCAGACAAAACATGCGATAGCGGCTCTGGAAACCCTGCTCCGGAAGTCGCGATTGACTCCGGCGTGGTGGTCTTCTCCGGAGCAGCCACCGTTGCCCTGAGGGGCCTAGCGGTTTCCGACACCTTCAAGGGGTGCACGGCTCGTGGGGTGGCGGGAGGGGCCGCTGCTCTTCGACTGGAGCTGTACTCGGACCTGCTTCTGGCGCTTAAGACGGGCTCGGCGCAAGAGGACGACGGTGCGCACGTCTTTTTTCCCTTGAAGTACTTCTTAGCGCAGCTTGGGGATCACTTTTTCACTGGTGTTTAACCGCAAGGTCGATCGGCTCTTAGCCAGAATGCCTTACTTCGTAGCGTCGTAAATCCAACTCCCCAACCCAACCCCTCTCCCCTGTCTATCAGGCTTTCGGTACGGCGTATGCTGTCGATAGGAAACCGCTACAAAAACGCGATACGCTGATGTATTGTTAGCGAGAAATCGACGACCTTGTGACCTTCGACCGCCGCTCGCTGTGCCGTCAGGGCCTCTTGCAGCGGCGAGACGCCCCTTGATGCGAATGGCGTGGATCATCATTCTGGCGAGGTTGGAGTGCCCGCATCACCAACCCCCTCTTTCGTCGGCCTATCTCTCACCCATTGCCCAACCGCAACACCCTCCTCAGGCGGGCTTGATGCCTATCTAGAGGCATGCGGTCCCGCCCTCCACGCTGACCACGCTCTGTCCAAGGCCAGGAGAGAAACGTGGGATGCTTTGCGAGGCTTCCCTCTAGGGGGCATGCTTCTGACGGGAGCGACTTTCGTGCATTTGGGCACGACTCCCGAGCTGATGGAGATGATGACGCTACGACTCCCAGACTTCATTGAGCCCTACGGGTTGACTGCTAGGTGCGGAAGCCGCGTTGACGGCTAGCCTGTGTCTTGGTGACGTCTAACGTCTAGCGTGGTCTTGAGCTCCTGTCGATGTATTAGGGAAGGCATCAAGAAAACATGCAGTCCTCCAAGCTACAACCCGTAAAAATAAGCAGAAATGTTATCAGTAGAACGAGACGTGTTCTGTGGTATGCCAGACTTGCGACGTGCGATTTGTCCTTCCCCAAGGGCTCAGCATTTACACGCGAACGTACTGTCCCTGACCGCTGTAGACTGCGTGTGGGGCACATCCGAGCAGGTCCGGTTCCGGTTTTGGTGTACGACACACCGTTTCCGTATTCCAATCGCTACTAGAAGACTTGCCTCATTCACTGCGGTAGGAAGAAAGACACGTGGAAAAGAAGAACGAAGGAGCGGTCGGACACACAAAAAACAAGCGGCACAGTACAGGGACGGTGGACCTAGACTTTGCTGGCTGGGCCCCCGTGTATGGTTCCACTAAGCACAGCTACTGCTACTGCTACTGCTACTGCTATTGCTATTGCTATTGCTCGCGCGCGGTCTCCCTAATACACGCGCGCCCGCTTCAATCGTTTTGAATGCCCTACTTTAGGTTGCTTTCCCGGCGGCCCCGCATAGCACAACCCCCTCAGGGAGCTCAAAGAGAGAGGTGCCTCCGCGCTCGCATCACTCCCTGTCGTCTATAGTTGTTCAACTAGGGCCCTCGCGGCCACCATTAACGCTTGAGTCGCTGCAAAACATGTTCGACTCTAATTCCTTCACTATCAATAGTGCATCCCGAAACCGCGGGTGTAAAATTTTACAGGGTTGATGGGAACAACCTATTTTTTGCAGTGGTAGCGGGTTTGCAGTCCCGTTTTGGGGATAAACCCTTCAAATTCCAAGTAGTTTGTCCCCAAAACTGACCTAAAGAGACTGCAGTCCGACAAGGGTTAACTGCACTGTGCAGGAACAAACTTATAATTCTACAAGAAATTGAGCTATTTCGTCCCCGAAATAACCCGAAACGGAAGTGGAGTCCTAAGAGGGTTTTGCAGGTGTGTCCGATCTCACCCAACGCTGCCACCGATGTTACGCTCGGCGCTTTCGTTGCTCTTTCTCTCGACCGGACAGGGCTGCAAGCCTGGTAGGAAGCGCCTGCTCGGTGGAAGACGACCCCCCCGCGGTTATCGTCAACAGCAGCCTCGGAGGGGCCGGCGTGGTGGCTGGCGGGGCTGTGGTCGAGCACTGGTGAGAAGAGGGCTGTATAGACCTTCACCGAGCTTCGACTCAATGGTTGAAATGTAGTTCAATTTAAGCCTTGGACTCATCCTTAACCCAATCCCCGGCGGGCTTGGGAAATTATCAGCATGCATGTATACTGAAGAGATATCGTGGGTTTTCAACACTACTGAATGAGAAACACGCCTTTCTGGGGGTCGAAACCTCGGACACCTCCTCCGCGGTGATTTAGGTGTCCGGTAGAAATACGCCGTTTTTACGTAGGGTAGATTAAGTTTGGCCTGTTGCTCTAGGTGTGCGGGGACGTAGTCGACGCACGGTCAAGAAGTAAGCCAGCGTCTGCTTGCACGTCGGTTCTTTGACCCGGAGGGCGGTTGCGCGTAGGCAAGCGGGAAGGATCTCAGGCGGTCTCAAGTGCGCTTGTCAGCGTCCGATGAAGGGCGTGGGGTCTATTAAGGCAGTTTTATGACGGGGTCTTGTATTATGTTTTTTGACGTAGCTGTAACTCCTCTACACCTGCAGCCATGTTTTTGGGGACAAACTACTTGCAGTAAGCGTGGGATACTTTTCGTTCGGTAGCAAAAGAGGGTTAAGACACTACACTGCACTTACATCGGCACTTTTTTGTCTCGACCGTGTTCTAGAATAGGGTTCGCACTTGTTCGACCGAAACATTTATGACCGATAGGACTTTTCAACTGAGAGATTACCCATTTACCAATGTCATTGGGAATATCGTTTCTTTAGTACAATCCTTTTCGTTACGAACTTACTTTAAGCCATGGAATCGCTCGTCGGGATAATTAATATCCAATGTGTGCATGTTTTATTAAAGCCAGGTTTTGGGGTAAAGCTATATATAGAGAGGCTCCGCATGCGAGGAGCCTCATAAACTTGCAGGCGCCTTATTACACCACTGCCGAAATATGCGTCGATGACCCCCACAGAAGCCCAAAGGAGTAAGAGTTGGCCGGCCACGACATGAGACGTCAAGACTAGTATTAGGGTACTAGACGGTAGGGACATTTTACGACTGTATATATGTCGTGTATGAGCGAGTCGGGAGGAGTGAATCGGCGTCGACAGACAAGCACCGATGAATCCTGACTGAGCCTTTGGCTTGCGCTGATCGTGCGAAACTGACACTGACACCCACCGCACCGCGTACCAGTTTGCTGAACGGCAACCAACCAAAACACAGAGCCCAGCGTTCTTGTTCCTGTTCAAAGGAGGACGGACTCACGCTGCAAGTCCGACTATTCAGGACTGTACGCATCGAGTACAACCCTGGTAGCTGCCGCGAACAATGCAAACAATGCAGTTTTTCTTCCCTGCAGTCACTCTTCAATTGAGCCGTGGTTTGCGCACGGAGTATTTGCCTCACGTGCCCCTATCCCTCTACCCTGTACTATTTGCTTTGTGCTCGCGTTGTGTGACAGCCGCCTCCAGGGAGACGGCTGGGAGATCGGCGCAGGCAGCCTCATCAGCGGGATTCGGTCCGTGAAGGCAGGCGAGTATTCTTATCACTACCGCGCATACAGCATTTATGACTTTCTGCTGGAACTACGCCATTCGCGCCTACCTTGTTACAGCCTCGCGGGACGATTGGAACCTCCGTCTTCACAGATGCGACGCCTCTCTCTTCTTCAGCGCTATCCACAGCCCCAACCCGAACGCCTCTAATGATTTCACATCATGAACACACCCACCCTCCCTACGCCTATTTCCCCTCCTTCCCGCCCCACACGACCCGTACCCTGCGTAAAAATTGTGTCGCATCTCTGACCCCGTTTTCGACGTGATGTCCAGATTACAAGCTGCGGCTGCGCGGCGGCATGTGCCTCCAACAAACAGACCTTGGCACTGGGGCTAAGGAGCAGACGCAGACGCCGGAGGACAAGACCTTCGTGGTTAGCTTGTTCGGCGCGCGAGACGACATCAAGGCGCACTACACGGCGGAGAGAGCGAGGATCTGCGGCGCAACCTGGGAGGCATTTTTCAAGTACGCCGGCGCGTCCGCTGAAGATGTCTGGAGGGGCGTGGCGGAGGCCGACCGCAAGCTCTGGTCGGTAAGTGCAGTTGGCGGCGGGCTAGAAATGAAGCAAATCTACCAATTGAAGCACTACCTTGCTTTTCTGCAAGTATCTCCTGCCTTCTATAAAAAAAAGGCGCCTCCTGCCGGGCAACGTTGATGAAACTTGCCACTGCTGGCGGTTATTAAAGAGAACAGCGCGTCAATCAGACCCTACCCCCCCCCCCCCTATATTATATATCTGGTACATATATAGGTTGGGTTGGTGTCGGTTGGCGACAACGCTGTAAAACACGCCTCTCACTGCGTGAACTAGACAGCCAGGGTACCGTTTTTTTGTTTTTGTTTTTTGTTTTTTTACTGTTGCCACGGCTGGCTGTCAAGTTAGATCAGTTTTGTGCGGGGATAACCTTTACTCCGCACATGGGGGATGATTGTATCGCGTAGTGTGTATATGGTGAGGCACCCACGAGGCAGTTGCATAGTAAACCCATTGCTGTCTCTGGAAGTAGCCATACCTTAAATTAAATCTATTGACTGATGCTGTGATCTATATGCAAGAAAATCCGCCTCTAAAGCGGTTCTTAGTAGGATGCAGCTCACCCTTCATGCGACTCGCCTAACACCTCATGACGCTTCACGCTTGGTGCAAGCAAAATGTATGCCTGGTTGGTGAAAACCCAACATTCTCCGTCCCGGCATTGTAGGGATGCGAGGGTGTATGGTCATACGACTACGGCCACGCATGATATCGAGAACACCCCCCACCCCTCTGTGACGCGTTGTAGACAAAACGCTAAAACGTCCATTCTCACCGTACTGCATCCCTCCTCCCCTCTCCCCCCGCAACACTGCTGTGGTCTCCTCGTTTCTGCGTCGTTTATCCGTTGTTTTTGCGTCGTTTTTGCATCATTTTTGGGGCGCTTGTGCTTTGGTTACGCGCGTATCGGGTTCCAGGCGCGGCTGTTCCCCGTTCTGAAGCAAGAGGGGCACGCAGCAGCTGCTGATTGCGTGCTATGGATGCAGGACGTCGAGGGACATGCTTCTTCACGCTCCTTCTCTACCTCCTCCTCCTCCTCACCCCCGTCTTCCCTTGAAGAGATCCAGTCCAGTTCCACCGACGGAGCAGGGTTGGCAAGCTCGTCGGTCGAGGCCACAAAGGCGTGGCTGGCCGCCGAGCGACTTTCGTTCAAAGAAATCCTGGCGAGGGCAGACCCTTGCGCAGAGTTCAAGTGGAGGAGGTACCTAGAGGAGTGGGTGGGGGCGCATCAGCCCCTGGAAAAAGAGGGGCAAGGCGGTGGAGAAGTGGGAGGCGGGAGGTAGGCAAGTGGGCTAAGATTCATTCGACCATAGAGGGGTTGGGCGAGGGGAGAACGGTTTTGGGGTTTCGAGAGTATTTGTCTGTTCTTCCCGGGTGAATCGCTTGTTCACTTTTGTTTGCCTCCGACAAATTTTGATTCGTGTGGGAACGGCTTGCCCGCTTCGAGCTACGTGCAAACGAATGGCGGGATGGTGAGAGCGTGAGATCCCTTTTTAAGAAGCGATCGTAGGTTGAGGCAGATACTGCCGTGTCTTTTGTCCGGGGGGCTATGATACTGTGGTAACTGTAGTACTACGGTAGTCACACGGTTCGGTTTGATTGGGTAGGTTCGTCTACGTTAATGTAACACATGGTATGTTGTAGCAGAATCGTCCACTTTCAGGCAATGAACCTGTGTATTTTGCGCGTGTATGGAGAGGACCGCACACCGTAGTATGAATCCTTGTAGCTTCTTCTGGGGGAGGGTTGCCCAACTACCCAACTATTCCAAGCACATCCCACAATTACAGCGGCATCGACGTAGTTTTAGCCATGCAGCTTCAAGTGAGGGGTATTTTCCGACCATATTGACGACGCTGTCGTAAGATTCGTTGTTGGATGGCCGTCATGCTGTCGTGAGGAAAGGAAGCGTCCCGTGCGTGGCAACCTCGTACACCTTTTCCCAGCGCTACTGTAGATGCGGCTCTCGCGTTGCCAAATGTGGCGCCACGTAAGTGTTGACAAACGACTAAACTTATCCTGTTTTTGTTGCAGAGTTTTGTTCGGCGGGTGACGGGACGCTGACCCCCAGCACAACAGTTCGCTTTTGTGCCCGCACCACGTTCTCTTATGTCCTTTCCTCGATTACAGTATGATGACATCGCAGCAGCCTCCTTGGATTGCAGCTGCTGCTGCTTGCTGCTTGAGCAATGGCCGTTTTGACGGTAGCACCCTCCGTTTTCGGGTTTTGACACGTGTATGCACCGTTTTCCACGCAAGCTGGTTGTCCCTACAGTTCCCCTGTGAATGGTGACCATTTACGTCTTACCATAGGTGCATTTCGGGTATTGGGTTTCCCGCTGGCAATATGCCCGCCACCGCTTAGTGGCTCTGAGGTTGGGCGTCTCCTTGTCTCCTCTTGTTGGGTTGATCCTTGTTGGGTAGAGCCATGAGCATCTTGGTACAGCCTTCTCGCAGATTTTGGTTTGGTCGTGATTTGTCGCAGACCGTTTTTGCGTGTTGTTGCTTATATATCATTGGTGGTGGTGGCAATGGTGGTGACGATCACGTGCTGCACCCATGGCAGTACCCCAGCCTGTGGCAGGGACTACCTCGAGTGTTGTCCTACTTTATTGCTTTTGGGGTGCGTGTCTGTCTTGTGCGTCACGGCTCTCTGACGGCACAGCGCTAGCCACTCGACGCGAAGATGGCGTGCGACCTGTTGCTGTCTTGATGCCACAATGGGGGCTGTTCCGCCCTGCTGTTGTCCCAAGAAACGAGTTACGTGTTGCTCCTTTTGCCCTGCTCCGAAGACGGGACGGTGCGGAGATACCTGAACGTACTCGGGCGGTGTGAGCTCGTTGTATCATACACCCGCTGTGTCCCAGCCTTACTCAAGCAGCAAGACCTGTAGGAACGATGGCCCTGTTGAGCATGAGCCTGTTGTATCGAGTGTGGGGGGCAATCCTTAGTGTAGGAGTCGGCGGCTGCGTGGGTTGTGATCCAGCTCTCTCTGGCCGCGGTTGCGCTTGTGCACCTGCTATCAAAACGCTGCGCATTTACAGGGGGAAGTTTCGCCGTGGGGGAGGTTTCGAAAGCTGTTTTACTGGGTAAGAATTCGCTGTATAATAGGCCCAAACGTAGGGACACCTTGATGTGAATGTTGGACAATGCAAGCTGGAGGTGCAAAAGGGCAGGCATCGCCCCGCGTTGTCGACTCCGCGGCCTGTTCGTTTCGTGCAGTCCTGAGTGACTTACCTTGCGCGGTGCCACGTTGCTCGTTCGGTTGTGATGGAAAATTCGGGGCTGTAACCTGAATGTGCCGGCTCGTGGCTCTATTATTCCGTGACAGCTTGCGTGCACCAGATGCCAATTTTTCCCGAGGGATCCCTGTCGCAATCCCTGTGAAACCCTTCACTGTTGTTGCAGTGCTCGGTCATCCTACCGTTCGATTTCACCATGCGCAAGCATGCCCACTGTTCTCTGCGGGTGGGTACGCGGATGTGGGACGGGCCGAGCTAGAGGGACACGGAACGTGCTTGTACGCGTTGTCCTACAGTAGTAGTTTTATTTCCATGGTCCTGCTCCCTCACTCGGTTACTCTCTAGGGTTCGCGCTCGTCGTACGATCGGGGCTTGGTATGCATTTGCGACGTGTGCGACGTTAGTGGTGGTGCGCGCCGCGCGAGGCCTTCTGTCTGCATATGGGGGCGAGGGTCAAGACTAGGTGGCCGCCGCTGTAGACCGATCGACGGTACGATACTAGGCTTGCTGGGTCAGACGTCTTCGCCATTTTTAACGCTTCGTGAATTTTGCACTGTATTGTGTACTTGATATTTTGTACTGTGTGTGTTGTGGTACAACAAATATGCCGTCTTTTTCGGTTCTTAGCAACTGGATCATTGTGCCCGCCCGGCGTTTCCGCGCAGGGCTTCTGCTTTGTCGGCGTTTCCTCGCTGACCTACGGTTGGTACCTCGTAGCAGGACGTACGTAAGCTGTCGAAGATCGGCTGGGCGAGTCCACTAGTCCACCATGTTGATGGGGTCTGCGGGGCGTATTTGTGTGTGTCAATTTCTCTTCACGTGTGCGCGTTGTTCATGTAGGGTTTGACGATTCGCAGTGAGAAAGCGGTTTCATCCCGTCTGAAGGCGTCCAAGATCGCTACGGTAGGTTCGATTTCCGACCCCCCCGCACAATATCAACAGGTTTTTGCGAAATATGCAGTGAAAGGAGCTCGGCTTATCTGTAGCTACGTACACCTTGACTGGTTTCCTGTCTCTTTTTTGCTGCCGAAGGGAAAAGAGCGGGCTGTTTGCGCTTCCAAACTCTCCCTTCCACCGCGTGGTTGATTCGTCTGCCTTGCGTGCAGGTTGCGAGCTTGGGATGCCGTTGCGATTGTGACTGCAACCATGGACGACCTTCACCGGACGCGTCGCTTGGCTGACTTCTCTGCAGGTTAGCCGTGACGACATCTGAAATAGATTTTTCGAATCCATTCGACCCATGATCCGCTGCATCAGGTCCTTCCGACTACACTCGGCTCGCCAGTCGCTATGCGTGGCATGTTTTGGTAGGGGTCGATAGTAACACATGTGCCCATCAGGATTTACCTGTTTTGTCCCCTTTGCGGATGGCTGTGTAGTCCCTGTCTTGGTTTCAATGATGACATTGTCAATCACAAGAGGATAATTACGTGAGTTGAATCGATTTCGCGCTTGCCATCCGGTAACGTCCTTCCCCATGCTTACGGCCGCCTCCCTGTGTTACATATCGACAGCGAAAGTCATGGAGCATGAAGAACCCCCGCCCTCCCTCGTGCTCCTATTCCTTCATCGAACCAGCCAACCCTCTCCCGTCTTCTGTGCTTCTCTCATGGACCTTCGCTCGGCGTTGAATGGAAATTGTTGTTTGATTGATCATTGCTGCTGCAGGGTTCGCATCTGTATTTTGCGTACCTCCTCCTCAGCCGACCCATCCTTCAAGCGCAACCACAACAACGTCCACCAGAAAAGAGGGGATGGGTGGTGATGGTCCCCTGATTCTAAATGCCATCCTTGTGGTGGTTGAGCGTTACAGCGCTCTCAAGAGGGCGCGTTTTGGGTCGGAAACGAGCGCGGCAGCGCTACGAGGCATGTGTGTCCTGCTGTGCTTGGCTGATGGGTCCGAGGAGGACGCAGAGCGAGACGGGACTATCCGATCGGGAGTGCCACAACAGGGTGGACCCATCCCACAAGGTGAGATCGGTATTATGTGCGCCATTGACATACAAGAGTGTGCACGCCATGGCGGCGGCATCCGTCGCCGGCTGCGCATCGTGGGTACTCTTGCGTTGGGTTGATATGCTCGTACTAACCGCTGGGGGGAGGTATGCGGCGTTTACATTGACCGGTAGAGTCAAACGTCACGCGCCTCCTCTCCAACTCATGTACAAAGTGGTTGCGGCGCACACCGTCTGCCTTGTTTTTCACGCAAGGTGGCGGCGTGTGGGTGCTGCAACGAGATGGCAGCATGTTCGTCATCGGGGAAGAGGCCGTCGCCCCACTCCTGGTCCTCTGCCAGAGGTAAGACTCGGTCACTTGGCATTGCAAAACTTTTTCGGAAGTACACAGTAGGGTCGTACAACCGGTTCAGGCAGGATCGTGCTGCCAAATTGAATCAAATATTATTCGCCTGGTCAATTCCTTGTCTGATATCGACGGCGAGCGCTGTCGCTGCTGGAATAAGCAGTTCCTCCTTGCTATGGCTCGTCGCTCCAACTAATAGTTGCTCAAGCCCCGACTACTCTCTCTCTCTCGCACTCCCACGCGCACACGCACTCCAATGCAGCAATCCGCAGTACCAGCCCCTCACCTACTTGGGCACAGACAACGCCATCCCTGCTCCGGAAACTCCACCGCAAAGCCCCACGACTTGCCCGGTGGCAGCCAGCAGCGCGCTAGATTTCATGACCATCGCCGCTGCTGCAGCGTCGGCATCCCCGCCGAAACCTGTACCTCTGGCAGTGGAGGCCAAACACGGCCAAGGTAGAGGTCATTCCGCTGCTTCTGGACGTGCCCTCGCGGCCGTGGCGAGGCAGGAAGTACCGGACGTCCCAGGTTTGAAGGAGTTGGACGAGAAGGCGGGGGATGAGGCGTGCACGCCAGCGGGAGCGGCACAGGCGCTGGCGAGGATCGCGTGTCGCCTGTATGAGCTGGCCGATACCCTGGGAGGTGACTGCGAAGTTTCGGGTGCGGGGCGTGTGGACGCCTCCCTAAGAGGAGGGACGCTACTGCTGCACCGTAGATAGCGGCGGAAGCCTTTTCATGATGAAGGGATGAGCGGCGTCGAAAACATGGGAACCCTTGACCGTTCACCGTTTGGCTTGCTGCGGGAACCGCGTCAACGACTGTGCGGTCTGTTACTTTGTAGATGAACTTCCAATGTCAACACCATATCTGTTATTCTCTGATTGAGGCTTGATGCTTTATCCGTCTGCCCCTCAGCTAAAGCACGCCTGTAGAACCCCACGTTAGACTCTGCATCGCGCAAAGTTGAACAACCGGAATCACCCGGCCAATCCAAACATTGTTGAAAATCCGGTGGGTACTGCAGGTGGTGGGCATCGCTCTGGCCCGGGCGAGCATCCCGATTGGCGGGCAGCTATGCGAGGGTTAGGCACATTGAGTCCTCTCCCTGATGGTGAGGGTTGGGGCGCTCCGGCCGCTCTCCCTCGAGCGGTGTTGGCGCTAAAGACCCTTCGCCAATCGTGGCTCGGCGTTACAGGTGCGTGCGAGTTAGTGCGGGAATGCAATGGGATAGTTCGCGGTGTTCAACTTTGGTGTTGACGCTGATTTCGTCTGACGTGTCACATATAGGCGACCTCGAAAGATCACGCGGCTCGAGTGTCGGGGTTGCCGCCCATGTAGGTTTGGGCCCTTCGAGCAGCGCTGTTTTCAGTCCCCGTCCTGGATCGTGTGCCTGCGATGAACACTACCGCTTTGCACGGCGCTATCGCTTAGCTCACGCCGCCACTGTTGTTGCGTGTTGGCCGTTTTCACAATCCTATGTTCCGATTGCCCTTGCCGACCCTCCTATTTCCCCTCTTTGGTACCCCCTTGATACTTCAAAGGCGTACCTTACTTCGGGGACGGCTCGTCAACATCCCCTGGGAACGAAACAAGCAGAAGAGTTGGAGTTGATGTGTTGCCGTTCGCAGATCCCCATCTTGTCGTTCGGTGCGCGCGTCACTACGAGCGTGCCGCTGCGTTGGTGGTGTCCGCTGCGGTGATGACCGCCTCGCTGTTTGTAGAGAAACCACCGGCGAGGTGGGACATCGCGACGAGTGAGGCTGCAGCGGTCGGCCTGTCTTCCCTGCCTGTACAGGTCGAGGCAACAGCCGGGGAGGAGAAGCAGCAACAGCAGCAGCAGCAGCAGGAGCAGCAGGAGCAGCAGGAACAACAGCAACAGCAGCAGCAACAGCAACGAATTTCGAGCCTAACCCCTAGACAGCAAGACATTGCACGCCACATGCAGGCCCACATAAATCATCAAAACATAATCCGAAAGAATGCACAGCGAACGCGCGAGCGAAGGCAAGAAGAGAAGGAGCGTTGGGAGAAGCAGCAGGGGCTAGAGCACCAGCGCCGAGAGCAGCCCCAACATGAAGCGTTGCCCATAGGCGCCTGCGTGACAAGCAGAGCAGCCGCCAGGATAGACGTCGCAGGCGGTTGGACCGACACGCCCCCCATATCGTACGAAGCAGGCGGTGCGGTCATCAACATGGCCGTGACAGTGTCTGGAAAGAGGCCCGTCGAGGCGCGGTGCGAGAGGATCGAGGCGTCATGCGTGGAGCTCGTGTGCGAAGGTCGGGAAGGAGCAGGGTCGACTAGGACAGTGTGTTCCAGCCTCCAAGATTTCGCGTGAGTCCATATGGGGGGCGGAGCGGGGCGTACGCTGTGTCACCCCGGCGAGTGCTGTAAGACATTATACTGCCTCGGCGACGGCATCCAATCCACAGCAAGCATTTTTGGTGTTTACTTGACACCTTACGGACGCAGCGGGTATGCTTCCCATAAGTCCCATCCGTAGAGCATTGGAATGCTTACACTTACGGAATCACCCATGCCAGTTCTAAATCCCGTCACCCTCCTTCCTCCCCATTTCGCGACTTTTCTGCCACCAATTTTCCCCAGAGATTTCTGTGTCCCGCAGGCTCCTGCGGCCCTCCTCAAGGCCGCTCTAATTTGCGCCGGCATCATCACTCTTCCTTTAGCCCCCCCTTCCGATGCAATCGATTCTGTGACAAGTTCTGCTGATATTCCGGCGCACACATCGCTTCAAAAACAGCTAGGCGCGGTGTTTGGCTCCGGAGGGATTCGGATCACGAGCCGGTCTGGGCTTCCTCAGGGCTCGGGTATGGGCACCAGCAGCATCCTTGCCGGTGAGGCTGCTGCCCGTCCTGTTCTTTGCCGAAAAAATTGAGTATGTCGACTGCTCTCGATCTAGCTCTTAGCACTCTCCGTCGATATATTGCAGCAAACGTGTAGTAACAGCAGAACCCTTGCCGTGTTTAAGCCATCCGATGGACTTGAGCCAATGCAAAAACCGCGACTTGTACAAACTAGCTGACAGCGACGGCGAGGCTGACTTCGTGTGCAATTCACCCGTGTTACCGATGAAACGAAGAATAAAATATATAAAAACACCCCCGGTGGAGACGATTCCGTCCGATTACCAGTACCCCGGTGGAGCCGGTTACGTCCGGGTACCAGTGCGTGATGATGCCACGTGAACCCAATAACGGTGTAGATAGAGCGACACGAAGATGCGGTGCTAATATCGATCATTTAGCGCATGTGGCAAACCGTTCGCGATTTTGAGTCGGGGTTGTGGGGAGCGGTTGGTGCGACAGGTTTAAGGTCTCGAAATCCGAGTACCAGGTATGTTGCAAACGTTACTGCGTCAAAACAGCCGTGCAGAGCTGTCAATCCCCTTTGCAAACGCCTCCAGTAGCAAGGCGCAATCTATACCAGGTACCACGTATTTGGTAACGAGAAAGAGTGTACACAAACATACTTGGTGCACCTGACACTCGTGTACCATGCTTGGCAGCAGATGTGTCCAGGCTTGCAGCAGGTTCGTCCGGTCTTGCCTGCGTGTCTCATATCTTGCGGCCGACCAACTAATGGTGCCAACGTTTGTCACGATACCGCGCTGGATACAGGAGTCGTGCTGAGTGCAGCATGCGTGGCAGCAGGCCGAAGAATGTCCTCCAAGAGTCTGGTGCACGCCGTTCTCCGAGTGGAGCAGCTCATGACTGCCGGTGAGATCTTCGATACCAAGTGGCTCATGGTTCGCCCGGTTGTACTGGTTGAATTAGGCGGATTGGCTGGCAATGTTAGTTTCGTATTTTGCGTGGTTGATGGGATATTTGATTGATTGAGTGGTCGATGAATTCATTGGTTGTTGCGTTTCTTGATTGCTTGATCGGTTTAATGAATTATTGATAGATAGATAGATTGATAGATTGATGGGTACGTTGATTGGTTATTGACTGCCTGACAGCCACGATTGTCGTTTTTCGCTCACAGCGTGAATCGTATTTTTGTGTGGGGTTCTGGATGATTGGTGTGTGCGTTTTTTAAGCAATAACGCGAACGTTTGCATCCCAGTCATTTGTCGAATTCAGCAGAACCCCGGCGATGGCATGACACCGTCCATTTCGCATATAGTTGGCATATTCCTCGCTAGACACATGTCATTACTCTACGTAGATCTTCAGGGAAACGCCTTGCGCGTTTCAGCCTGCGGTGTGCCCGAGACGCAATCTCTGTCGCAAATTATGTCGCGAAAATGAGCCTCGACGAAGCAGATCGCAATGGAAACGAAAGCCAGGACAAGCGTAAGTCCTGGCTTTCTGAACATTATATTTTCAGTTTCAGCCCGTTCGACCTCTAGATGTCCGTGTGCTCGGACATGTGTCACACGTCATCGTGCCTGTACTATGACGCGTGATGCCTTCTTGAAGGTGGCGGGCACCAAGACCAAGTTGGTGGACTGTTGGGCGGGGTGAAGATCTGCAGAACGACATCGAACTTGCCTCTGCAGGTATTTAAGACGGTGGAGGGAATCGGGATTTTCTCGTCATACCGTCCATGCTCGAGGGAAAACTTGAAGTCGACCGCTCATGCGACTGATGCGCCAAGACCCCAGCGGGTGGATTGGGCAACAGTATTACAGCGCCAAACTCTTATTTTTTAAAATATGTTTTCTGGGTCCGAAAGGCGTGCTCAGTAGACCACTGGTATACCTTTTGAAGTGAAGCCAGCGATTCGCCGTGCGATAAAACAGTTGTGTCTAGAACGCAAGTAATCTGAGCACACCCTCGCGTCTCACGGAAAATGCCATACCCTACGTTTCGCTGTAAACATGTTCCGGCCGCGGTAGAGTTGTTCTAAAATATATACGCCTCGTACGCACTTTCGTGCATGTGTCCCTGGGGTATAAATTTTATGCGATGCGTGCCCACCTCTCCCCCAGGTACTGACCGAGCCTATCGCGCTTGATGAAGTGTTCGAGGAAGCTCTGAACGATCGTCTTGTTCTGGTCTTCACGGGAAAACAGCGGTTGGCCAGGTCAGGGGACTCTTGTTTCTTCTCGCTGAGTGTTGGCGTCATTGGCTTGAGTCTTGGTGGACGCAGAATATTTTGTTTTGGTGGTCTCATGGCTTTCGTCGTCGCGGCTAGTGTTTTTTTTTCCTGACTGCCACTGCTTGGGAATACTGTGCTGCTGCTTGCTCACGATCCCCCCCCGCTACACGGGCGATATGGTAGTGTGTTCGTTTGTACCAACTGTGTGCCATCTGGCGCTGTCACCCTCACCCTCTGTCCCCGGATATCACACGGTACTGATGCAGTAGATCGCGCCTTAAACACAATATTAATTATGGACCCTATCCCTTGTTTTTCAAATCGATATGCTGTTCTGGGTTGCACTCGCCTTTCAAATCGTTGACGACACCCTGGTAGCGGAACGTCATCCGCTTTTTTCATTTGCGAAGGTCGTCAAGAATTTGACACCAGAACAGACATATGGTACACACTGGCCCCCGTTCGCTTACCTGTCACATACGTCCCACCCCCACCTCGATGACGACCACGGATAGGGATCTCCTGCAAGGGGTGGTGAGAGGGTGGCACGACCGCCTTCCAGGCACCGTGAACACAGTGAAGGTAAGGGCGGTAAAGGCGCTTGCCCCGGGGCTGTAGACTGTGCAGTTATTTTTCACTCCAGCGCTCACCGTGCTATCGAGAGCATCTGCTGGCTTCCAGCTTTGTTTCAAGAGCGGTGTCGGTACACCCTTTTGTGCCTGGCGCCCTTCTGCTCCCCGTTTGTTTCCGTCTGAAGTTGTGACAATTGGGCGTAACTGCAACCGCCCAGGGTAGGTATGAAATCGAATCTTCGGCTCCAACACTGAAACGCCGCGGGGGGTCGTGTCATGATCGTCTGTGTTTTCCTCACCGGAGTGCGCTGCTAATAGTTCGGCGACACTGTGATAACCCACACGTTGTTGGTTTGAGCGGTATTGGCGATTAAACGCTCGACACAATGACACCCACCCTGTACTCTCGCCGTCGGGTTCAGAAGAGCTATGATGACCCACGACTCATACCATTAATAACGTTTTGTGACAATCTTATATTAATCGTAGTATAATGATGCGTCCGAGTTTAGTACCCCTGGCAGTATGTTGTGCTCATGCGCTGCCCCGGCCTGCTATTTTTGCCTTATAAGCAGGGGCTAGTGTCCAACGCAGAGGAGGCTGCGAACGCCTGCCGCGGTGCTGGAGATCTCCAAACTTTGGGGCGTTGCCTCTCGACGTATTGGGAGCAGAAGAAAAGGATGGCCCCAGGTATGTTGAGCTCTTTGCACACTGCCCAACTTACCCGATATCTGGTGGGCGATGGAGTGCCGTAAACCAATCTAAGGGCAATTCGGGAGAAATTTCGAACCGGTGGTCCTAGTTCTGTGGTTTGTCTTATTAACAGAGGTGGGGTAAGCTCTGTTGTAATGTTATCCGTCGCAATTTCATGTCCGTCATGTTCGACTCTACGCAAATGGCATACGATGTATCTACAGTAGCTCATCGTAGCAACATTGGCTTATTTGCGATTGCGGACGGCCATCCTTCGGAAATGCGTGCTATTGGCCGCAGAACTGGGAACACGAACCCGACCTTGCGAGAGGTTGCCACATGTATCCGACCTGAAGAGAAACGAGGCCCGCTTTACTGTGCTTTCTTTGACGTTTAGGTGCCGAACCACCTGCGGTTCGGTCTCTACTAGAGAAATTGAGGCCGTTGTGCTACGGGCTGTCCGTGTGCGGCGCCGGCGGGGGTGGCTTTGTCGCTTGCATCACCAAGAGCCCCGGAGATAAGGTAAGGCACAGCGTAGAGCACCTCATCACTCCACTTGTCGCATGGAGTAGTTATGATAACCTTGATGGTAGCTTACTCGGTAGTTTAGATGGACTCTTTGTTTGCTACCGTGTGAGTTTGCTGATTTTACGCCTCACCGACTCGTAAAAATCACGGTCGCTAACTGCAACAGCACAAATCACTGCAACGCCTCGCGGATAGGATAGGAAACGCCGGCATTTTGCGGGGCTTTTTTTTTCGTACGCTTTGCACCCGACTCAAAGCCAAACTTATTCCCCTCTCCTCACCAACCTTGACCCTCGTGTGCGCTACAATGTGTCCCGGACGTTACTCCCGTCGGTCGAACCAGGGCATTCAAGAAATTACGAACGCGCTAGCGTCATCCTCAGCGGGATCGCCCAAGGTGAGAGGCAGGGGTTTCGACTTTTAATAGGCTGGAGATGTGGCGGCTCACGGAACCTTTTGGTATTTTGGTGGCCTGGGGCTTTGGGCACAGCAGTGAAGAGCCTCTGTCGTGATGTGTACCTGGTATGTTTTTCCTGAAACGACGAGGGTAATGTTACAGCTCTCCACTAGACTATTTTATCGAAACGGAACCACGCCGCCGATGGGTGTAATATATCCGGTATGTCACTTTTGTTCTGCCAGTGGCCGTGACAAATCTTCGTCTTCAGGGGGCAATTGATTTCTGCTTTAACACTGCAACACCGTACTTGTATTCCTGTACCACCACTGCTATGGCCATTGTTCAGATACGAGTATCTAGTAGCGTCGCGCTTCCCTCACAACGTTTCCTCCACAACTTTGTTGTTGTTGTTGTCAATTTACATCTGTTCGAGAGCAGGTGGCGACTATAAGCGTCCATCGAGGCCGGTTGGACCCAGAGGGCATGGAGGTCTCAGTCGACCTACCCCACCCTTGAAACTTTTTTTTTGCTTACTACGGAAATCTCCCCTTTGCTGTTCGGAGTAGAGACGGTGTTGTGGCCGAGGGCGGCTAAGAAGAGCGGGAAGTGGTACCAGGGGGTCGTCGAAGCGGCCAACTGTTTCATGGCGAGGTGGCACAGGGACTAGGCGTAGAGAAGCCGGCTGCGCCACGCAGCTGCGGGGGCCAAGAGCAGTGACAAGGAGAGGGGGGCAGAGGGGGGGGGGGTGGGGCAGCCGTACCGATAAAGCTGTCGACGAATGCAGAAACGAAACGATAAATCGGGTGGCTACTGTAGGTATCGGTTCGACTAGCTCTTGAAGTCTAGCTGATTTTGTTAGTTTCTTGTTGAGTCGTTCAATGGGGGAGGGCGCGACAGCGGCAGTGCTGACACTTGGCACCGCTATTGACGAGAGTAGGAAGGAGACGGCAAAGGGTGTGGCTAGGTTCCCGAATCGATTTTCCAGGTGAGACGGGCACCCATGTCACTATCACCGTATGGAGTACGATTTTCTCTTTTTTCCCCTTCTCTCTTCCTTGGTGCTTTTTGCCTTGTCTCTCCCTTTGTTTCCTTTCCCCGCCCCGCCGTCCGAATGCCGGTATCTTCCTCTCCTTCGTGTTGCTTCGTCCATGCGGCAGTCATCTCTCCTTCCTGAGTACGTATGCTTTCCATCTATTTAAATAGCAGCCTTTCTGATCTCCTTGCGTCATTTGCATTCTGTTTTCATAGCAGACTTTTTTTTCTTTTAATTGTCTTTTGTTCTTATTTTCTAGTCTTGCGTGTGTTGTGTTCTGAACTCTGGCATTTCACTTGCTTGACCCTTGAATTTTCGATTATTGTTTTGTTTTTGGTCTTGCTCTGTCTCACACAGTCTGTGACCACAGAATCAGTATCTCTCTAGGATAAAGAATCAGGACGGGCACTGCGTGTACTGATGAAGCTGAGTAGAAAGGACGATTTAATTTGAAGACAACTGTAGTACGTGTTAATAGTCGAACCAAGAACCCCCGGATACCTAGAATTGTTGGGGCAGTTTGCTAGCACAGAGCCTTTCTTGGCCGACGGAAGGCGTACTGGGTATTTCGTTGGTGTCATCAATCGGCTAACTCACTTAATTGACGACTGCTGTTGTGATGCTTTTGGTGCACAAGTACCTGGTAAGCTTGTAGCCTGAATGTGAGATGAGCACGAGGTGATACACTCGCGATCAACGCTCCTGATTTAGCCGAAATAACACGAAATAGGTAGAGGCCTTACGCGATCTGCAATTTATACGTGACCGCTTTCGAGAAGGACGACCCCCCAAGTCGTGCCCCAACCGTTGCTCCTAGACGCTGTCTGATGCGAGGATTTGTATCCCGCTTGTGTCGATGCTACCATTTTCTCTTTGTGTTTCGTGCTGAATTAATCAGCGTAATTTTATTTTTTGTCGGAGCAGGTTCTTGCCGGTCCCCAAGGCGGTGTCGAAGTTAGTCGACTAAACCTGCAGTATGTACAGCGGTTGGTGGGTCTGACGTGCTGGTATTTACAGTAGAACAAACTCCACCATCTTGCTATGTTTTTGCTGGACATACGACGTTCGTATTTTGATGCTTAAGATGATGCCGATTACTATTAAGTACATTATTGTCTTTTTTCGCGACATGCCGTGGAATGCCGTGGCACCACCTGCGGCAAAACCTTCCACGGCATACCACGGAACCTTCCACGGACTTCCACGGCATACCATGAGACCCTAACCCTAACCCTAACCCCAACCCCAACATTAACCTGGGTGCCGTGGACGTTGGGGTGTAGTGGGGGTTGCCATGACATGCCGTGGGGTTGCCATGGAGTGCCGTGGCGGTAGCCGCGGGGGTTGCCATGGTACTACCCATGGCATGTCATGGCAACCCCCATGGTGTGCCATGGAATCTTATGCCACACCATGGGATGCCGTGGTAATGCCATGGTATGCCATGGGCGGTACCATGGCAACGCCACGGCATGCCCACGACAAGTTCAAATAGTGTAGAACCCTGCCCTCCTGAGAGCAGTTCTGAAACACATGATATTATGCCTCGGACCAGCGCCATTGAGTGTCCTTGTCGTTGTGGAAGTCGCGATTGCTCGACTTCATTCACACGGAGTGTCCACATAAAGCGCGTTTCGTGCCCACATCTTTGCGGATTCCTAGCCCCCGTACTGTACGAGCGCACTCTTTCACACCCATTGTGTGCAAACCACATCATACTGCTGTATAATGTACCTGGAATAATAAAACTGGAATAGTCTGAAGGTGGGCTGACGCCGAGCATGACTATTTAGACTACAGTAAAGGGTGCTGACCGACATTTATAGTACAACACGAGCCCCACACGATTTAACAGCTTTGCTGCTTGCTCTTCGCCAGAGGGCGCTTGTTGTAGTGCGAGGGGTTTGTCGTGGAGTGCCACTCCTCTCTTCTGCGGTGTACACCATTCCCGCGTAATTAATGCATGATTAACTTGGTATAGCGACCCAAGCAACATCGCACCCGATATGGCGCTGCCCTCAAGTGCCTATAGTCGTAGCCGCAACGGCAAGGGTTCGCCCTCGTAAGGGGCCGAGCGGATGCGATCTTACGGGCGGTTCGACGGATCAAATCATGACTAGTTTTCGATTTCGAGTCCTCTGTTATCGAGCTACCCGAGGTACAATTTATGTATTCCAGATACTATTAATACTAGTAGTATGTGTACGTACCGAGGGGAAGGGTATCACCACTATCTGGGGAGGGGTCACCCGCACCCTCGCTGCCACTACGATCTATCGGTACCCCGGTACACAAGAGAGTAGAACGGCATGGAGAGGACGATCGGGGCGGGCCCAGAAGGAGACTCGGCAATAATACGTACTCACTCACTCCTATAACATACAGTATGGGCCCGCCAACAAGAAATGCCTAATCTGGGCAAGCCTGAGATTCTTACTGGGGCGCCATCTTTAAACAACATTGAACGTAGGCTATCATATAGGATTTAGTGTAGGGTCCACCACTGAGCTTCTTTTTAACCCAATTTTCTTAGCGTTCTCCCAAAAGTGAGTATTATCTTCTTATTTTTTGGCAGTTCCTTATTGGCGAGCCTATACTGTACTACTACTCATACTGCTGTACGATGTCGCGACGCACGCATCCCGTCACCACCAATTAAACACAGCAACCAGCAGCAACGGCACATCTCACAAGTGGCAACCGACGTTCGCCCAAGAAGGTCGCTTATTCCACCACGCCGTGTAACCCATGTGCAACATGCAACGTGCAACAAGGTTATTAATAGTATTGGTTTATTGTGTTGTGGTACAGCGCACAGACGTACACCGCAAGCAGATGACAGCTGCTGTAGTCGTTACCAGCCGTTTACACGTGACGACATATGCCTGTCACCTGGTACCTGCTGGTTGTGCTTGTAGTACAGAGTATTAATAGTAGGTATGAGACGTACCTGGTACAGATAGATATGAAACTACCGGTTACCGTTTACGTGTCGGCAAAGATCCGGTCGTGGATGGCTGTATCGCCAAAATCTGCCAGCTGGAGCAAGCGTCCGTAGGAATGAGCATGCTGGGAGGGTATTGCGCGCAGATCAGTCGGGGGGGAAAGTATAACAGCACCACGAGGACGAGGGACGAGGCACGAGGCATGAGGCGCGAGGGATGAGGGGCGGCGATTCCGAGTTTCAACGTTTGAACACCTTACTTGGTCGTTCGTTCAACGAGAGTATAGACGATGCATTTGTCCGCAAACTGGACCGCGCGAGGTGATCGATCGTCCGTGAACTCATCAATTTGACGCCCTCACGCGAAAGTAGGCCGTTCATCCGTGCGGCGGATGGTAGGGAGGTGGCGGTGTGCGAGGTGGCGAACTGCAAGCATCTTACGATGTAGACAGTGATGCGGATAAATCCAAACGAGTACTCGTATATAGTACGAGTACGTAAAAATCGGATTTTTTTCAGTGTTTTTGAGGCAGTTTGTTGCCGAAACAGGAAATAGATACCAGGCACACACAACATGATCGTTAAAAATAGTAGTAAAAACCAAAAACCACGTAACGGAGTTGCATACTTGGAAGCGGTGCTATGAAGGGGTCGGGGAATTTTTTACTACAGGGGCCTAGGGCCCAACCAAGGCTCAGGGCTCTCACAGCCTTGACTGGAAGCGTTGCTGTACCCTGGCGAACATGACAGCGAAGGCATGTCATTATGGCGTCCTGGGTCTTACCCGCGATGCAAGCGACGAGGATATCAGGAAGGCCTACAGAAGGCTGGCTCTCTTCTGGCACCCTGTGAGCTGTTTTTTTTTCTGCGTTTTTATTCCCTTCAAGTCAGAGCTGAGCGCAAACATCTATTTGCTATATCAGCTCACAGTCCCGAAACGCCGGGTCCTGTTCAGTCGTCGTTGCAAACATGCTGCGGAGAACCCTTGTAGTATGCTCGAGGAAAAATCTGCAGGTGTACTGAGAGGGATAGAGTGCTGTGGAGTGCGGGTGCTCGAGCCACCGTCTATTCCATGATGCAGGCGTCCAGCACCCAAGCTTCGAATATGCCCCAAAGTACCAGCCCCCTATATGCGTCTGCCATTACTATCAATAATGATGAACCACGTTTACTCTCCTTGTCTTGCCTCTCATGGCTCATGGATGTGATGACGGCGTTGTGCTGCTTGCAGCTTGTTTGAGTAGCGATGTACATAGCCGCGATGGCTGTGCACTCGTCGATATTGCCTGACAAAACTGGCTCTGTAGGATGGGGTTGAAGCGGTACACACCTCTACTATGATAATGATATGTACGAGTACCGCTGTCCCTTTTTAGGGCTCTTTAGTCTTGTTACCACTTTGACTCAGTACAACATAGCGCAAGAGTCGGTTTGGTGGGCAGGGGCTGTCTTTGTTTTTGCGTTTTACGCGCAATTTTATGCTGTAATTAGTCTTCCATAGAGCAGAGGGTCTGCGGAATGACCCAGGGTCTGTTGGGAACACTCTAAAGGCTGCTGCTGTACTTGCTTGCGTGCCCAAGGTGTCGATTGACGATGTTAGCCTGGTATTTATGTTCACCTCTGCTTGCTTCCGAGTTGGAGTAATGTACAGCAGTAGTTGCAGCATATCAGGTACCTGGTATGTGTGTGTGTTCTTCACATTGGAGTGTTTGCGATTTTTTTTTTTTTTTTACTTTTACTTCTCTAAAAATTCTCCCGAGGCAAATTTTTGAGGTAAATTTCTGAAAAAACGGCCGGAAAAGACTTCAGCGAAGTAAGGATTTCAGCGAAAGTTACGGTAACTTTTGGCTCTCTGTTTCATTGGCCTACACGCACCGAGCATTATCCCGACGCAGAACGCAACTAAAATCTCGAAGGATCAAAACACCGAGCATCTTCCATGCCACCATGCTGCTTGCCACGCATCACGACAACCGCTGGGAGCACAGAGGCTCGAGAGGTGTAGTAGCTTGAGTATAGCGCGCACGAGCGGCGTTGGATCGTGCCAGCGGGTCGCCGCCGCTGCTACGGTACACGCTTTCGCCCGCTTGGTGACGACGTGGAGGATGCGTCGTCCCAAAAAAGGACTCGTATTCACACTCGTACTCGTACTCGTGCTCGTAGAGAGCGCGACAGCATGACAGCTCGTGTATCATTTCGATTTCACCATACTACGGCAGCAGCAGCAGCAGCAGCGGCAGCAGCGGCAGCGGCGGCGGCGGCGGCGGCGGCGGAGCGGAGCGCGCCGGCGCTGTGGCGTGCGTAGGCCGAGCGCAGCAGCAGCAGCAGCACAGCAGCAGCAGCAGCAGCAGCAGCAGCACCAGCAGCAGCAGCAGCAGCAACAGCAATCCAAAAATGGAAGCTGGTTGGTGCTGGTGCTTGCTGGTGCTGGTGCTGGTGCTGACGCTGTTTATTTTTGTTGCTCACGCTGCCCCTAGCTGCGTCTAGCGCCAGCTAGCTGCTATTGCTGCTTGTAGTCGTGGGATGGCTGTGGTGGCTTCGCGGTCAACTGTGCCGCCGAAACGTTGCTGGGCTGCCGTCGCTACTCGCACGCTGTTTTTTTTTTTTTTTTTCCGTTCACAGCATTCGTTATTTTTTTGTTTGCCGCGTTGCCTCACCTCCCCACTTCCCTTCTTATTTTCGGAGGCGTCGCCTGCAGGATTTGGTTTACCTCACTCGCAAACACACCGAAATCAGGAAGGGAAGGAAATTCACTTTTTTTAGCGGAAGTAAAGTTTTTTTTTTTTTACCTCTATCGCAAACACTCTATTAAACCGTTCTTCTACTCGTCGACATCCAGCAAGCCCAGTGTCCGTGCTGATTCTTCACCCTAGAAAGATACGAGCTCTGTGGTCACAGACTACGACACAGAGATAACACACCGTAATGCATTAATAGCCTACGCAATACCATGCCTTCGCACTAGGTGCGGCCGACACAACATACATACATACGCCAGCAACCAAAATACACCATAAAGAAAGAGAAGCAACGAAGAAACCAAACCGAAAAAGAACAAGAAAAAGAAGAAAAAGAGAAGAATCCCAAATAAATAATTAAAATGGGAAGCCAAAGCTCAGACTTATACATACTTACCCCGAGCATGAGCCAAAAGGGACGTGCAAGGGGAAATATACGAGAAGGAAAAAGGGGACTATGCATCCCGGTGAACACTTAACTAAGTAAAAAGAGCAATAGTGAGTGGGCCAAAATACGCTCTGTACTGGTACGTATACCACAGATAGTATATGTACCTGGTACCGAGCAGTGCGTAACTACTGTCTGCTGTGTAACTATGCTGCTGATGCCGGAAGCCGGGCGACTGCGGGGATATGGTGAGTGGATACCGAACCAATCTGGTTAAATTATACCCCAGGGTGTATTTGGTATGCACGAGCTGAGCTGGGCCAGCCAAGGTGCTGCCACAGCCACAGTAGATTGACCACGTCCCGCTCAATAGAACCACTTATGGATATCTCACTCTCTGAGCGTGCTCGGTTGGTACATCCTTGGCCTCTCAGAGCTTCCACTTGCGAATCCCCTCCTTTTATTACTTGCCGGACCTTTCTAGCGGTTCTTTGTTTTCTCCGTTTCTCTTGGCACTTTCAGTCATTTTTTTCCTTTTTTCTTCTTTCGTTTCGTGAGCGTGCGTGTACTCGGAGCACGGCACCGCTGGCGAGCCCGGCGCCGTCGTGGGTGTCAGCGGGTGCTGGCGGGTAGAGGGGGGGTTGGAAGGAGCGCGGTCGCCGTTTTCGTGGCTAGGCGTTGCGTGTGCCTCGAGACACGAGGGAAGCATGAATGGACTCTGTTTGGCCTCCATTTGTTTTTGATAGAGTACGTACGAGTTTATAAGGGTCGTTCGGGATTGCAAGATAAGGTTCAAGCGGTGCTTATTTTTGCGACCGGGCTGAAGCTCAAAGGGAGAGGTACGCAGTCTGAGCACCAACATTGTGGAGCTGGCGAACGACGGCCACGGTGAGGTTCGGGCTTCACGCGAGGCGGGCGACGGGGCTCACTGTGGCAGAGAGCGAGGAAAACTTTACTTGGACCGAATCGGTGGCGAGGTGGCCGCGAGAGGGGCAGGCGGCGTACGAGGCTGAGAGAGAAGCTCTATGTACTGTTTGATTTTTTTTCTTTCTTGACCGGTGCAAGGTGTACCAATCAAGCATAATTTTTTTACATGAGGGGACTGGGATTGTTTCTTCTTTCCATTTTCTTCGGTTTCATTTTCATTGTTTTTGCGGTGCTGTGTGCCGTGCTGTGCTTTCTCTTTAGTACATACAGCAAGCATATCAAAAGAAGAAACGATTACCCTACCTGGGGTATGCACGTACGTACGGCATGTGAGCGCGCTTAGCGGGCGGAACCGCCCGCGACGCGAAGCGTATGTAGCGTCCGGGCTGTTTGTTCCTGAAGGATGGCGGCGGGACGCTTGGCTTTATCAAGTCGCCAGCTTGCAACTACAATCATAAAAAATCCGTGTTCAATCATAGACCTCTGTCCGCTTCGCATAACTTGATGTACTTTTCCTTCCTGAGCGAGCGTAACGGGCGGCATAGGCCGCCCGCGGAGCGAAGCGCCTTGTACTACGTATTTGAATGTGATAAGAGCCTTGTACTACGTATTTGAATGTGATATTTTGACACGGTGTTGATCATGCAGCAACTCACAAATGGAAAGCAAGCCCTTTTGTTTTGTTTTTGTTCGAGAGATATGACCGATACAAAGCTCCGGAAAAATACTTAAGCGACCGCAACTTGTCTGACAAAAAAAAGTGGGCTCGCTTTCCGTTTGTCTGCTCATGCTTTTGCAAATACGAGGTTAAATTATCAGGCTGTATGGGAGTCGAAACCGGAAGACAGAACTGGTATGCACTCCTGTTTTTCGTATGGTCCAGATTCGTATTTCGAGTTTGGTCTTTTCCTGTCTTGTGGTCTTTTTTGTGGTTATGCCGGGGTTTGGTTGGAGTTGAGAGGACGTTGATGTGAGAAGTTACCGCGGTATTTGAATTCGGCGTACACACAGCAGTACAAGTACACAGCACCCACGTATCCTGCTTGGTACCCGCCGGGTAACATGGGGCTTACTTTCGCAGACTTGAGATTCCCGGACTGGGTTGGCTTCCTTGTTCGAAGGGTCCTCAAGCTTGGCAGTCTGCTGTAGCATCAGGGAGCAGTGCGTTGGCATATATATACCAGATATATATATATATATATACATATTGCAGAAAGCTCAAGCACACAACGACAACCACCACGAGCATGCGGTTTAGTCGGTTGTTCGCCATCACCGGAGCTTGGAGTCTCTAGCTACCGCTATATGCCGGAATACCGTGTCAGAGACACCGAGAGACTTCAGCAGTAGCAGCGATGGTATGTACACGTATTAGACCCGCCACGTTATGCCTCCTGTGTGGGGTTCAAAACCAGTTTCGGCCAGCTCTGGGACCGGCCAGAACTGGTGTCTGCTTTCGTCTGGTCAGGCCATTTCCGATCGAAATACAGAAAATAATTTAGAGATTTCTGTTTTTTGGCCATCGGTAAAATTCGATAAGTCGGATCTGGCACGAAAGTCTTCCTGGATCTCTCTACAAACCCTGTTTTGTTTTCCGGTTTCGACTCCCATAAGAGTCAGCCTCAGATCGAAACTCGCAAAATTGAGCTGGGCATAGAACAACCAACATTTCTCGTAATTACTTGTTTCATATATGGAAATTGTGTTTTGGCGTTATATCTTGATGGGTGGCGAATTGGGCATTAAAACTACTATCGGTCTTTTCGTAGGATCTCCAGCTAAGGCTGTTTCCTATGCGGTGCGATTTCGAGCTTCAGATTTGTATGTTTCGATCTAAAAAAGGAAAGCATCTGCTTATGCAGTCCGAATATGCAACATCTGACCGGAAAAAAGTGGATTTATAATCCGATGGCCCAAGTCGTCAGATTTTGACCCAGAATCCGACGACGTAGGTCATCAGATTTTCAAATCGAAAAATGGCATGGTCTCATATTGCAAGATGTTATGCTCGACAAGCAAGCAGCAACAGAACGATCGATGACTTTGATGCCGATACAGCTGTACAGCGACGTTGGTTCGCGCCCGACGCGCAGCCGGCGGGCTCTCCGTGGCCAGACTACAGTCGGCTAGCGCGGGCTCGGGCCCAGGGACCAAGAGAGGCACACTCGATGCGCATCTCTCCGTGGATACGTTCTCGTAGACTCGTGCAGCAGCAGCAACAGCAGCAGCAGTCAGTCACATTGTGATATGCCCAATACCAAGACAGGTTGACGCTAGGGCACTCGGCACGTCTCTTTGTCGCCTGCCCAAAGGCAGTCAGCGTTGGCTCTGACGCTTCGGTCCTACACGCTGTGCAGCGCACCCAGCGCGTCTCTTCGCGGCGCCAGATCTCAACAAGCAGTTGTCATCTCGGCGTTTGCTCGAATCCCTGCACGCACAATAATCTGTTTTTTTTCGCATAGGAAGACTGTTAAATTTGCCAAGTTCACATCTGAAAATGCGATCGGGCCAAACTCTACAGATAAAAAATCGAACGGCATAGGAAACAATTTTCGCCTAGATGGGAACGACGATTTTGTGACGAATTTTGTGTTGAAACTTGTTGTTTTTGAGTTTTCGACGATATCTCGTCGAGATCGAGTCGAATTTGAACATGTCCTGAATTTTAGGATACGTTTTTTTTTTGCGCATGCAGTGTTGTGTCAGGGTTAGTGCTTCCAAATTTCAAGTCGTGGTTCGCAGTGTTCTACGAGATACGACGTTCGGATGGTTTATCCTTTTTTCGGCTAGCCGAGCTCGTAGCAACGGCAGAAGAAAGCGGGTATCAGATCGAGACAAGGCCAAGGTCGAGACCTCAATACTAAAATACCGCGCGACTGCCGTTGAACACTCTAGCTTCTGGCTGTCGTCAGTCATATTATACTTACGATGTACTGGTGTACCGGTATCTGGTGGTATCATACCAAGTGACTATCGACCTCCAAACGGGAACCGACGAAACGGGCGAACCGACGGGCTTTGCGCCTCTGAGATCTGTCACAGGACACGAATCATATCTGCACTGCTGCTGCTGTACCTCGTGTATATCTTGTGTTTGTACGTACGATGTTGAGCAATAACCAACGTATGCTCGTAACACGCAAGATAACACACCCCCCTCATACGAAATTCCGAGTTGATCTTTTCGACAACGGGGACAGTACAAACATCAACATCAACATCAACATCAACATCAACATCTACATTGAGCAGTGCGTGCGTGCGCCTGTTGGAAATTCTCGACGAGATCTTCGCAAAGCCGCCATTTTCGTTGTGTGTGCCCCCTTTGTTTTCGAGACAATCGACCTCCAAATTCAGCCCATGGGGTGTGTTTACCTGGTATATGATATGCTCGGGTTTTTTGGGACACTGTCCTGTGCGCACGGACTCACGATTTTGGAATTGAGTTCATGTGAGAACAATAACACCAACAATACGGTGGTATGTATCTACGGTACGTAGTAGTTAGCATTGCGTTACCCAGTCAGGGCCAGCCTTCGCTTTACATTGCTGTATCCTCAATGATTTTCACAGCTCTATCGGCATCGGATACAGCAGTACGTGGATACACGGAGTAAGTACTACATGGAGTATTTCCTCAACACTCCATCACCCCTCGCACCGTAGATTCCGTAGATGAGTTGCGCTTTGCTCATGTGATGTGCTAGTAACCGCATACAGTAGTATTAATAGTATGACGATATCACGCGTACACGACCTCCAGAAGAAGGAGAAGGCCGCCCTGACATGCAACCTGTTGATCCATGGTATCACACAGCAGTCAAGGTGTTGAGGTAGGAATGCATGCATCGTTTCTGTCGCAGACGAAGATTATGGTAAGCACGACGAGTATTCATATGCACCCGCCGAAACGGCCTGCCTTGACTCGACCCCTTGGCCTTAGTCTCCGGTCACCTCCCGTGCCTGTGTGCTATCCCGATCCAGGTTTGTGTTATTTATGGCCTTACATTAAGTTATTAATAGCAACCTTTCGATGAAAATCGACGAGCAGTGTGAGTGCTGAATGAACTCTATGCGCGATAAAAATCAAGGCACGTACCTGGGGGAAGGGACGACACCTGTGACCACGGCGTGCCCAGAAGATCGCTGAGCGTAAAACCTCCAACGAGTTAGACCTATACCAATGGAAACGCGAAGTTTCCATAAAACGTTTGAATTCCAAAGATACCCGTCAGAATTTTTCAGGTACAGCTTGCTATGAGCACGTTTCTTAAAACGGAAAGTTCCAAACTTTTAGAAAAGCCCGAAAAAATCAATTCTGGGGGCGATGTTGGACCAAGATCGGCATCAGAAAAACTCTGGCGGATGTTTGGCTCGAAACGGCGGGATTCCGAGTCCTCGACAGACATCGATCGACAAAACCAACACCTGCATCATGAATTCTGAACGGAATGAGCTCGTCAGGGGCTCCGACCCACCCTAGGGTCACCGTGTTCACACAATGGTCGGTGACATGTGGCGGGCGCTGGCCAGGCGTATGATAAAAAACAGTTGGCCGCTGGTGTGCCCAAAACAGATGGCGAAATTTCTCGATCCGTCTCGAATGGCAAAAAATAGGCCTTTTTCAGGTTTGGGAGGATACCGTAGGATGCCGCCGGTAAGCTCTCGCCTCCTAGACCATGGATCCACGTAATATCTTCGAGGCCGTCATCTATACTCGTTGGCCTTGCCCGTCACCAAGCGGGTTGGCCATGGGCTGAGTCTATGTCGAGATCGAGCATCTATCGTCGCACGAGCTGTTTTTTATCAGCGTGTTGACAGTTTGCAACGAGAAAAAACAAATTGCGCAGCCTGCAGCCGTTGGAAAAAAAAGAAGAAAATATCAAACTTTTTTTTCCCTTTTTCCCACAGCGGCGATACTAGGGTTTTTTCGGCTGTTCTTTGAAAGCAATATTTTTGAAAGAAACTTTTGGACTCCGCGTTTCCGTTGGAATAGGTCTTGAGCTGGAAAATAAAAGTGATGTTCGAAGTATTGAGACCACAGTTAGGTGTAATCAGACCAATTCTAGGAGTAATCAGACCAAAGTTGGGAGTAAACAGACCAAAGTCAGGAGAAACCAGACCATGGTTGGGAGTAGTCAAACCAAAATTCGGAGTAATCAGACCGAAGTTAGGAGAGAACAGATCAAACTTCGGTCTCTGTGTGCACGTCAACACCTGGTTTGGCCTCATTATGTAGTGTTAGGGGGGGTGGTTGAACTGCGATCTATCTCCCAGCACATGTGCTGTAGACCACCCTGTAGTATACACATACAGATACTGCAAGACTACACTGGTGCATCTTGACCATCTTACTTACTGATCCTGTCCGTCCGATTCGTTTCTACTCCTTCGTATGATTCGCTACCCGCCTCCGCATGTGATATTACTGTTTGTACTGGTATTGTGGTGTGACGGTGTGACGCTGGTGCAGGACAAGAATCCTGAGAGGAGAGAGGAAGCTACCGAAGTCTTCACCCTGGTATCACATGTGAGCCAAAACGTACCTGATACAGAAAAGCGTCATCTTCAAGGTCCATTGAGATTGCGCTTGTTCTTTTCTTGAGGTTGTGGTCGATTGGGAATGCGCTTTTTTGTTCTCTGATCCAGAGCTGTTTTATACCCAGCAGCAGTCTCAGGAGTATACATGCCATATGCGCGCACACTGTAGAGGGCGATACGCTGGCTGTTTGCTATGGGTGTCCGTGGATTGGACAAAGCAACAGGCAGAGCATGGCTCATGAGAGCAATACATTGACCCCGGGAGTTGTCACGTGTCCGTATTCTACATGAACATGTGAAGCGAGTGACGTGCTCTTGGCACCCGCCACTGCTTGTAAAGTCGGTAAAAGACGCATTATGTTCTTGTCGTACGTATATCTCCGTTGTGCTTCCTCTGCCATGTCGTCTGTCGCTTGTTTTCTTATCGGCGGACGGTATTGTTTCAATCAATATGTGCTATATATGTATTCATGTTTTCGTGAATCCCTTCGTGCTTCGCCGCGTGCTGTGCCGCTGTTTAGGCTTACGCCGTCCTAGGAGACCCGGCGCTGAAGAAGAAGTACGACCGCGACGGCGACCCGGGAGTAAACAAAAAGGCGACGACTCACGCCGCGACCCCGAGCTCTGCACGCCCTGCCCCCTCTGCGCCTCCTGCCCCGCCTCCTGCTCCGACTCCTGCTCCTGTTCCAACACCTTCAGCCCCTCCTCAGCCCCATGCAGCTCCTCCACAAGTACCTCAGAGAGGGCACCAACAAGTACCCCAGCAGGGACACCAGCAAGTCCACCAGCAAGGAACGCATCAGCAGGCGCCCGGCGCGTGGGGCGTCGGGCGCGAGCCCTGGCAAGGCGGTGGTTACGATTACGATCCGGCTTGGGTGAGAGCTTTATTAATAGTAGGGATGCCTCGTGTCAATATATTACCGCGGTTTGGTGGCGTTGCGGTAAGAGCGAAGGTCGAGCTACATACTCGATGACGGCACTACGTATTTGCGGCGGTCTACGGATCTTTATTCCGTGTTGTGTGATTGTGTGAGTGCAGGTCCTGTTTTTTTTAGTTGCGTGTCCCGTGCAGTGTCGTACGCGACCTCGCGTGTTGATGCCTGTGCAGTACGCCAGAGCTTTCGCCTGTTCAACTCGCCTGAAAAAAATAGAGTTCGTGAAGTGACGAGTTGATGAATGAATGCTGCACGCGCGCCAAGAAGAGTTGTGCGCTTCGAGCGTCGCAACTTTAACTCAAGAATACTACTGTACTGTACGGTAGTATCGGCCGAAGCTGCCGGTGCCCGCTGGAAGAATGAGTTGTGTCGATCGACCGCGGCAGCCTATGCCATCCCGCGCTTGCCCGCCCTCTTGCCCTACGCCACGACCTTCGCGTGCTGTTCTACCGCAGGGATACCCGTACCAGCAGGCTCCTCAAGCGTTCGGGCAGCAACAGCAGTTTCCGCAACAGGCTGGCGCCTTCCAACACCCGCAGGAAAACGCCTACCCGTACGGCAACCTGTACGACCCGTACGGCCAGCAGGGGTACGCTTTTCAACAACAGCAGCAGGCGCAGCAGCAGGCGCAACAGCAGGCGCAACAGCAGGCGCAACAGCAGCAAACGCAACAACAATTTGCAGGGTACTATGGAGGCTACGGTGCCCCCCTCGCCCCCGCGGGCCTCGCGCTTCCCATGCCCCCAGAGCTGGCCTCGCCCCCTATTACAACCGAGCTGTGCCTGGCGCAGCCGTCCCCGCCCCCCCAGCCGCAGGCGGCGTTCGAAAACAGTTACGCCCCGCACGGAAATATGGTTGGTTTCCCTATCCAGCCCCCAGCAGCCGGTGCCGCTCTCGCCTCTTCACTTGCGCTCCCGACTCCGTCGATGTCGAGCTCGGAGGAGGAGGATTCGGACGACGACGACTCGGAGGAGGAGGAAGATCTCCGCAACTGCGCGATTGTCCCAGCTCGGGTCAAATCGCCCGCTCGTCGACGGTCATCCTCGGCCTTCCAGCTCCTCAGGCGCAATTCCAACGGCAACCGGCCCAGCTACCCGACCGAAACGCGATACGTACCGCCCCTCCCCCCTCGCATGAACGCGAACTACTACCCTACGGAGTCGCGGGGCCAGCAGGCCGCGGAGCAAGCCCGATCCGCTCCGGTCAACCGCAGCCGCTCGGGCAAGCTCATGCTTGGCCTAGTTTTGACGGCTTCTCTACCGGCATCGTCAGCTTCCGCGGGAGGGCCTTCACCCGGCACAGCGCCGGCCCCGGCGCCCGTCCCGTCTCAGCGACACGCCCAAGGGCGAAGACCATCGGTGGGGCGCAGCGGAGTATCTCGAGATACAAACTCAACCGGTTCCGGTTTGGGTAGCGAGGGGGGTGGTGGTCGGTCGGACGGGAAGCGCGAGAAGTTTGGGGGCGGGGGTGGGCTGCTGAAGCAGATGGACCGAATGTTCGCGGGTGTTATGGGGGCAAGCACTATGAACGCGGAAGATGTCTTGGCAAAAGCAGGTGAGGGCTGTGGAGACGGTGTCCTCGGGCTCTTTGGTGGTCGATGAACGTGCCAGATAATATTCGAGTATGGTTTTGGTTTTCCACCTCTTGGGCGACGTTTCTTTCTGGGTCCAGAGTGTTTGGGATGTGTTTCCACAGTTTTTTAGTTTCGGCACGAATAGCTCGCATGGAACCTCTGCTATCGACCGCGGGCAGCTTCCTCGATACGATTGTTGTTCGCACGGCATGAGAGTTATCAATGTCAATGTCAATGTTATTAATGTTATCAATGTTGCCTCTCACACACCTCCCGATGACGGTCTCCTATCATGTTGTATGTATGGTTAAGACGCGTGGTCGACGCCGCTTTACCACTCACTGGGCGAACCCTTCTCTTCTGCGCCATCATGCTACTCCCACGCAGTACCAAGAGTAACAACACTGCCCTTACTTGCCCTTGCAATGCGCTGCGTCGCCCATGATGTTCCTAGACAATAACCACAACTTGTGGTATTCTCCTGTCATTCCTGGAGCAATTTGAAGGAGGCATTCGCTAGTCGGGGATATGGCGTTTTTGTTTGGGGCGATCGGCTGGAAAACCTTCCGTTAATTACCTCAATGTGAGCAGCTGATCTTGTCCTTCCCTACAGTAACCATCATCATAATTTCAATAATGTGTATGCTGTCAACGCTGTCAATGCGCTGTGATCGTACCTGCACAGGTGCCGGACCGAGCCAGAGTGCGGGCTACCCTCGAAGTACCAGCGGCGGCGGAGGAGGGGGAGAAGTGGGACGCATGTCCATGAGATCAAGCAGGACCACTCGAGTTGAGGTCAACGGCAGATCGAGGACCGTTCATTCTCGCACGGAACGGACGGTGGTCCATCCGGATGGTTCAAGGGAAAATCAGGTGGTCTAGTAGACGGAGGGTTTCAGTCGACACAAGGATTTTACTTGTGTTTGGCGGGAGGGCTTGCGAAAGTCAAGCACTACGTAGTCGTATATATGAGCTTTAAGCAGAAAGACGAGAGCTATCCAAGTCGTGCGAAACAAGTACACGTGCCGGCAACCAGCAGAATGGTACTCGTAGGAAAGGCCTCCACTGAAATACCGGCAGGTCAGCTCTGGCGGATGCGCTATTTGCTTGATCCCGATTTCCTGAGGTGGTACCTGCCGGGCTCATGATCTTCCATTTTCATATTACACTGCAAATATAATGATGCCACCGCAATAGCACTCCGCGGTACAAGTGAAGGTCCACGCCCGCTCTCCTCCGGTCGACGTCCTTGTTATTAATTTTACTGTACTAGTGCACTGTACACAAAGACATCCCTGGTATCCAACTCTATTTCTCTGACCGACGTCCTTGTTACCCTTTGGGTAGTGCGTTGCAGGAGCACGTATCCATGTCTATTTTGAAGAAATTTGCCCCCGAAACGGAGGTGCACTCGTAACATTCTTGCCTTAAAAAGAGTTTCACTAATAATACTGCACTGAACTGTACAGAACCAGGTGTCGAACTTTATTCGCAAGTCGTTTGTCTCTTAAGCGGTAGTGCAGTCCTAGTATTAATATTAATAGTAAAGAGTCCTTATGGTCCTAAAAGGGTGGAAGGAGGACGCCGAAAGTGCTGCACTGTCTGCATTGTTTCTGTGCCGTGCGTAGGTGCTTGCCGTTGTCAACCGAGGCTCACCCTTACGTGCATTCCTCAACGTGTCGGCTCTGACGAACTCGTCGATTGTCATGTGGTGCGTCCTCCTAACTCTGTTTTTTCGAAAGCGAGGTGATGGAGAAGGTGGAAGTTCTACACAGTATTATAATATCACTACTTGTAGTTATCGCACCACTTTTTCTCTTCTGATTTTAGGCATATCATTGCACTCTCGGCACTGCTGCAGTGCTGCTGTAACTCTGTGTTAGCAATGGTTTTGGCAATGTGATAACAACCATCCCCTCGTCTACTGTAGAGCTAACTTTGAATGCAACTCCACCGCGTCGCCTCCTCTCCAGGTGCAAGAGTTCAGTGAAGGCACAAGGGGATTGTCGAGAGGATCAGGGATAGGTGGAAGCAGGCCAAGCCCTGGCCTGACGGGGGCAGACCTGGCGAGCATTCATGCTCTAGCAGGTAATGACCCTCGGTCGTGGGCGTCGTTCATGGGATGCATGTTGAGATCGGGGGCAGTCTTTGAATTTGCTTGAGTTCATCACACAGGTTGGAAATTGAATATAGCACAAAGAAACGAATTAGTTTTTTGCCTGTTCTTGTACTAATTTTGTTGGCCTTCAATCCCTTAAAGTTCAGGTCGCCCCATTTGCGGCCTAAAATGTCTCTCTTTTGTTTTTCACACTTTTCAAGGAAAAACGAGAGCAAAAAGGCGTTACCATTAAAAAAAGCCGGAAGGGTACAAGGGCCTCTTCTTTAACTTTTGCCCATCACTTTTAGCTCCCGATGATTGCCTGTAGGTGTCTTAAGCGATGGTGTGTTGAGTCTTGCGAGTCACTTGTCTCACCCACTTGGAGATGAGATCACTGTCGATCCCATCTTGTTAAGGGAACGTTCGCGTCGGGCTTTGGTGGGTCCTATCGAAGTGCCTGCAAGAAACGCAACATAGAAAATGCTGCGTTTACATGCCAGGTACCTGGTGCCAGTGAAAATTGCAATCACGTACTTTTCACAAGTGTATCGCGGGAATGTGGAGGGGCAACAGACTAAAACGGAGGCCTCTTTCCCCTTGCCACTTTTTTCTTTTTTTTTTTTCTCTATTGGTTTTCCGTTTCATTTTGTTGTGTTTTTTTTGTGCTGCTTTTTGATGTTCCCACCTCCTACTCCGTCTATAGGTCGCGGCGAAGAGCGCCCGAGCGGACGAGAAATCGACAAGAGCGGCAGCACCGGCAGAAAGAAGGGTGTAATGAAAATATTCGGGAACGGCAGATAGGCGCCTCGCCTCTTGTGATACGAGTAGACCAAAGAAGAAGAAGGGAGGCACCCTCTTGGTACCGCGCATCGGAATCCACTACGAACCGATGCGATACATGTACAGTAGGCGGCTAGTGGTGTGCAACTATTTGTGCAACGTGACAGCAGTCGGTCACCATGGCCTTGTTGCGGTCGCGGATAGAAGTAAGTGCGCTATGCCACAGATATGGATGGTTTGCTATTTGTAGTGCAACGCTTTGATAGGTTCGAACTAAAAGTTCGGCGTGCGTGGACTTTGGTGGAAGGTGTTCTATGTGCTGTAGTTTCGTCGATTCGTCATGGCACGTGGCAGGAGTCTCGCGGTAAATACGGGGAAGCGGTAAGCTGGCACCGGATATTTGAGTCTGCAAGACACGTTAACGGGGCGTGAGTCGGTAGGCCTCCACGTCGCAGAAAATTCGGAGGTTCACCGTCGGTATGGTCAGAGTCTTTGTTTTTATTGTACTGGAGTGCTCGGTGGTGGGATCGGGTGTTGAATTGAAACCTGCCGGATTTATCAGGGATTACGTTTGTTTTTTATTCCGTGCTGCGGCTGGTAAATGGCCCGTTGAGATGTCAGTGCAGTACTTCGGATAGCAGTAGTCCGTGGTCTTCACACGCGCCCACCTTGCTTTTTTAGTACGCATACCAAGGAGTGCGTATACTCGTGATGGGGTACAGGTAGAACCGCAGCATATGTATTTTCTTCGTCTTTGGTGGTTTAGGTGGCGTTATGTCAGTTTCGTCCATTTGTGCCCTACTTCAAAATTTTCGTGCGGTAATGCCACGATAAGCACGACGCGAAGTTCTTGTGTAGTAAGTACGGTGTTTTTCTGTTCATGGTCAAGTCAATTTTGTGTTTTTTGTAGGAATTGAGAGGAATTGAAACAGCTCCTTTTGCTAAGGACTTATCGCAGCCGAAGTAACCGGGCCAGCTGGGGTAAGTTCACGTCTATGACACCAGGCATCTAATACGAGTTTTTATTTTTTAAATATATCCTCCTCACCCTTTTAACGTACCACGAGGAAGCCGAGTGCTGTTTCCATTTTATCCACGGCGACACTGTCAGGGTGTGGGTCTGTTCTCCCGCCATGCTATCCTGGTTCCGACTGTGCATTCTCAACGGACAACGGGCTTATCTCACCCAGCCTCAACACTCGTCGCCTCGAGTCGAATTAGAGTGTTACTTACGTCGCTTGTGCTGTTACTACTCATTTTTGGCGCGGTATGTTGTCGACCTTGTCTGCAGTAGAAAATTGTCGCTGAAGATATCCTGACAAACAGCACCCGGTGTTCACAGGAATTGGCTCCAACTGCACAGACTAACCGCGGCAAGGTTTCGCGGGATATAACGAAAGTCTCAAATATCCTCACGTACACGGCGGGGGATGGGAGGGAGGGGGGGGCGTCGACGGATTTGTACCGAACAACTGAGTCAAGTTCGTGACTTTGCTGGTGTTGTGGAGAGGTTGAGCGACCGCTGAGCTTCCTTTCGTCGTGAGCCAACCAACTGGTAGCTTTTAATAGTGTGACTACAGCAGTATCTTCTGCGGCGCAAATTTACTCGCGTTTGTGTAAAGTAACTTTCGGACGTGCTGGTTCTGTCACCATGCTCATGAAATAAGCCTAACTAACCAGCCACCGGCGCACGTGCGGTACGCACTGCCACTGTACTGCGATGGCATCTACACACTGCGACTGTGCTGCGATGGCATCGTTCCAGAACGGTCTCAATCTGTGATCAATGCCAAACAAAGATAAGATGCTCGCTCGTGCACCCGCGCACTCTAATATTATTGCACCGCCGTTGCGTATCATACTACAGTATTGTGTATCATTCAGAGTGTTGGAGCATTCACTCGCTGGTTTGAAGCAACAAAGTGAAACTACAGCTGTAGTACTAACAAAGGAAATATGGCTCTGCTGTTGTTCTGGCTCTACAAGCAGTAATAAACGTGCGCTGCCAAGAACATTTGTACGGGTAAAGGCGGTAGAAAATTACCTGCTGATTCCCTGGCATTCAATGCTGGTGTTTGCGTGCACTCCCAATATCTTCTGTGTGGCATACTATATTTTTCATTTTGATTTTTTTGATTTTATGTCGTACTCTTGCCGAGGTTTTGCAAAATATGTGATCGGCGTGTGGCAACCGGGTGGCGTTCTCTTGTTATTGAGTTCGAAGGAGTTCGTGGGGCCAGGAGCTCTGAACACATCTGTCATCCCTCCAAAATACACGTTTCCGTGCGGCACTTCCTTGACTACAGAAAACATGAACTGGATGACGTCGGGCAGGTACACCGTATGGCCTCCTCTCTAGCATTTTGCAGGCATTGTTTTTTTCAGTCGGAATTCTGGTATTGTCGCACCGGGCTGCGGAAAATCGACCCCCTGACTTTTTATTGTTGCATGTCCAGTCCCGTGGTACCCGCCACACCTTCCGTGGATCCGAGCCGGGCGCGAACCAGCTACGATGTACTGGGGCCTCTGCTTTTGGTCTCGAGCCCAAGATGCGTTCGTCAATCTGTCACTTCTATGGTAGTTTGGCATTGATGATCAGTGTGCAACTGATGGCCCCGACCGCTTTCGCTAACTGAGCCCTTGCAAACGTGCTTTTTAACGCCATGCACATTGATGGCGGTGAAGCGCTCCATTAAAGTCCTGCTTGCTTTTGTCTATCCTGCCCTTCTCGGTGGATCGACCCCCGCTGGCGTCTGACCTACGGCCTCACAGGAAAAGGGTCCAGCGGTCCCAGAAAATCAAAGAGCTCCGAGCGAAGCACTTCGCTAAGGTTGCTGCTGATCGAGCCAGGGCAGTGCCGCATGCTTCACGCTCAAGCAGCGCCTTAGGATCACGTCAGGTACGAACGGCTTTCCCCCCGAAGAGCGCGCGGAAGCAGCTGCTGCTGCTGCTGTAGATATAACGGATCGTATACTTCGTACGGACGACAGGTGGTTGTGGGGGAACATATCTTGTTGTTGGCCTCCAACGAATGCTCGCAGGCCGTCTTCACTCTTTGCGAGGTCTTAGGAGAGCACGGAGGCACCATTTACGAGAGAAATATCCATGCTACGTACCACATAATTGCATTTTTTCCGGCGTTGTCATCAGTTGGTTGCACCCACAAGGACTGCTGCATGCAATTGTGGTTAGCATTTGAATGCGCCACCATCACTGCAGAAGCTCTGTGAGCGGCGGAACTCCGAATGAGGTGGCGGTTGCCTCTGATGCACATCGATTTCCCACCTGTTTACCCTCGCCCCTCGTCTCTGTGTGTCTTTCTCTGCTTGATTACAGTCTACCGATGTTTCCAGGCTTCAATCTCGATGGGTTCAAGCCAGCCAACCGGGACTACCCGCCCTGGGACACACGATAGCAGCTACCGTCCAACGCCCCCAATCTGGCTCCACCTCAACGAAGCTTGCGGAAGATATGAGCTCCCCCAGTTCTCCTCTCGGAAGTCTGGGGGGTGGCCCAGGGGAAGGGCCCTTTCGCCCCGGGATGCTCAATCTTGACGTCACACCACCTCTCGGAGCCGTCCCATGCGTATATCGCGATGATGTCGCTTCAGTGGGCAAGCCAAGTGCGTTGGCACCTGGCATTGCTGAAGATACCCACAACTTTGCTGGGCCGTTTCAGCAAGAACTACAACCAGCGCCCCCCTTGATATCCGAGGCAAACCCTGTCTGTCCACTGCAAACGCCGTACCTGGAGAGGAGACAACTAGTGTTCGGCGGGGGCGGTGAGGAAATACAGGATTCGAGAGAGGTCTACTCGTACGAGGGACAGCCTCTGGGAAGCGAAGGCGAACCTCAGGTACTATCCAAGACACGCTTTGATAGAAAACGAGCTCATCCGGTACTGTATACCTGCTCTATTACAGTACTGTTTGCTGTAGTACTGTTGTTAAACTTTTGTTCCAAGGGACGGAGAAAGCTTGAGGCGTATTTACCCAGGCCATTAGCTGCCTATCGTACAATCAATAAAACACTCATTTTGCCTCTACCCTGTTGAAGCGGTGACTTGAAATCGATTTGGGCATCGCTTTGAATGAGAGCGGCTCGACAACGAAAAGGCCAGGCTGCGGGGGACGATTGACACTGCATGTGATGGAAAATAAGATGTTGGTCTCCCTCGGCTGCTTGTTGAACGACTACGACCAATAGCAGCAGTGATACGGGGCGTCTTGATTGGCAGCTCAAGTATGCTCCCGGGATTTCTGGAGGTGACACCTCTGTATGGGATGCGTTTATTTTTTTGCGTTTTTCTGGTGGTGGCATTTCGTAGCTTCGCCATGAGCAATCATGGGGCACCACCGTACACTCCCATAACAATGTCGTAGGGCATGGCACATGCTATGGCACTACCGCCATGGGAGCTCACTATATTTCATGGGCTTTCACCTTTCTTAAAATACCATTCATAGGCTCGTATCACTCCCGCGGGGTTTTGGGGCACCGACTGTCGTAGCAGCGATATTATATCGGTCATGACATTCCCACGCTATGATATTTCCATAGGTATTCATCCCATGGCACCCCCATGATACGGCCTTGGCAATGTCATGGCAGTACCGGGGCAGTGCCATGTCATCTCATGGTAGTCGCAAGGTATTGCCATGAAGACTCACTAGAACCCATGCGAGAGTCATGTCGGTATATTGAAGTGCCATTACTGTGCATGGCTGTGTCATGAAAGCCCATGGCGATGCCCTGGCAGGCAACATAAAAACCGATGGCATGTCGATGGCATGTCGATGGCATGCCGATGGCAAGCCGACGGCAAGCCCCTGCCAAACCCCTGCCAAGCCCATGCCAAGCCCCTTGAATCCCATTGAACACGCATTGCAAGCCCATGGCAAGCCCATGACATGTGCCACGAGCACACACAGTAGCCCAATGACAGTGCCATTGTGACCCGTACAATGAAAGCCCGCGGCAGTAGATGAAAACGCCCAATGGAAGTCTAGCCACCGCAGCCATTGGCAGGCAGCGAAATCAAAGTCTTGGATGCATGAGGCGCGCCATGTCGAGGTGTCATGGCACCGCCATAAACAAGGTCACCGGGGGCTGCCATGGGCTTCCATGACACTATCATAACAGTGTCACGGCAGTTCCATCGCAGGTTACTGTACCATGGTAATGCCATGAAAGGCCATAGTGCCATGGCGGTTCCACGGTACCGCCATGAAGGCGCACGGCTGTACCGTGATACTGCCATGGAAAGACAGGTAATGTGGGTCCTTGCACTAATGCTGCCCTTACGTGGATCGAACACATCACAATTCAAACACAGATGCTTATTTTTTTATATTCTTTGACAATACCATGGTCTTTCGATGAATCATTCTGGCTCACTCATCGGCCTTTATGGCATTGCCATGATCCTGTCGCCTGCCATGGCGGTGTCACACAGGGCTGTGGCAGTGCCGCGGCCCGTCACGAGGTTGTCCTTTTGACCTTTTGTGGGCGACTGTGACTGTACTATTATGATACTGTCTTCATGAACTCCCACACATTGTAACAGCATTGACTACCGTGCTACTCCCATGGCATTGTAGGTCGTGGTATACGTTTGCGTGTCATAATACACCAGCCGTCATGGGACATGTTCATGGCAATGTAATGCCATTTTTCATAGCATGCCATGGCAACCGGGGCCATACAAACCTTTGACAAGCCTGTAAAGGGCAGGCACGCCACAGGGCTATACCGCCCCACGAATAAGTCAAGTAGCGCTCGTCCCTCCTTTGAAAGTCTCGCTGTTCAAAGGGTTCGAAGTTCAAGGAGCTCAGACTCTGAAGCGTTTAGAGTTGGGAATCGTTTTCTTGGGGATTGCTGAATATTGCTCATTCGATGTGGTCGTCCATGTATCATAGATGCTCCTGATGAAGTCTGCTAAGGACCACACTCTCGCATAGGGCAGCACATCGAACGTACGGGGTCAGCACTCTATCTGAAGGCCAAGCAGAGCCTATGCACGCCACTCTCCCGGTTATTCGGGGTGCTTCTACTTGTTCTTGCGTGCTGAGTCGGATGCGCTCTCCAACTACCCTGAGCGAACGAGTCTGCTGGCTAGATTCAATATGTTGGCTTCATATCGAGAGCGCACATCGCTTGCCCCTGATACATCTCCGATTGCCGGACAGGGAAACCCGATGCGATTCTTCAACTCTGGGGTCGAGATAGCCCACGATGGATCGCCCGTGTCCGATATACTCGCTACATCACCGCAAACCGTTGGTAATGTCACCACCCAATTGGCTTCAACAAGCGACCCTGACTTAAGCGCTAGCGACACTGGCGTGATTGAAGGAAAGGGGCCTACAGGAGGTCGTGGACTGCCGAGATTTTCCAAGGGGGCAATGGTTGGTGACGCTCAACCTGCGGTAACACCGTCTAGGCTATTTAGACCATCGAAGGGGTCAAGTTTAGAAGGCACGCGCAACGAAGACATTCTCAGGTGAACATCATGAGTTGTATAGATACCTGACACCATTTACGTGTTTTTCAGCAGCTTGTGGGCTTCGCGCGCTTAACTGACTCGCCGCCATAAAGCTACATGGAAGCGGGCTGGAAGCCACAACATGACCAAACACGCGTATTCTTATATTCAGCCAGAAGGTAGTCCACATCGGTCGGGGACGAAAACCTCAACATGATGGCATGTGTACTTCCTTCGTCAGGCCTTGCGCCTAGATAGGACATGCCACGCGATTCGGTAGATATTGAACTCATCCCAAGGTAGGGGTTGATGTTTTTGGCTCAGTGCTTTCTGACCGATTGAGCTTTTCAAGTGAGCAGCTACCGGTTGGTGTGACACTGATGTATGTTCGATATAGTATTATCAATAGCGCATACATAGAAACATCGGTGCGGGTTGCGCGAACACAGTTTTTCGAAGCTATGTTTCCTGTGCTTGATATTGATATTGACTTCCTGTACATGCTCACGTGAGGAGATCGTGAAATACTAAGGCACTACCTCCACCGGCGCGTTGCTCATTGGCGTAGGCTATTGGCGTTTTTTTTGACTGACGGGTGCCACGATGGAGGCACTTTAAGCATATTTTGGACTCTTCGTCCTGACAGACGGGACTCATAAACTGATACTCTACCATAACAAAGTACCTAAAATCGTTATGTTTTATCATGCCTCTAGTTGTACACCCAGGCCAAAAGATTGCTCATCGGGTTGCCCGTTCGCTTTTTCCAAAGATAAGTTTGTGTGGTTCTGTTTGAGGCAGAGAACTATTCAGTTGACGAGTCTCATACCCTACCGTAGCATGCGTCGACGTTCAACTGTTCATGCGGAGCCCACATTGTATAACACAGCCGTGAGAATACCGATTTGTTTTTGGGGATATCCACTCTATCGAAACCTAAAATGTCTGAGAGGAGGCTGAGCAACGAGGCTTGAGTGTGTAGCCCCATTTGATCCTCCAAACATTACACGTTTCTATTTGGCCAACACCGCTCAAGTTCGGTTGCCGACCTCGAACCTGGCGTCGCAATCGACTTGGCGGGAGAAACATATGCTCGCGAGCGCGTACGCATGGGCTGCTGGTCGTTTGACGAAGAAGTTCGAGGGCAACCTGAGGTACGCCAGTCACCGTCTAGAGCTCGCAACCCGATTAATCTCTGGGCTGAAAGAGGGGGGGTTCTCAGCAGCTTCTACTGACGTTTTGGCAGTGACTGAAGCGCTGTCATCTCCTCTGGATGCCATTCCGTTATTAATGGAGCAGCGCACACGCTATGCGGCGAACGTTCTGATTTATCAATTGGAGTGGATTTTAGCGGTGATAGATCCTGCTGCCGACAGCATACATACGTATAATGGCGACTGATTCAGCTTGCTGTCATGGGCACAGGAATACTTGGGAAGCCTGTCAACCGAGTATACGCCGCCAACGGCTGCCAATTCCTGACGGATTTTCCATCTGGTCGTGGTGCGTCTTCGCCTTTACGCTCTGCCAGTCTGCCACAGCACAGCATTTTGCCGGTGTCGGACACGAACAAGAGCTCCGGAACGATCATTTGACACCGCCGAGAGACCAAAGCATGCCAGGTACTCTTCATGGCGCTCTGAGTAGTAGGGGAGTATATATTGTTTAAAATAAACAGCGTTTGGTCGTCACATTGACCAGTAAGCAGTAGTTCCCACAGTAAATAAGTTATACAACATGCAGTCCCCTGCCAATGATATTGCTATGATAGACGAATAGTTGGACTTCGTTTTCCCCCCCATACGTTCCTCGTGCGACCGCTCAGAGCCAGGTTTGAGCCAATGGTTCAGACGTGGTGTCTGTTTATTGCGACCCTAGACTCCATTCCCGGCTCGACCACCGACAGCAATGCTGCCTCCTCGTTGAAAAACAATAAGCTCTCGTGATCATAATGTTACTATGATCGACGAGTAGTCGGACTTCATTCCCCCGCCAATACGTTGCTCGTGCGCCCGCTCAAAGCCAAGTTTGAGGCACTGGCTCGGACGTGGGGTTTGTTTAGTGGGGCCCTAGACTCCGCACCCGGCTCGACAACAGAGAACAACGCTACCTCCTCTTCGAACCACAAGCCGTCGCCTGCTTATCATGCGGAGCCCCTGGGAGCTAGAAAAGAGGAAGGTCATGGAAAGGAAGAGGGGTATGGAAACGATGATACTGGAGATAAGGAGGGTCAAGGAAAAGAGGAGGGTCATGGAAACGAGGAGGTTCATGGAAAAGAGGAGGATCGTGAACAAGAGGAGGGCCATGAAGATGAGGAATATCGTGGAACAAAGAAGGGGCAAGGGAAGGTTCAAGTTGGCAGTGGTGTCTACACACCAAAGAGTGTGTTCGGGAGCGTGGACGATGGACCCCCTATGCTCCAAGTAGGAAACCCTCAGTCATATTCATACGACTCGCCGCCTCGCTCTCATCGGCCGGGCGGATTGAGACGTGGGTACGACCAGGATGACTGTAGCCGAAGTCCAGAGCTGGTGATGCTCTGGGACGATGGAGAACCGCCCGATGAAGCGCAGGCCCAGGAAACGGTGCCACCTGACCAAGCTCAGGAGTTGCGGGGAAGGCGCCAGCTTTGGTACGTTGTTCAAATACGTGCGGTGTTTATACACAACGCCGAAATATTGATTTTTGAATAGTTGACATCAACTATACGAGGCCTAATACTCATTTGACGTTAGCAGTTTCTTGTTATTGCGTAGAATTACGGCATGCTATGGGGATTCTCAAACGCCAAACATATATTCACATTTTGTTATGAATCAGTTTTGATACAACAAATACTTGGGATAGTACTGTATCGTGAAAGTTCAGTGTTTGCAGCTCGCTTCGATGCAGGTTGCACCGGATTGCAGTACTCTTCAAGCACACTAATATATGTAGAGCCTTATGGTAGATAGCTAATTTGTGTCGCCCAGCAGATCCATGGCTGTGCGGCTTAATGACGCCACTACTATCCTCCTTTGCACCATTCAGGGGGGCGACATCGAGTCCATCTTCTGTAGTCAGCCTGGCCCTGGAAAGTGACAGCCTTCAGGAAGAACAACCCCTTCAGGAAGACCAAGTCGCGACAGACATGCTGCAGCGACCTACTTCCCCCCAACGCTTGCCAAACGCAGCCGTTAAGAGTGCGCAAGCAGTCGACAAACAGACCAACGTACATGGAGGAGCACTCCCGCTCCCGGCATCCAAGTTGCCTCAAACACCCATCGAAGGCGACTACACAGAAAATTCGCACCGTACCGCGGGAGCTAGCCTAAAAACGGAAGCGCAGCAGCCGCAAGCGAAGTGTGGAAATGTTGCACGCTTGCCTAATTGTGACCTTGACTCGTTGGGAAGTGGGTGTAACGAAATAAGAGTGGAAGGGGTTGGTGGCAAGCTTTTCCCGTCCAGCGAGAGGGAGGTGTCGGTGGAAGATGTCGGGCGCGCCACTTCGGTCAATGGTCTTGTGGGCGATGCTTGCCTCACGGCAAGAATCCAGACGTCCAACATTCTTGAAAGTCGTGCTTCCCCAGACGCGTTTCGTCCCGATGCCGTTGAGAAGCACGATGCGCCCAAGGACAAGTGCACTCCAGACTCCCAGTTAGAAGCCACTCACATGTCGCGCCAGTTGCGCCATGTACCACCTCTTGTCGAGAGTATCACACAGAACGAGCCTTGTAAACGCGCGAGGGAAACGGTTGGAAAAGAAAGCGAGCAGGAATACGACCGCGAGCGAGAAAGATGCAAAGATAAATCTGGCCAGTACACTGGGCGCAATGGGAAGCGTAAACGCCAGCAATCACTTACTAGACGAAAGGCTGGCGATAGTAACTGCCGCGCGCGGACACGTCGAGGGCGAACGATGGTCAGCACGCGTGAGCATGACGGTGCGATGAAATTGGAGAGGAAGTGGAAGGTTGACGAACGCAGCACCGCTACGTGGTATAGAACAATCGTCGCATGTTTGACGGCCGAGTCCGGAGAATAGGCAGCACATACCAGGCACATCCTGGCAAAACTTGGACATTCTAGGTCTTGGCCCCCTGTTTGGTGCAGGACAGATGGGCAGCCAGCGCCGCCAACGGGCGGTGTGCATTGTCACTGTAGGGCCAAAGAGAGACCAATGAGGAAGGCCTCTATGCATGGGTTGGCGAAAGTACTCTTGCCGACAGAAGAGGACGGTGATGGGACAGCATTTGTTCTAGGTGGGATTCTGTTGTAACGCATTGCGTTTCGTACTTGGAAAACGCGCATGTTGCCGAGACGTAGGGCGGCACGAAAGACCTACGGTGCTTCCTGCTCCTGGGGAAGCTTAGTTGACATGTCAATAGAGGGTGGCACCTGTAAGTCGTACGTGAAAGAGCGTTGGCAGGACTGAGAGGGGCACAGCTAAAGGAGCTGTTGGAAGTGAACATGCTGCAGGGAGAGTTGCATTTGGGATCGAAGGAATTTTGGGAACATGAGATGGGATAGCCTAGAGAACACCGCCAATCGGCAGCAGATAAGGGGAGGCACGCTTGGACAGTGCAAATACAAAGTAAATGCATATCACAACGGCTTCACACACGTGCAAGCAGTGAGGAACAACCCTCGCTGTGAGTTATTTATAAATCATGAAGCAGGTTCTGCTTATGACCGGCAGATTACGTGCTACCTCTCCAGCCTGCCCGGAGGCTGCCAAGGCCTTCATGATGCTGACCGGTGAACGACGAATTCTGCTCTGCTCTAAGCTGTGCTCGGTACCAGCGGGCAGGCGGCGCAGTGGCGCTGCAAATGGGGATACTATAATAGTGGTTAGCGTCACCACTACATGAAAATATATCTGAACCGCCGGGGGCATATCAAATCAAAGGAAGCGGCCCACTATTGCAATGCTTTTTACCAAACTACGTTGCGCCTGGTGATGGACCACGAATGGATAGGTTCGGAGACCGGCACGAAATTATCGCGATGGGCGCGCGTGCTGGTCAAGACCCTGTGGCATATGGTACAGCACACAGTGACATTGACAACACAACAGGTGTGTGTGCCTGGGAGGACATCATCGCGCCCTGAGGGGTGTAGACTCCATGCCGAACGGCAGGTCTTCTCCTACTCTCTTTGAGGAAGCCCATACCACGATCCTGAATTGTTCCAAACAACCACAGTAGTAGCGTAGAAACACAAGAGATCTTATCTGGAAGCTTAACCCCTCGATATAATGGTTTTTCATGTTGCACCCGCTCGCTAACTGTATGCTTCATACACAGTACACACAATATACTCACCCCGGGAGTGGCATAGGCAGAAATAGCAGGAACGACGTTTATTGATGACTTCATCGCAGGAGTGTAGGGTGGGCGAGAGTTTGGATCGGACTCTCTTGAAACATTTTCGTTCGGGGACCTGATACTTCGTGAATCAGATGGAGTGCATGGGGCGCATCCTGGGAAAGTATAGCATCGACCCTAGGAAATCCGCCATCTATACCGTATCAGACACATATATGGGGGGCAAGGGAGCTGCAAAGGGTACGAAAGAAAATGTTGGCACATCAGGGGTTGCCGAGTGCTATCGGCACTCGTGGTGAATGCCTCGCCTAGACGCTACCAGCTCATCTTTCACGTCGGTTGGTTGTTTTTCGCTGGGTTGCACATTGCTGTCTTACCTCCATGCGCCTGCTTTTGCTCTTTTTATTTTCGTGTATTCTCTCCCGTAGAACGCCACCCACCTGAAATAGGCCTCGATTTAATTTCTTTGTTCCGAGGATGTCGATCTATTTGTATACCGGGTATTTGATTTAGGATGTTGCGAGTATACGTGTGCGTTTTTCTCCAACAGAATGATCCCTCGGTATACATTTAGGCGGCGAAGGTTTTGGTCTTCGAGGTTTGCGCTCTGGAACGTCGCGCTTGTTTTGCGACTATTTTCTACAAGAGTAGAAATGAGCTGCGAAACAGAATAGCCGGGACAACATAAACCACATCATGAAATAACATGTAGGATACAAAAGACGCCGCCCGACGTATTGTTGTGCAGTGATGCCAGTTGTCGCGAAGACACAAGTAGTTATTGCTGCCGTTCGATATTCCAACCAGCTAGACACAACGGCTAGTTGTTGCTCGCAATCACATGCCCAGAGAAAACGACAGCGACTGACAATCTTACCCGAAAAAAAGAGGTACAATACCACGGATACCCAGCTTGGCGACCATAAAAGGTGTTCCGCAAATGGACTAGCCAATCAAACGGATCGGGGTAGATCGTTAAACATGAATACATAATTCAAACAGTACCTATGATACCGGATGTACGTTAGAGCTCCATACATGGCACACCAGGTATAGCATAGGACAACGACAAACGACTACAATGACATCGTCATATTCGTACAGCTATATAGTATTCCCCCACACAAAACGCCGCCAGGGGGAAATATCACCCCATCAAATAATCTACTGAGCTCTCAGCGTTTCAAAAGTCACACCTTACCTGAAAACATCGTGTGTACAGGTCGACACTGCAGTAAATTCCGATTGAATCCCCTACTGTATGATCAGCTTGTAACCCTCTGTCAATGGACGTTTTTGGCTAGCTTGTTTTCGGACCCATTCATCGACTCTCAAAATCGAAAACAAACCGTTGATCCGACACACAGCAAACATACTTCATCGTGACTCCATCATGACATCATCCTGAGATCTAAACGTCGTCCTCCGGCAGGATTAAAGTCCGTGCAATACACCCAGCCCACTTCGAAAAAGTACCGGGGCTCACATCACAACAACAACTAACCGCAAACCAGGCCACACACAAGCTATAAAAACAAGAACGATACCACAAAAGCCCATCCTTCATACATTTATCTGCACAAAACGCTTGATCAACAGGAAACGAATCTCCCGAACAGCCTCGGCTCTCAGTACGGCTACCTATTACCCCACACGAAAGATCTGCGTGCGACGGTTTCCTTACTATCGACTACATACACAAATGCCGTGTAACACGGGTGATAAGATAACACACCCTTCGGAACGAATCTTCGAAACTATGGGGGCCACACACAACGAAAATGGTGTCTTTGAAAATATGTCGTCGAGAAGGCTTCACAGAGGCATCGCTCGGCGTAATCAGTACGCCCTCCCCGTTGTCGAGAAATCCAGCTTTGAGAATCTTCCGAGGGGGAGTGTTATCGTGCGTGTTACACGGTATAGATACAAACGTACAGGCTCCTGGGCCTTTTCAAGCGACAACCACCCTTCTATGAGCGAACGCATGCCATGCATCTCAAAGCAAAACTAGAGTTTGGCGAAAACACTCGCAGTTTTTCTTAGAACTCACCGCCCAGCGACTACTCCGATCACATCGCTGACGAGCAGTCCAAATCCTAAAACGAGTATATCTCGTCTGTCCACACGTAAATTGATTTCACTCCAACAGTTTGAAATAAATCCACAACGTGCGTGATGGCGAGGAATTGTTCGCACTATGTAATTGTGCGAGGAATAGGCGCACGCGCACCATCTCCAAGCTGACCATCACGCCGGGTCCGCGGAAAGACGACCGTCTTGATACCATGTTTCTTAAGGTTGGCACACGGGGTCTTGGCCCCTAGCGTACACATCTGAACAGTTACCGAACTGCATCGATATCGATTGTTGCCAGTGGTGGCCAGCAATCCAGGACGCGTATCCAGGTGGTCGTGGTCGTGGTCGGCAAGGCAGCAAGCATGTAGTGGCGGTGGGTGGTATTGGATAGGGTAACATTCAAAATTAGTGACCACGCGGGCGACAAGTTTATCGAAGCAGCAACACCCACGTATTTCATCCGTGCCTTACTGGCGATTTAAACTCAGCGCCTGGTGGACAAGTGCCAACGCATGTGCTCGACTAGAACATTCCTTAGAAAGTTTCAGTTCAACTTAGCGCGGAGCATTTGAAACAATCTACCACCTGGTGCTAAACGGTGTGTTCATAGCGTGAGTGAACACCTCAAGTTGTTTCTCCTATAGAGTGTAGCACCGGAATTGCGTGTAACACCGATTCCGCAGTATCGCACGCATGGACACCAAATAACCGGGGAGAATCTCACCGCGAAGTTGTTGATGTAGGCAACTGCACCATCCATGTTCAACGAGCCTCCATCATCGATGTACACGGCCCCGCCCTTTCAGTGGAGTCGAAGTTTAAATTACGCGAACCCAGCGTAAACGAACAATACGAAAGGGAAACGAGCAGGACACAGAGCAGAAACAGCTATGATCGATTCGAGACAGCTGTGATAATGGGGGCTGGAATCCTGCCTTACCGTGCGTGATCATCAACATATTGGCACACATAAAAATATGGTGTTCCACACGCCATATGGATCAGCTTCAGGACTGATCGAGATAGACTGCACAGCTCCAAGCCTCATACTGGGTTGAAAGCGTTGCCCGTAATAATACTCTGTGGACGCACGCATTCAATGAACGGCACGTGTTTTGTACATTTTAGAGCAGTCTACCCGAAGCGTCTCCATGGCCATTAACGTAGAGCGTAGTGTATCAGTCCTTTTCGAATTCGCCTAGACCCAACCATGGCCAATATTTCCTGCAAATGCATATGACCCTCATAATCCTTCCTTCCGAAGAAACGTAGGGCATCCTCTCTTTGCTCAAAACATGTTCGCCCGACCAATCAAGTTATCGGTGTAGGCGACGCCTATAGCCGAGTTCGCATCGCTAGGTCCCGACGCACAGCCATAGGTATTCAAGATGCTTTTCAGAGAGAGCAGTATATCAGGTGCATAGTCGGCACCTGGTACGCCTGTACGTGTTCAGCCCACTCACATCGCCCCTTGCAAATCCGTCCCGGAAGTTGACATCGCCGACAATGGAAACAGATCCATTGGTGTACATATGGCCACCGATCGCCCTGCTGATTCCCTGATTGAAACGGAAATTTGTGTTTCGTAACATGGGTAAGCCACCGAAAGGAGGGGCACGGGATTTAACGTGCCAGCTGCTTATCTATACCGGACAGTGTGTATAAGCCTCTACGGAGCTCGGTGGCTTGTCCTCGCTGTACCTTCTCTTTTTTTTTCTTCCTCTGCATTTACGGGTTCCCCTCGCCCCCTGCGTCGTGGGTGATGCCATGGTCAACACGAAAACTGCGCCGGGAAAAAAACGTCGTTTAGGGCTCCCGATATCTACCGCAAAGGGCTGTTGATGGTTCGTTTCTCACCAGTGCATCGTTACCCCTGATGAATCCAGCGCTTTCTAGGATGGTGGTACCGAGGTTGTACAGACCACCCCCACTAGCACCGACGTTGAACCGCATTACTACCCTGCGCTCAAACAAGGTTGTTGAGTTCAAACCCGTGTAGATCGCTCCTCCATCACCACCAGTTTGGCCGCCATCCGCTGGAATAATGAATGCGTCGAACGAAGGGTGGGAGGGTGTATGGTGTATGCTAAGCCTTTCGCAAAAGAGCATTCAGTCTCAACACAGCAGCAGGAGAATTCTGAAATTACGCATCAATATGTCCCTCAACGACCGAACGGAAGATTAGGACGGTTTCGTTTTCCCTACGCGACGGGAATATTATTTAGCCTAGCCTAATCGGTTGGGCGTGTCAAGCGAATGATCAACAATGAATGCACGATAGTTATGTTTCTAAGATGTACCAGGTGCCTGGTATACAAATGGTCGCAAAATGTGAGTTTCCTGGTGTGCCACCAGAGAGCAACGCCCGGTAAATAGATCTACCCACGTCAGCAGCAGGCAGCTAATCGACGAAACGCCGAGAGCTACACAACACACTCTAAGCACACCTTTGGCAGTATTGGATTCGAAGCGGCTCGTCCTTTGGAAGACAATATCGCCGAAGTTGGCAATCGCGCCGCCGTACCCCCCACTTTCCGCTTCATTTTCTGTGAACGTCGATAGACTTTCGAACGTCACGTTGCCGCCGGGGGCCACGCACATGCCGGCACCGCAGCCCGCAAAGCCGTTCCCGTCCGTCAACGCTTTGTTTCCCGAGAAAACAGCATCGTACTCGAAGTTCACCTGTCCGTCGAGCAACAAGACAGTGTTACCATGCCCGGCGGAGGTGCATTCAGCAGATGGGCACAACGGCGTAAGTTTAGATAACCAACTTTCACATCGCCAGTAGATGCACTCACGGTGAGGTCCACCTCATTCGTTCACTTTTTTATCTACTTCAAGAGAAAATTCCACTAACTCCCACAGGAGTATATCTACTTCCGTTAACGTTCGTGGAAGCTTCCTTACGGTAACGTTACTTCATCTTCTTCATGGAAGATGGTGTAAGCTGCCATGGAAGAAGCAGATGGAACCTTCTGCTGTTGGTGGAGGTAGAAGCTTCTAAGAGCTTCCATATATGCCTATTGATCCCCACGCACTTCCGCGAGCTTCCTAAAAGTTCCGCACATACTTCCACGGGTTTCAACCTACTTTTTTCCGCTGGCTTCCATATGTTTCCTTCGTACTTACAATCCCATTCCTCCAAACAATCTCTCCGTGTAGACTACCTGCATCTACTTCCACCATGTAGCGCCTGGATAGGATCAGGGTGGCCGGTGGGCCTCTGGTGGCTACTGCGGAAGGGAAATTTCATTTCTGCACCTTGTGGGTGGGAGAAAGGTACCAAATAGGATCAGGTCCGGGTGGGACCAGGCAGGGGATGGAGGCAAGTAGATGAAAATGTATGGAAAGTAGATATGAATATCTCATTATATGGAAGTTCTTTAAACGTAGATGAGTTCTATGGAAGTAGATGAAAGCTTCCATCGAATTTTCCATCTACATCCATGGCAGCTTCCACCAACTTCCATGGTTTTGATGAAAGTGGCCTCGAAAACCACAAACTGTGGAAGACCGCACCGCTCAGCACATATATACGTATGTGCGGCATGTCTACGATATGGTGATGCTGTCTACCTTTCCACTAACGTAGACCGCCCCCCCCGAGTAGTCCGCGGCGACGGAATTGGACAGGAAAGTCATGGGCACCCCGAATGTCGCGGATGAGCCGTTTCCCACGTTGAACACTCCGCCATCAGACTCCTGTTCAAACGTTCAGTAAAAAAACACGTCGAACATGGGAGCACGGCAATCATATACTATACCTATAATTGTAATAGTTTCAGTTGCCTTCCGACAATGTTCAGGGCTTTATCAATTCACGACTAAAAAGCTGACACTAGTCACAGAGGCGCACTGCGAACAATGGATGCACCTGAGAGATTAGGCCGCCACCGTGGCCAATTCGAAAACATTACGTACTTCAGCCACCTTCGCTCGCTCTTCCGGAAACTACAGCCAGGTAGGACTTTGGGTCATACAGGAGCAGTACCTATGGACAAAGGTGACTTACCATGCCAGCCATGCCGGTGAACGTGGCGGTGCCCATGGGTTCCTTGACTGCGAGGCTCAAGAAAAATTCAGCCCCGCCTGTGATTTCAAAGCGCACGTTGGTGAACTTGACGCTTTCGTTGTCGGATGTCACGCGGAACTTGTACGGACCGTCGATTTTGATGGTGGTCATCTGGAATCAAATAAGCATCGACAAAAGGCGCCACTGTCAGAGATTACGCATGCCAGACTGCATAAATAAAGGATGGTGGTGCATGCCGTACAGAGAAAGATCTCACTCACGTGTCAGCAGTTTTCAGTCAGTATCGCTAAAAGCGAGCGTTGACCCAAGCGGGAAGGCAAGCATTATGTTCGAAACTCGCAGACAGGGCATTGGATCCTGTCGTGTTCACCTCATTACGGGGATGAACTTTGAAAGGAGACGAACGTGGCTAAGACCGATAGATAATTGTCACAACGGCAACCGTTCCTTCTCTCGGTACCAGTTAAGTGACATCGAACATGGTTTTATTCTCGTGCGTCGCTCATATTCCGCGTCGAGCGTGCCACCATGTACTATAAGCAAAACCGACGACCCCACCGAAATCTCAGTTCTCATTCGGCCGAGAATCACGACAATATTTGATCGACCAGCCCGTAAACGCCAAGATGCCAACAGGGGTATATTTCCTGACTGGAGATAGTGGACTGCCAGGACACCCAATATCGAACTATTAACAAACACAGACCGTTGCGAACCCAGATGGTGACTAACGACTAGAGCGACGATTCGTGGTGACGCATACCCATACTGTAGTTGATCATCATACCACGATAACTAAACTTGGCCTGGCGCTCTTTTCGGTCCTGCTTTTTCTCCTGCTTTCGTTTTTGCTTTTTCCTTTGCGTTAGTTTGGTTTGCAACAAAACTTTCTTTCGTGAGAGGAGCGCCGTGTAATAAGTGAGCGATTCTCCCTTTGCCGTTAACTTCACGCTGTATTTCCTATATTTTAGTATTGCCGCCCCCCTCCCCTAGGCTATGTTGGTAGGTGTCGGTTGGCAACGACACTGTAAAACACGCCGCTCACTACGCGAGCTAGACATCCAGGGTACCGTTTTGTTTTGTTTTTTATTTATTTATTTTTTTGGCGGTCGCCCACAGCTGGTCGTCTAGCTAGATCATTTGTGCGAAGTAAAGAACCTTTACTCTGCACAAAGGAATTGATCGTATCACGTAGTGTTCAAGGTACGACACCCAAGAGGCAGTTATATAGTACTCCCATTGCTGTCTCTGGAAGTGGCCACACCGGAAATTATACTAACTCATTGAAGCTGTCATCCATATGCAAGTCCGCCTCACAAGCGGTTCTTAGTAGGATGCAGCTCACCCTTCATGCGACTCGCCGGACACCTCACGGCGCTTCGCGCTTGGTGCAAGCAATGTCTGCCTGGTCGGTGAAAACCCGACATGCTCCGTCCCGGCATTGTAGGGATGCGAGGGTCTATGGTCATACGACTACGGCCATGCATGAGATCGAGTACATCTCTCCTATAGAGTACACCCCCCCCCCTCCCCTAGGCTTACGGCACGGGCTAATTTGAGTAGTGTGGTCACTGATACTGGGGCACGGGGTTGCGATTTCTGAGTTCTTTCATCGACGATGACAACGTTTCCCCCCCAACCCTCCTCCCTCGCTGGCGATGTGGCGGTAGCTTCGGCGTGTAACGTTTTTCGAGCCCTTTGTGGATAGGGTTCGTTCCCCCCCCCCTCAATTCGACGACCTTTCATGACCGTTCGTAGCTTCGCAGTGTAGAAGCAAGTGCAAGAGGGGGTTTTGACGAGTCGCATATTCGATTTATGTTCATGTTTGGGGAGCGGGTATTTCCTCGATTATTTTATGTTTCTGAACATACACGGCTCATCAGGGTGGGCTTGTGTTAAGGCATTCTCTGGAAGACCTATGGAGGCCCCGGGTTTGGAATACGGGAAATTATAACTAATGATTTGTAAGGCATATTATTTTGAGAACAGGGGTTGAGGGCAAAGCAAGATCCGATCCCCACCTTTCAGGTGATCACGGAAGCCGTAGGACTTGGATAACACAACGCTGCTCTTCTGCCAAGCACACAACACGAGTGAGATCGCATGTGAGACCTGCTAAACAAACAAAGCTAAACCTGGAAGGGGGTGCCTGTGTATCCGAAGCATCATCTATTTTAACAATGTTACTTGTAAAAATATCAACTATAACTAACCTGATCGACGACCTATCTACTGACCCTCCTCACAAGAACTCTGTCCGGCGAAATTGCTGGGGAAAATAGACCGACCAGAGTACCGGGTACGATTGTCAGCTTTTCCCTCGTTTCTAAAGCTCGATGTCAGATTTTGGTGTATACCAATTTAACCGTGTGGTTAAGGCTGCTGAGGCTTCTCGTCTGGTCTAAAGGTGGTTTTCGCGTGGCCAACATGAAACTCAGAGAGCTATTAATGGCTGATGTGTCTGTTTACTTTATTCTTCTCTGGTATTGACACAGACATAGCATAGACTCCGTCGATCTATGGTTTGTGCCCAATATTTTTTCAAGTCGTTGCACCCTCAGAAGTACGCTGCTACAGCAGTGTAACCACCAGCACTTGGGGTTCTTCTCAGTATTTCTGTTGGCATCAGACCATCTAAAACGCACCCTAGGCGAGTTAAACCTGGTGATGAGGTATACCGATCCCAATACCAGTAGTAGCTCGTGCAGGGCACGCTATTGGCACGAGACGTTCGCGGGCATGCCTCCAAAATTGCACCTTCCGATGTACGAGGCATGAAATAAGCGTCCTTTGGTCTAAATTGTGCAACGCATGGCATCAAGGACGTTGGCCCCATCAGGCTTGGTAAAGCAGTTGGCATTTTATGATATACTGATAAGAGGTATTCATCTGCAGCAGTAGTGTGTCTGGTACACCAAAAGTGTACTATTACGGGGGACTATAGTAAATAGGACCAAATATTGTTAGTGAAAATAGGTAAATATAAAGTCTTTTGTTTGGACCGTAGGTCCTAATTACTATGCCCCCCCCCGCAATAATGCAGCGATGATACGATCTGATGCCGACACTGCTCTTAATGTAGCTTTTTTTCCCACGGCGGTCTTGCCACAACTCAACTACGTGGTATACGTTTCAAAATGAGGATATTTGATTGCTGTCTTGCGCCAGGTACCAGGTAACTAATACCTGGTAAGTATGTCCGAATGTCCATGCTGTACTACTAATAGCAGGAGTTGCAGCAGTTGCAGCAGTTGCCGCAAAATGTGTATTCTGATACCCTAACGGTCGTTCGAATTATGGACTGTGGTTCAGCTCTACGGCGGGTCTCCTTTTGTAACTCAACCAAGCAGCTTATTGTTCACAGTACAAGTGATCTTTGTACTATTAATAACACCATGTGCAGCAACCTTTGTATTTACAATGCGTTCAGTAATCTTTGTGTTGACACCAAGTGCACCGTCCAGGTACCTGCTCATAAATACCAGGTATTTATCTGGGCGCAACAAAACCAATGCCGCCCGTGTCTGGCCGTATACCCTTTCCCTTTGATCGTAAGTGCCAATGATTTTCCAGGATGCTTTAGACCTATGTCTCACAGCTACTTCAGGCCTCTTTCCTTGTCTTTTTTATGCATGGACGAAACACAGTGAGGGCTTGCCGCGACCCCGACAGTCTCTACTCGTCGCAATACTGTGGTTGTGGGAACAGCAATACCCGATGCATGGAATCACCCAAACACACAGACCGCACAGGATATGCGGCCTGTGCACATATGTTCTTCCTCAACCAATAACGTCAATTCGTTGCATGTTTGTTGTCGCAAAACCAAAGCCTAGCCAGCCCCAGTCGAAGCGACGTTTGCCAGTCTTAGCGACGTGTGCTTGAACAAATGAGTGCCAATTGTATGTGCGCGTGCGCGTGTGCATGTGCGTGACGTGGTGTGGTGTGTGTTCTTTTGCATAGATCTCTTGTGTTTTTTTCGCATCGTGTACCAGCGATGATGGTGTTAATTTGACGCATTGACTACAGCAGTTGCGTTATGTTCAGAATATGTAACACGTCGCTCCTGCCTGCAGTTGAAGTGCTCGCCCTAGAACCCATCACACGGTAAATATACAGTAGTATAATGGTGTATTTCTTAAGGTCCTTGGTTTGACAAGGCGTTCACCTGCCTGCCAGTGAATGAACACTGCTAACGCTGAGCGGAACACGCAGTGGAATTGTTTTAAAAGCACTACGTGCTACTACTCAACGTGAGTCGACGAGTGGTGGAAGTGCTAACTTCGTCGGGAGACAACAGAGAGGCGTACATGTACCGTAGCGTGATGAGAGGGCGGGACTGCTGTGAGACCCCGCTTATAAACCACGACGAACTATTATCGTCAAGGCAAGGATAAGCGTCAATGGCGGAATGACGGCACTTAAAAAAATACCATGGTATTCTGTAGTTGATAGTAGACGGAAGCTACGGGCACTCTCAGCGTACGGCTCGCCTCTCGCGGAAAAACAAGACGGAGAGTGTCGTCCACTGTCTCGCCGCATCAGATAGATATCATCGCCTATAAAGCCAGTCGTGACGATGTCAGCCACGATGTCAGTCTTCCGCAGTGTATCTGATGCCGGGTCCTACACACCTCGAAGCGCATCTCCCACCCACAGCGTACAAGGCCTCTCCTGCGCTTTGCTACGCTGTTCGCGAACCGCGGAGCCTAAGAAAATACGCAAGCTCCAATCAGGGCCGGATGCGCCTTGGGCCGTTTGGACTGATTAGTGTTCCACACCTGTCCCTCTCTTACCGGTGCCAGTTACGGTGGTCTCTACATCTATCTTATATTTCTTGTTGTGAGCGACGTACTTGTAGCATGATGTCCTTCATTTCCTGTTTTTGTGTTGCACTTCAAGACCGCTGCCATTCTTTGGTCGAAACTTGACTCGTGCTTAGATTCGGGCCGTCAAAGCAGAGAACAAGAGAGCCGGCGCCGTTACCCTCGCCGTTCCTGCACTCACTAGTGTTAACGGGTTGCTCTTGATCGAGAAATGGGGTCGACAGTTTCGTCGCTCGTCGACCCACGTCCAATAAAACATACTCACATCCATTAGAGGACTTGACTCACGTGATACCTGGTAATCAATACGAGCATCACCGTGTGCTCGCCTTTCGGTAGCGTCCCCGTCCCAAAATGATCGTATGTAATACATACATATTCTATCGAGATTCGAGCTGATGACCAATCTCCAATCTACAGCGGTTTAATGTGAAGAAAACAACAACAACAACAGTATGGCCATGACACCGCGTCCGTGTAGAGTGCGAAGGGTTCGCGGTGTCATAACCCATGTCGTAGGACATACCAGACACCCCATAGTATCATACTTGTAGAATATACCATCGAACGTATCATAACAACTTCAACCATCGAGACGACTGCCGTGTATTCACTAATTTCGTATGTTTGTCATAGATCATTTCGTGATTTTGCTCCCCTCGTTTTATGTATCGAGATATCACTCGCAGACGAGATGTACTGCACCTGGTACAGCAGTATGGACTTACAATATTACGGGGGACCATAGTAAATAGGGCCTACGGTACACACGAAAACCTATATATTTCCCTATTTTTACTAACAAGATTTGGCCCTATTTGCCATGGTCCTCCGTAATACTATATTTCATTAGAGCCCTTTGCAACGACCCATATTACGATCATACCAGTTATGTACTATACAACGTAAAAGTCAAGCATTCGTACGCCGCAAGTAAATAGGCTGTAGATGAGCAAGTTGGCGAACGTGGAAATGAAGTATTAATAGTTGCCAGGAGGTACATGGGCGCCATTACGACTGTGTAGTAGTAGCACCACGCACATCAGGCGAGGATTATACTCTGAAACTGATTTTGACATTAATCGACCCAACGAATGGATTGACTTCCAAACATCGCATATGTAAACCTAACCCTCGTAACCTTCATGCGGGCCCGATCTATCTAAGCACTTGGACAATTATCAAGGTATTATCCCGCTGCTGCGCTTCTGCAGTAAGATTCACGCGAGCGTGTAGGAGACTGATTGAAAACCCCTCTTCGCGTTTCTCTGTCTTCCGCTATGCTCCTCCGGCCTATGCACACCCCTCCTACTATCTGTCTTTCCTCGAACTACTTCCTTCCACCGAACCCTTTGGTGGCCCGGACCAACAAAATCACACATATTATTGCTGTTTCTATAGTACAGCACATCAATAAAATACACCGCGCTCAACGCGTAGAGCCAGGATCGATCGATCGATCCCATGCTGCCTGAACGCGAGAATCCCTATACGAAGTATGCACTGTAAACGAGACGGTGCCCGAGGGGAAGCGCATGCATGCATCCGTCATTGCTCACCTGGTCACACTTGAAGCCAGTGGCGTCGGCGAGGAACACGTTGACATCTTCGGACATCGAATCGGTGGGAATGTGTCGTACGCCCGAGCAGTCAAATACAGTGAGCTCGAGGGCTGAGGCGAAGATCGATGCTGATAGTGGTGAACATACTCCCGCCACGAGGGCAACGGCGGCAGCAAAGGCATGAAAGCGGGACGCTACAGGCGCCATTCGGTTATTGGTCTGAGTGCTGGTACACTGATACACTGGTGCACTGGTACGTCGCTGGTGTGAGCGTGGTGGTGTGTACACGTTTTGTTTGAGGCCCTCGCCGGGAGAAGATAAGTACTTCTTGTAATAGGCAATTGGAGATAGATTGGTTGGTGGGATTTGGGGTGGGGGGTTGTGATGAGGGCGATTGTGAAGTTCGGGGATAATGACAGCTGTTGTTGTTGGTGTACTGTACTGCTGTTATATGATATTTGTGTAGGTATTCCGTACAAACTCTATCGACAGCAGTACAGGTAGTAATGCTGCGACGTGTTCTATCTCCGTTTTATCTTCATGACGAAAAGGCTACAGCAAGTAGATGTACTGTCAACTATTACATCTACATTTCACTATGAAAAAACGCAGTTGTTTTATTAATAGCGGCATTGTACTACTGTACTACACGCGCGACGGAAATATCATGCAACCGCCCAGTTGACCAATCCTGTTGTCGACTCATAGCTACTGTTTTTGTAGCTGTTGTATTGGCAATTTTTGATGCGAAAAATGTATGATGTGCATCCAACTTTTATTACCCGATATATTGATGTATAGGAGCTGTGATGCGGCCTCTCTGTCTCTCCGTACATGTGTTTTACTCGCTGGTATATAGATATTCGCAGTATTGATATATATATCAACATTCATTCACAGTTTTTGTCTTCCGCTTTGGGTGTCGTACGAATTAGTCCTAAAAGCGGTACATCGCCGTAAATGATAGTTCATCGGAAAATCGCCCCAAAACCCACCTCGTTCCGGCCACTATAAGTACTACTACAGCAGCAGTACGAACTCTCTGGCATTTTTTGCGACAAACGCCCCCCCTTCCCACGGTTACCTGTATGGAGTTCGTACTTAGATCATTTCCGTGTCCGCCTGAAGGCAGACCATTGGTCTTGCACCCCCCCCCCCCTCCACACAAAAAATCAGTACTCTCAGGTACTGCAGTTGGCCGGGGCACCGTTATACCAATACGTGCCAAAAGACCCATCGGATATCGATGGACAGACTTCTCCCTGCTCACAGCTTAATTTAGGCGCAGCACTGGCCGTTTCTGGCGCCCAAGAGACCAAACCATGCGTCACTCGGACCTCTTTGCCCAGCGTGTTCGTCAAAAATGCCCAATCCCTCAGTTTCTCCAACTCCACCCGCACAAAGTAAAAAGGTGCATCGCGGAAGAACTTCGGAGTCGGAACACCCTGCAGTTGTACTCCACATGCAGTTGTCGCGGCCCAGTTTAGCGGTGCATCATTGAGTATTCTTGTGGGATCCAGTGGGAGCATGAGAACACGGGATCTCGCGGGCTCCCGAGGGTGCGTCATGGGATTCCACGGGATCCTCCCGTGGCGTGGCGTCTATATGTTATCCCTCGGGACTTCTCGTGGGGGTTTTTCATGGGACCCCGTGAGACCCCGAGATAAATCCCATCGGACTCCACGAAACTGTATTTCCCTTAGGAGTTTCCCTGGGATCCCATATCATCTGTCGGGATACCTTGAGAATTCACGAGTTCTCGCGAGTTCCTGTGTGACTTCGCGATACTCCTGGGGACGCCCAGCTCGTCTCGATTTTGTTGTTCTAGCGAGTCCCTGTGTGCCCTCTCTAGTTCCCGCAAGAACCCTGACCCTAACCCTAGCGCCAACACTCATCCCTTCCCTCGGAGGTCACGCGATAGTTTTCCATGGAGGATTCCCTCGGTCATTTGCGCGTGAATTGTCATGGCATCCCGCGACATCCCGCGAGGTCCAATGTGGCATCCCATGGGATGCCATACCATGGTATTCCGCGGCATCCCCCGTATCCGTGTTGGGGTGTTGTATCCTGGGAAGATGCCGGGTCTCACATGGGAAACCGTGGGATCCTGCGGCATTCCATGGGAGTTCCCGCGGGAACCCGCCAAAATGGTCAACATTACCAATCATTGACCACAAAGCAGCAGAGCGTATAAAGTCCGACATACTATTCGCACGGTCTAACAATGTCTGAATGAATGCAGAACCCGAGAAACTGATGTCACACAACAAACCCCGGCAAGTGACGCGTTCTACGATAGAGGCATACCTGGTATGAGCGTATTTAGGTCAAACTATCTTCTGAATGACGAGGCTCATTAACCCTTTTAGTACCGCAGTCCCGTTTTGGGGACAAATCACTTGGAATTAGACTGGTTAGTCCCCAAATCGGGACTGCGGTACTAAAGGGGTTAAGCCAGAATCGTCGGAACGCTTCGTTGCCTTGTTTTTGCCACATTAGTATTTGTACACATGTCAGTACAATTATTAGGCGATGGGGTCGTTCATCGGCTTGCACTTTCATTTTTGTTTTTGTTACTCAGTATTAGCATAGATCTCCTCCAGCGAACCCCAGAAAACTAATGGTACACCTCTACCTTAGTATGTGTCAAGCGTCACGCCCCCCTCTCCTCCGACGCAATCGTCGACGGATATGTGTGCTATTTCTACCATAGATGATCACACTCACTCTGGGATGGTGTTTTCAGAACGTAGCTTCTTATATCCATTCAGTGCTGCCAACGTCGACCTAATTCACTACAAAGTTTTGATCTCTCCGTTTTGACCTGGGGCTCAGGGACTAGGGATATACGGTACAACAGTATGATTTGCCAGGTTCCGGGAAATACGTTTTGGTTTTCGGCCATTACGTGTGGCCAAGAGGTGCTTCCTCGCGGATGCAGGGAGCACGGACAGCACGCATGGTGCCACCCTAACGAAAGAACAAGAAAGGCGGGAGGTGCGAAAACCTATAGACCGGAACTAAAAAACCGACAGAGGGAGGGAAGAGAAGCCACAGATGCCGTGGGGAATGCTGTGCGATATATGCTCACGCCCGGCAAGGATTGTGGCGACCAGCGAAACTACCAGGAAGCCCGCAGAGAGGGATGACGTTGATCATGACCCCGTGTGTGGCGTACGGGCTTGCGGTGTCGGAGGCCAAGACGGAGATGACGTGTCTGCGCACGAAAGAAGGCGTGGTCGGAGGTGCCGCTTGTTCACTGTCACTGCAGCCGGCCAGGTATTTATAAACACGTACTCAAAATATCGTTGTTATGCCCATACTATAGTACCCTTTACGCTCGAAACCGTTCGGGCAGCGTCATGACGGTTGCCATTTGCTTTTTATTCTTGCATGACGCTTGTAGATACGGGCAGCACCTCATAACATATTCCAGTATGTATGTACAGTAGCTGTGCAGTACTGCAGGCGGGCACTGCAATGGTTATAGCTTCGCAGACGGCAGACACACCTCCAGACACCAGGCATGCTTCGTACAGCAGCACTACCGTACTGCCGCAGACGAGGGGGTTGTTTTTTGGCTGTAGCTTGTATGATATGTACGCATACCGTAGCTCCCAGGCGGCCAGTAGTACAGTGACATGACGTGTATCACAAGTTACTGGTCGCGTGTGACGGGCGTCTTGTCTACTTTGTGTCTACACGATAGATTTGGGCATGATGCTGACGTATTGATTGTATTGGTTTCTGGTTGTTCATTTTCATGTCTTCCTTATGTAGACACCTTCTTGTACCTTTTGGCCTCCACGAGCTAGAGAACGACAATGGAAATGACCATGACAATGGAAAGTAAGCAGCAATAGTAATTAGCTTGGGATCAAATGCAACAGCAACGACACCAACAAACAGACGATCGAGGTTCTTGGGCGGGTGTAATAGCGAGATGGCGGCCTTGCTTGCGATATCGCGTGACATATTTGTGCTGGATGCCTGGTCGTGTTTACGGCAGTTTAGCATGGATTTGCATGAATGCTCGGGCACAGGCCATGCACGAAAACACTTTACTTGTCGTTTCCACAAGCCCCATGAGGCTCGCATAGCAACATTTCCATGGACGTCTTATGGGAGTACCATGGGAGCACCATGGAAGCACCATGGGAGTCCCAAGGAACTTACCGAGTCTCGTGGAAGTCCCATGGGAGATTGGATGCGCCATGGTAGCACTACGGAAGTCCCGTGGAGGCATGGGGCAAAGTCCCATGGAAGTGCCGTGGAAGTCCCACTGGAGCTTGAGCTTGGAAATCCCATGGAAATCCCGTGGAGATACTATAAATATATGGGAGTAGCATGGAACTTGCACGGAATTCGCATGGAAATCCAATAGGAGTACAGTGAGAGTCCAACGGGAATCCCATGGAAGTCCTGCTGAAGCACCACCGAGGCTTTATGGAAATAATTCCATGGAAGTCTCACGGAAGTCCCATGAGGCTCTTATGAAACCCCCACGGAGCACTATGCGAATTCCACGATAACCTTAATAGAAGACTTTAAGTGGAAAAAATATGTAGTACAAAGGGCTACACCGGCGGCCTGGACGACCGCCGGTCGCAGACTCGCGTGCAGGGAGTATAAAGTAGAGGAGTAGGAGGAGGCTGAGACTCGATGCCAAGAGATTGAGAGCGTGCACTGCACACTCCACTCTGAAATTTTATTGTATGTCTTAAAAAAAAAACAACAGCGAATTGAGAAATGAAAAGGCAGCAGAATGCTGACGATTACTTGCCTATTAACCGAAAAGTGGCGGAGTCCTATGAGGCGGTGTAACAAACTTCAACTCAGGGAGTACGCGATGACCGACAACGCAGCTCCGCAGAAAGGTGCGGTCACAGCAGCTGCTGTACCAGTACTGTTGCAGCTGTACATCTCCGCAGCCACGTAGTACAGCTCTCGTGCTGCTGCCGCTGTACGATAGCGTACGCAGCATAAGTGCTGCTGGCTGTAGGTGACATGCGATATCTTTCTCATATATCTCCGGCCAAAAAATGTATGGATAGCAGTTCTCAACTACGCGTGGGAGGCATGTGCTATCGCGGCGTTCCGTCGATGTCTCAGATACAGCCACCTACGCAGCCCCCCACAATGGCGACGCCGGCCGGGTAGTTGACCCTCCTCATGGGTCGGAGGTCGGGGAGGACGTGCCGGAAATATCCAACAGAACGCATACACTCTGTCGAGAGACCATGGGCCAAAACCCTGACAGGGCAGGGATTTTCGGAGATTCCTTCGTAGATCTCAACGTCATGGCTTTGCGCAGGCGCTGCGGCGCTGAGCGGGCGGATTTTCCGGCGCCGGGGGTTTCAGACGTAGAGGGGGCACGCTGCGGCGAACAAACCGCACGGGAAGACGGTCAGAGGCAGGAGTGATCGGCCGACTAAGAACGGATCGGATCAGGCTGAGGATCATCATAGGTATATTTATACAGTGGAATATCCATGTTGGGGGCTCATGGTGTTCCATGACGCTTTTCAAGCTCCGATGTGACTTGCATGGGGCCTCATGGTACTTCCATGAGGCTTCCACGCTCACATAAGAGCCCCATAGAACTTCCATGCGACTCCAATTGAGTTATAGAATACTATGGGAGTCCCATTGGGGTTCCATGGGAGCTTCAGAGCGCTTTCATGGGACTCCCATGCGTGGTTGCATAGTGGTTTCGTGGGATTTGTATGAGACGTCTATGGCATTTATACGGTGCTTCCATTGGACGTCTACGCTCCTTCGCGGCACACGCCGACTAAATACTCTTCAACGTCATCGAAGACCTCTTTGGCCACTACAGCAGTGTACTACGAACCGGAGCAAGTGCTGCCGATAGAGCACGGTAGCTTTACACCACTGCACGCGATGGTGTCGTGATATGATATTCGGGGTATGATACCCCAGGGTTCTACACTTTTTGACCTTGTCGTGGACACGCCGTGGCATTGTCATGGTACCACCCATGGCATACCATGGCGTCACCACGGCATCCCATGGCGTGGCACAGGATTCCATGGCACGGCGTGGGGGGTGTCGTGGCATGCCATGGGTAGTACCATGGCAACCCCCGCGGCTACCGCCACCACGGCACTCCATACTCCACGGCATGCCATGGCAACCCCCACGACACCGCAATGTCCACGGCACCTAGGTTAGGGTTATGGTTGGGGTTCGGGTTCGGGTTAGGGTTCCATTGAATGCCGTGGAGGTCCGTGGAGGGTTCCGTGGTATGCCGTGGAAGATGCCGGGGAAGGTTCGGCCGCAGATGGTGCCACGGCATGTCGCGAAAAATGACAATAACGTATCGGAGGATGAAAATTTCATGCGAAGATGGAATGCAGCGGAAATGAGCATGTCGGCATCCCGACACATTTAATCTAGGGAACCGGCAGTCGATAGGGGTACAGGCAGCTGGAGAAGGCTCTGGTGCGGATTTCTACGACCCTAGACTCCGACGAAGAAGCCTTAGCTTGGGTTTATTTGTCGCAAAAAACATCTCGCCAAGCCAGCCGTAAAGACTGTGCTAGCGTCTACACTTGCAGTAATACTCCGTATGGATATACTTGCTGGCGAATATCTTGCATGTGTCCTCTCAATACCCTACCACTCCGACTCAAAATATAGGGAACGTTTAGAATGAATAATGTTATGCTAACGGTCCCTATATTTCGGGTCAGATGGTACCCTTGTTGACGTTCGCTTTGTACAAGCCACCAAAACGCCACCGAAACGAACTAAGCGTAGACGGTAAGCCCATAAGCTGACGGTTGTCTGCGTTAGTACAGTTTCTGTATGTACTTTAGTAGTTGCGAAAACGTATACTACCTGGTCTATCTGATACATTCCCTGACGGAAGAAGGGGTGCCATGGCATCCAGGTTCCAGCTAAATTTGCTGCAGCCGGAACACCAAAGTATCAGTAGCGTGAAACGCCTTGGAACAAGAGGAGCAGTAGCAGTAGTTACCTTATTTATCCTTCTCGATAATTCCTGAGAATTTGCTCTAGGTAGGGTAGAGCTTTTTCTGCTCTTGGACCTCTGCCACGAAGAAATCCACAAACTGTTTTATTAATAGTTACTCTATCATTATTAGCTTATAGTAAGCTATGTTTTTGTACAACAATATGCACATAATGACCTGTCGTCTTGAAGTTCGTGCGTCAGAACTGTACAATGTCAGTTGGAAGGTTGAAATAAAGTACGCAGTGCTAAGCAGCTAAGGTTTGCTACATACAAAGAAGCCATTTTAACGAGCACAAAATGCAGGCATGCATATATACCATATACCTGGTATACAGTATGTACTCGTGCACATGCGAAGTATTATGTCATGGATGGTGATTGTTCATCCCGATTTTTGTCATGAATCACAACATCTGCCGACTGTTCAAAATTTCGTGATCACGACTTCAGATGTCCCGAAGTATCGCGATTCGCGAAAATGTCGCGTTTTTGACGTATAGAGGATCGATGCAACTTGTATGTTTTCTCGTAGAGAACGATCTCTGATCCGAGGTGATGTTTTTCACTAACTTCTCCGGCTTAGTCAGACCTACCCACCCACCTTGGTGAATCGCTATTGAAAGGCCACTTCGACACTCTCAAACACCCTTGACTCTCATGATAACAACGACTGGTCCTCCGACAAAAGTATAGCACAGCAGTTGCCGACGTATGATTGTGTTCATGGCGCATATTGCAACGGTTCAATTGTTAGGCAAGTGATATCTCTATAGTAGGCTCTACCCTACTGTACCAAGTACATCAAAACGAACATGCCCTCAGGCTGCAAGCCACCAACTGCACCAAGACGGACGTATGTACCTTCAGTCTTCTACGAACTACATCACAACAGGTGAATGTGCCATCACGCGATCCCGAACACGATCCAATGGTTCATAATAACCAAATTAAGCAAGGAACACGTAGACCACCTGATGTATATCTCCACTATGAACAGTAGTGACACACACAAACAATATCCATCTGCACAAAGTGGTGTGCCCATAGCGTCCTTCTTCGAGTTGACCTCACGCCATCTTCAAACAACGAACAAAATTACTTGAAAAAATACAGCACAATGGCTCTTAGCCACACTACCCACACCACAAATAAACCCACAGGTCAAGAGAGGCCTACTATTATTAGCGACTTTTTCGTCACGATGACACTATACAGACATTGTATGGATGTAACATACACGGGGTAAGAGGTAGACCCAAGGGTCTTCTCAAGCGACAACCTACCCCCCAATTAGAACCCCATCATATCTCTATGCAAACGCAAAGGTAGGCTTCGTCGGCAGAGTGAAAGAAGCGACGGCTCTCTCCTGACTGGCCGTTCGGCGACTCACTGCATTCAAGAGGAATCAGTCACTAACCTAACACCAGCAAATACACCGACTGTCTACATGCTTATGTTGAGACAGCATCTAGTCGTTTCCATTCAAAGCGCTTCATGATCGCAGATACAACGTGAGTATATCTAGTGTACAATGATCTTCTCGAATATACGACGACCACTACGATTTCGATCTGATCAACTTCGAATGCACGCACCCCCGCTACGGTTCAAATTGCACCAATCCGGCCATGCTTATTTTACTCAAGGCTGAGTAATGATGTCTCTTAGACTAAGGCTGGCACACGGGGTCTTGGCCGCGGTTAAATACGTCCGCGCAGGTGTCGGACTGTATCGATATTGTCATAGTTTCGATAACAAATGTTATCGCCATCATCGGTCATTGTCCGCAGTTCGTGATGATGCCATGCCGATTACCATCCGGGGCCGGTCGTGTATCCAGTGTATACAGGCAGTCGTGGACGGTGAGGGCGGCATGGAGATATTGTCGGTGGGAAATGTTGGAAGTCATTGGAAACGGGGAAAAGCAAGATAACGTCAGACTTTCGCGGTGACAATTTTATGATTCAAGTGCACAATATCCAATCGGCCGGTGATCGTCAAGTAATGATGCAGTGGGCGGAAGAGCAATCAGTGCCTGACAAGGTCAGAAACCTACAGGACCCCCATTCTGATTGCTTCCATAACGTTTGGGAAATGGAGTGAAGTTTACTTTACTGTTGGACGTTGCGCGCATCGTGAGTATCCTTCATTCAATACTGCTCTTGTCGAGTAAAGTAGCACAAGACTCATACATCGTCACCGAACACAAGGCGCCGAGAAAACACTCCAAGGGGACTCTTACCGCGGAGTTGTCGATGTAGTTCACTTCGCCCTCCGGGCTGAACGAGCCACCATTGTCGATGTACAGGGCTCCTCCCTGCCATCCAATTAATTTCAAATAGGAACACGAATAAAACGCAAACGTTGGAAGAATACAGCAAGAAGGGTGTGTGCGTACGTACGCAGGGGAGAACGGCCTTGATCAGGGTCCCGACTGCAATGCACGCAAGGTGTCGAGGGCTCAGATATCACGCACGCACGCTTCTGTGTTCGGGATGGGACATTATAGGTGCAACCACAGCGGAAAGGGTGCGCGAAGCGACTCGCGGACCAGGTTTCTGTTTAGATAGGTGAAGAGTGCTCTGCTCTACGTGTATGCAATAGGTGCGATTATAGATATGGAACTGTGTCGAAATATTTCTTCGTGTGAAAAATACGCAATACGTTGGTGAACGACAGAGCGAGCATCTCGCCCAAGAATAGGGTAGAGTGTAGCGCGCGCTTGATAAATTCGCTTAAGTGCACTTCTTTTGAACTAGGGTACATCCTTTTGAATCACACACGCTTTCTATTGCAGAATGTGGGGTGTATTTTTCATTTCTATATAGATCACTTGCAGTAGTGGAGATATCCGTTCCAAAATTGTCACCATTCAAAAAAATGGAGCTAACTTGCTTGTGTGCCTGGCACGCCAACACAATTTTACGGGATATGGCAGCTTCTTTGTCCCAATAGTGTTTGCAGACCAACTATTAATAGTTGATTCATGTAAGTGACACATGAAGCCGGGTGCTAGACGGCGACACATAAAACCAAGTGCGGCAGAAGGGGCCGTCAGAAGATTTCCAAGTGCAGCCACGAATACCCCAAAGGACTCCTTGTCATGACATAAAAAGGCATATACGTGAGACATGTCGGCATATCTTCCATCCACTCACATCTCCCCTAGAAAAGCCTTCGCGGAAGTTGACATCGCCGGCAATCGAAACAGATCCGCTCGTGTAGATGTGACCACCGTTCGCTCTGTCGACTCCCTGTAGTTCGTTTCGTTCAAGGTTTAATCGTGCATCGGTTAGAGTAAAAAGGCTTGCCGAATGCAGTCAACTACCAGGTATGGTTATTTATACACGGGCCTGGTATCAGTGCCTCACAAAGTGCAAACAACTATGGTTATTTGTACACGTGCCTGGTAAAAGTGCCTCACAAATACCATTCTCGTACGGTACTTCTCGACTTCGACGTACTACTACAGTCCAATACCAATAGACTGTTCTCGCTATATGTATCTGCGTATCTGCTCTATCTACTTCGTGATAACTAGTCAAGACTCTATTGCGCCGCTGCTCCCCCCCCAAACACCCAGAATTTATTTATCGCCTCTATTACGTAGGCCTTCCGACGTCTACCTCCAGGGATGATCATCGGTTTCGTCTTGTCCTCACCAATGCCTCGTTTCCCCTGATGAATCCAGCGCTTTCAAGGACTAAGTCTCCCTTGTTGTATATCGCCCCCCCGCTGGCGCCGGTGTTGAATCGCATGGATGTTCTGCGCTCGAACACGGTAGTTGAACCCACTTCGGTGAAGATTGCTCCACCGTGACCACCGGTTTCATCGCCGTCCTCTGGCAGACGAAACGTGATTTCGTGAAGGGAATACAAAGAGTGGAGGAGGGCCAGGGTGCATGGCACGCATGTTTATTTTGTGGAGCAACTAGTCTCAACAACTAGGCATACAAATTACAGCGGGGGAAGTCTGAAACTGTGTAGTAGTATCGGTATATACCTGACAGGACAGAGCAGACAGGACACAAAAGTATCTTTATCTGGTATTCCTGCAACCACATAGCATAACTGCTGCACTCCACCCGGAAATTGGCAACAAGTGTGCCAAACACTTGATGCCGCTAACTTAACTTTCAGTGGTCACCCTTGGAGCCAGCCGTGCTATGGTAATTGATGCTATCACGTTTGCGCTCAAACATGTATCCCTGACGAGAGGGCGCTCCTAAACATTGTAGCGTTGGAAGCGATGTGGATTTTGCAAAAAAACTGGTAGATGTTTCGGTCATATGGGATAGTGTATCAGGCTTATAGCTTACAGCTTTCTTGGCTTGAGGCAGGGAGATCCTATACTAAAATAATCGAGTGTCGAGCCTTAGAATCTTTAGGTGCTGCAGTACCTCCACCGTCTCAACTCTAACTCTATGTTGCAGTAAATCAAGTGAGGACTAGGCTACTGTTAGAAACAATATGCCACTGTTAGAAACGAACTAGCGCACCCACACGAAGGAACTCACCTTAACAGTGTTGAGTCAAGACTCGCGTTTAGCACCGCTATGTGTCAACTAGAACAGCTCTACCAGCGTTGTTAATTAGATGTCAACTAGCTGGCTCTGTTGACGACAAGACTGCAGTAGTTGTGTTATATTCGAAGTAGCTGGCTCTGAAGACAGGACTCACCTTTGGCCGTGTTGGACTCCAAGTAGCTGACCCTCTTGAAGACAAGCATACCGGAGTTGGAAATCGCCCCGCCTTGCCCTCCGCTCTCCGCTTCGTTTTCCATGAAAAATGCATAGTCGTCGAAGGACACTTCTCCTGTAGGGGCCACGCACAAGGCACCGCCATCGCCCGCGAAGTTATCCCCGTCCGTCAGCACTTTGTTTCCAGAGAATACGACATCGTACTCGAAGTCCACCTGTTCACCGAGAAGTACATGAGTAATAGCTTATTTAGCGTACAACGAGATTCAAGAAGACGCATGTGATAACATGCGTCGGACAAGAGCGATTCAGCCACATGTCGGTGGAAGCGTTATCTCCGCCGGATCCTCGAAATGTGGATGGATGCAAGGCAGGCAGAAGCGTAAATGACGTCAAAACACTGAAACCATTTTATAAGTTTCATAGGAAACGCCTATGAGCAACTCTATCGCAAGCGCCGCCACGATATCGTCGACGTTATCTTCGACTGTACATCCTTAGGAAAGGTGTGGCGCATGCTGCGCAGGAGGCATGTGCCCCACCACTAACAATAGCAGCAGTTCAGCTTCACCACATCTCCGGAATGTGCTTGTAGTTGCCGCACGTCTAAGTTGGTGTGACGTGATATATAGTGTAAAATGTAAGATATTGGCGTAAGGTGAGACGTTCTGATCATAGTTGGGTTATAGGGTTAGATCGTGTGCTCTCACCTTTCCACCAGCGTAGACGGCTCCTCCTGAGAACCCGGTGGTGACTGAATTACCTTCGAACGCCATGGGCACAGAGAACACCGCAGACGAGCCGCTTTCCACGTTGAACACCCCGCCGTCGGAGTCCTACACACAGTAGTATACAGTATACGACACATGTTGAAAAAAAAAGCGCACACGGAAACGAGAAAAAATGGGAACGTTCATTACAACAATATTCAGAATGCTACTATACCCACCGTTGTGACGCTATTACATTTCTGGCAGGGGCACGGTGTCCATATCATATAGACATACAGCAGACGCGCCCGACAGAGTTGAGGCTACCAAGGCAAAGAAGAGGCTGCGGCTACGGGGGAAGACATGGTTGAATCGCCTCCTTCGCTCCAGCTTCGACGACGTACACAGCAGATTTGCGAACTACAGCAGTGTCATAACAGTATTTCGTAGTACAGGAACATGTATGATCAATGCCTGGTACCTCCTGTTCTGTAATCTGCAAGTGAACTTACCAGGCCAGTGACCCCGGTGAAGGTGGCGGTACCCAAAATCCTCTACCGCAAGGTTGAAGGTAAAGCTAGCCCCGCCCTGAATGTCGAAGCGCACGTTGGTGAACCTGACGCTGCCGTTATCAGATGTGACGCGGAACTGGTACGGGCCATCTACTGTCACCGTAGTCACCTGGAAAATCATTCGTTTAGCAGTTGTAGGAGTACATTCGTGGACGGCGGTCATGAAAACATGTGGTGCTATCAATCGCTGGAGTCGCATTTCAGATATATGATGATGCTACAAGTATCATTCTGAAAGGGAAACATTTTTCGTAAACTTTGGCTGTTGCCGCTCGAGTGTGCCAGCAGGGGGGGGCATACTTGAGGGGTGGTCACGTCGCGCTGCTGATTCGGGACGTAAATACGGAAATCGCCCACGGCGTCCGGGCCGTCGGATTCAAAATTTTCCCGTATACCATACTGGTAGATTGCAAGGTATGTGGGAAAAGTGCCCCAAAAATACTTCAAACTTGCATTTCGCCAGATCGTTTTACCGGCTTAGAGACCTCAAACAAATACCATATTGTTTTCAAGTTGTTTGATCCAAAATGACTCGTACAATTAGTTGTAAAGGCTACACGATTCAGTTGTTACGACTACGATCAGACAGGTATATTCTAAGCACCAATCAGCAAAACGACTCACGATTGACCATACACCTCACCAGAAAAATAACCGTGTAGGATCAGTACATCGTAGGATAATGAAGAATACAAAAAGCAGCGCCCCTTCCGAACATACGCAATTAGGACTGCATGCCAATACCAAACACACAAGTAGTACCGGCGTCCCCGGTGGCTTGGTAGGTGGTCCGCGAGCCTATCAAGATCAATTTCGTGAGTTCGAGTCTCACCGAGTGCATGCTCATAGGGACTTTTTCTTGCATAAAATTGACTGGCGGAAAGCGCGAGAGCGTGAGTTAGCTGTACATTCGATGAAAATCGACGAGCAGTGGGAATGCTGAACCCTATGCGCGATAAAAACTAAAGGCACGTACCGGGGGGGAGAAGGGACGACACCTGTGACCACGGCTTGTCCAGAAGATCGTCGAGGGTAAAACCTCCTACGAATGGGCTGGAAAGTAAAAGTGATGATGAAAAAAAAAAAAAAAAAAAAAAAAACAGCAGTTGAAGTGCGCGCACAGAACGCCCATCATCCCATCAATCTATACACTGCGTGCTACACAACTCTACCCCTAAGCAGGTACGAACGAGGTATAAGGTATACGAACGCAAGGCTTGCGCGACTGCGACCCGCATATATTTCTCGGATTGACTCCGGACGACCATAATTTATTTCCTCGGATTGCCCACGTAAGATTGCCCGCAGACCCCAAAAAAGCGTGGTGATCAGTAAATCGCGTCGTTCCCGCCGTTCTCATCGTACAACTGACAGGATATGAGAAACCGAGAGAACCACTACATTTGAGTACAAGACAAGCAGTACTGAGCGCCTTTGGTACCGTCGTAACAAAACGAAGACGCCTACATGCGAAGTCGTGCCCTAGCTAGGGACAGGGAAGGAGCATGGAATAAGGAATGCACAAGGCACACATTGCTCACCTCATCACACGTGAAGACGATGGCATCGTCGAGGAAGAGGTTGACATCCTCAGTCATCGCATCCGTCGGCAAGGCAGCGAAGTCCGAGCAATCGGCCACTGTCAGTTCTAGTGCTGATGCGAACATCGACGAAGAAGGCCCGCCCGCAACAAGTGCGGCGATGGCAGCAAAGGCCTGGAAGCGGGACGCTGGAATCACCATGTCGTCAATACTCTTGAATGCGATGATATTGCTGGACCAGGGAATGTCGGTGTTGTTAGTGTTGTTGGTGCAGCGGTGATCTCGGAGAAGTTTGTTCGAAGCTGGTTGGTGAGCTTGTTGTGATTTGGCGGGGGGGGGGGGGGGGGGGGGTGATGAGGGTGATACAGAGCTGGTGATACAGCGAGTGATATACCAATACGCTGTAATACGTAACGAAAGCTGAAATACATTTTTCAATTTTCAATCTTTAAGTTTTCAATACGTAGGCTGATGGTATGAACGAGCTGGTATGCACACATGCACACATCAAATAACGCCAACTTCACCTTGAATAAATACTGCAGGATATCAATTTTGCCGGAAACGTATAGTAGGAAAGGAAAAAAAGCTGTGGGTGTCAACTCTATTTCACACATTAAAACACGCGTATTATTATCAAATGATAATATACGTGCACGATAGTTAAAATACCAACTACGGGTATTATTTTCGTTTTGGCTCTTCGTAATTACATCAAAGTTATGATAGTATTCGTAAGTAACTTGAAACTTGGGGTCAAGGCAAGTCGATATATTAACACTACAGTTGTCACTGCTCTACTGCTGGGCAGTACGACTTGTACGTATATTACGTACTACTGCTGTTGATTCGGTATCCGTATGCTTTCGTATCGGCGTCCCCGGTGGCTTGGTAGGTGGTCCGCGTGCCTGTCAAGATCAATTTCGTGGGTTCAAGTCTCACCGAGTGCATGCTCATAGGGACTTTTTCTTGCATAAAAAATTGATTAGCGGAAAGCGCGAGAGCGTGAGTTAGCTACATTCGATGAAAATCGACGAGCAGTGGGAATGCTGAACCCTATGCGCGACAAAAAATGAAGGCACGTACCGGGGGGGAGAAGGGACGACACCTGTGACCACGGCTTGTCCAGAAGATCGTCGAGGGTAAAACCTCCTACGAGTGGGCTGGAAAGTAGAAGTGATGAAGAAAAAAAAAAAAAAAAAAAAAAAAAAAAAGTATCAAAATGTGCCATCGCACCACCAAATCACACTTTGATCATGCTGCATGGCAAAAAATGGGGTTTGCAGTAAAATATCACGCCTTCATCGGTGTGTGTGTGTGTGTGTGTGTTCTTCACATTAAACCGTTCTTCTACTCGTCGACATCCAGCAAGCCCAGTGTCCGTGCTGATTCTTCACCCTAGAAAGATACGAGCTCTGTGGTCACAGACTACGACACAGAGATAACACACCGTAATGCATTAATAGCCTACGCAATACCATGCCTTCGCACTAGGTGCGGCCGACACAACATACATACATACGCCACCAACCAAAATACACCATAAAGAAAGAGAAGCAACGAAAAAACCAAACCGAAAAAGAACAAGAAAAGAAAAAGAAAAGGAGAAGAATCCCAAATAAATAAATAAAAATGGGAAGCCAAAGCTCAGACACATACATACTTACCCCGAGCATGAGCCAAAAGGGACGTGTACTGCTGTGGAGAGTAGCTCATGAACGGGCAACCGGACGCAACCCGGGAATTACTTCGTTTTGTCCTAACGTTCCTGACTCTCGGCGTGATTTTCCTGAAATTTGTTCCTGCATTTTTCGTTTTTTTTTTTTTTTCCAGATTTTGCTGATTTTATTTTCCTACAGCAGGAATGCCACGAACCAGTAGTATTCACGTTTTGGCCAGGGGGAGAGTTCCCGGAATTTTTGGGGGATTTTACACTCAGAATCGTGGTCCGCAGGTTCGGATTGTTATTAAGAGCACAAATGCGAAAGCGGCGCAGCCGCGTTTCTCGCCCGTTTTTGGGCCGTTTTTTGCCCCCGCTGCGTTGTAAACGTTTCTGCTCTTTAGCCGCCTGGTTAATTTCCTGATTTAGGAAACAATTCTTACTGATATTTCCTCCTTTTCCTGATTTGTGTTTCAAGAATGAAAGAAAACCAGAGGGAAAGTTCTTCGACGTTACGTTTCGGCCCTGAGGCAAGTGCCAGACCCTGCCTGCTCCGCCATTTCTCTATCTGCGTTCTTCGTGCATTCCCTCTTTCCTCCACGCACCCATCAAGATACCGCCATTAAACTACCGTCATCAAGATACCGTCTAAAAGTAGTTGCAACCGTCGTCACACAAAATAGCACTTTCCTAACCCTCGCGCCCTCGACCCTCAGCGCCTCATAACGGCCCCGCACCGGGTCCACCTTCCGAGCTGTCAGTGGTGTTGATAATAATTGTGGTGTTGTCAGCAGTGCTATTTCAACAGTATACAGTAAAGTAGTGTGGTACCACTTGCATCTGCACGCCGATGCTTGGATCTTCGCCTCCAAAATGGCGGACGACGTCGTCCGCATCGCTGTTTTTGGGCGTCTTGCAATACATTCGTCGATACCGCCTCCCTCTCGGTCATAGCTTTCACTCCCTCTTGTTGGCCGTGCCTCCCACTATTTAGCGTCCAGTGGTGTCATCTGTGATGCCTTCTATGATCTTGTTTTCGTGCCGAGTGAAGGCGCTGCCCGCTACAAGATACATCGTATATGGTACGTAGAGTACATCAGCCTACTGCCTCCGCTGCTTTCTCGATCCTTCTTCTCAAATCATGCCGCTCGCCAAGGTGCTTGTGCCTCTCTGTCAGCCCCACCTTGAGCCCTCGACTATTGACGCTGTGTGTGCCTACCCCCTGCTGCGGCCGCTCCCTCCACCCGTGTGGGCATCGTTGCTTCCGTGCGGGCTGGCCCCAATGACTTGCATAGCCCGCATCACTATTTGTATTTCACGCCGGCTCCTCGTTCGCCTGGTACTACCGTATCTTCGACGCCGCTCACGGATGCACAATATTTGACGGTAAAGTGGCATGCCAGGGCAAGACCCATGGGTCACCATGTACTATGGCGTGTACATTGCGGTGGTACTTGCCATGGCGTACACGTCATGCCCCGCGGCCATGTCCACGGCAAGACCCCACGGCAAGGCCCGTGGCGGCCATGTCCACGGTGAAACACCCACTTCGCACCCTGATCCAGTTTTATTTTTTATCCCGCAATGGGTCCATCCCATTTGGCACCCTGTTCCCACCTACAAGGTGCACACATTTAGCCATCCCATGGGTAGGATGATCCACCGGAGGCCCACGTGGTCCCCTGTTCACTTTGGTCCTTGCCGAGGGACTTGCCGTGGGCCCTACCGCGAGTCTTGCCGCGGGTCTTGCCACGCGAGCCTTGCCGCACCCCCTGTCGCGAGCCTTGCCGTGATAATAACCATGAAGCTTGCCGCGGGGCTTGCCGTGAATATTTCCGTGGGTATTGCGTGATGTGCCGTGAAATTGCCCTGGCATGCCTGAAGCTTGTATTTTAGCGTATGGCTTGGGGTGACGTGCCGTGAGGCTTGGCGCGGCGGTAGTCGTATGACGTTCTACATTATTAATGTTCATTTTTCGAGCACTTGTTGTAAGGCAATGGTGGTTTAGTAACAACCGCCATGGTGCCACCACGGAGACACCACGGCGACATCATTGAGGTCCCATGGAGTCGCCATTGAGTCCCCATAGTGGCTCCACGGTGACTCCATGGTGTCGCTATGCTGACATCATGGCGACTCCATGGAGACACCATGTCGTCGTCATGGAGTCGCAATGGAGTCGCGATGGAGTCACCATGGCCACACCATGAAGTCCCGATGGAGCCTCCACGGCGTCACGATGGAGTCGCCCTGGCGCGTTCATGGAGAGCCCGTGGAGCCACTATGAACCATCATGGAGCTATGATACTACTATCACCACTCCATGGAGACAAGTCGCCATTGAGCCCCCAACGAGTCGCCATGGCGCGTTCATGGCGAGTCCATGGAGCCACCATGGAGCCACCATGGGGCCACAACTTGTCGTGACTTGGGGGCCTGCCGTGGGTTGCCGCCGCATGCCATGGGCGCTGTCGCGGCACCGCCACGAAATAGTTTTAATACTGTACACCCCCTCGCGACGCAATATCAGCTGTCATAACCGTGGCACGTGCCGCGGCAGCGCCATAGTCGATGGTAACACATGGGCCTTGCTGTGGCATGCCGCGATATGTCGTGGCAGCTGCCGTCGTATCTACAACTTCCTGCTGTTGTAATCATTCACCATCGCCCCAAATGTGCACGTATTTTCAGTACACAGAAATCCGACGTGTTCAAGGTGCCCGAACAGGTTACGTTTCCGATCATCCGTACTCTTCGCACTCCCTTTCTGTTTCCATGCCCACACTGTTGCGCTTGCCGCCCCTCCACAATAGCTCCCTGATAACTGTATTCGTGCGAAGAGTATTAGTGTATGTAGAGCGCCTGATGTAAGAAGCCGCTGATTATATAAACTTTTTGGACTGTAATAGTAAAATGAAAAAGAGTACAAGGTGGGTGTAAAATAAACGCCTGGTGGAAGAAGCCGCTGATTGTACTCTCAGTTTGCGGACTAGTAATATAGTGCAAAAGAGTATGGGTGTAAAATGAGCGCCTGGTGTAAGAAGCCATTGATTGTATTGAAGTTCCGGACAAAAAAAATGCCGCATCAGACACAACCCTTCAGAATGAGGCCCCGCTGGCCTTCCGGAACTAACAAAAGGTCCTGTAGCTTATAACCCTAACAGGATGCCATCGTTTATGGCGTCTAGCATAGGCACGCCTCTAGATCGGCTCAGCGCTTGAGCGGGAACACCTGGCTACTGCTTTTGCCATGACGACGCACTTAAAAGTAGGGTCGGCGATTTTTTATGGTTACGTTTAAATTGGAGAAGCGTCACGGGGAAGCAACGTTCGACGTGGACAACTAAAACACCTCCGAAACAGAGACCTGCTTATGGCGTAGGCGTAGTAAGCTGTTGAACATGTGCAACATTGTGTAGATCCACGCAACACACCGTAAAATATCGTGAAGACGTCGGCCCGTCAACGTCAACGTCAACGTCAACGGAGCGGAATTGTTTTCATACGAAGACGTCATGCCGTTGGAGATTGAGTAAGAAGTGATAACTGCCGTTTACCTCTACTGTAGTGTAGTAGAATGAATGTGATCACGCCGAAAGAAGACGGAAACAAAAAAATCGACCGCCGATACCGTTGAGGGCAACGGAGGGGGGGGGGGACAACCTGCCACGAAGGCTATCGCCGTGATAGTTGTAGTACTGACGGGAGAGGCTGCCGCTTGGTTTCGACCACCACCATACAAATCTTGCCGAGGGTGTCAACTAATACTGCTGTAAAATTGGAGCGCGTTGCGCCATTTGGATTTTCTCCGCTGGTCTATATAGTATATACGTCTTGCTGGCCTAGCCCAGTTGCCTGTTCTCCTGTCAATTACTTCTCCGGAATAGTCGTTTTATGTTGTACCAGGTATATTATACGATGCACCTACTCCCGCCGTTGATGACATCGGATGGCGTCGCTTCCTTACGGGGCCATTGTTTTTCGGTGTACACAGGTACAGATAAGTAGTGCTGGCTGTGTTCAATCTTGTTATTTTATCCTCTGAGCGAGTGATCGACCAACTCAACCCCAACAATCAGTCAATATCATATGCGAAATTTCCCGTGGTATCATACTGAATAAATATATACCAGTCCGACGTGCTGTTGCACCTGATGGAGTTTTATCAGGATTTCCTTGGAGAACGCCTGCGCCTGTCGCCTTGCGAATGACCCGCGCTGAGCCTGACTTCTTGCGACTGATCCGTGGACGAATTCGACTATTTCCACTGCTGTGATTGAGGGAAGGGAGTATACGAGATGTCGTTACAGGTACCATACATGACATATAGTGAAAACAAGGAACACACTCATTTAGGCGTTGATAAATAACTCCCGACAGATACATATTTTATGGACACCGGATGTCACTGTATTTTCACAGACAGGCCGAATTCGCCACTCACTGCCGTTCGAAATGAGGAACTGAATCAGCCCGGTATCAACACAAGAAACACCAGGCGGCGGCTACTGAAGGAGTTCATTATTGGAAAACGAAAGATATTGGTATGATTGCTACCACCAACAGGTATGAATTACCCTGGTATCACTTTTCAGCCTGAAAACCAGTTTAATCCTGTAGCTTGCCCATTAGTATCCCACCAAGATCGATATCGTAGAAGATTCTTCAACTTGAATAAATTAACTTTTTCACGACCCCAACCCATGTAAGGTCGGGTGCATCAATCTATGGGCCAAACGCCACCACCATGCACCGTGTTTCGCCGGCAAGATACCCAACGCCGCCCCAATATTGCCTTCGCAGGGCTTACGCTACGCCTAGCGTGGATGAACGCCTCATTTATATAGGAACTCACACACAAGTCTGTCCGTACTTGTACTGTACGGTACAACAAAATTAAATCCTGAGGTATTTAGGTGCACCCAACGGGACAATGTTTTTGAAACACTTTTCTCACTCCCGATTTGGTCTGTGCAAGGCCGCCGCCGCTAATTCATATTTGCACCATGACACAAAATGGAAATGGCCCAGCTTTCATGGCACCCAGCCCCCACACCAGTAAAAAAACTACCTGGTACATCACACAAAAACGAGATAAACAAATATCTGTCCTCATGAGTGACCACGCACATACACTACATACGGAAGTATGCTCTTACGCAACAATCTGCCTGTAACGCACACACAACCCTCGAACCAACCCTGCACACCACCTCTCATTCGTACTACAAAACTCACCCACAAGTTGACGAGGGGTCTGCTTTGGCGATTTTCTCAATCTACACACACACAAACCCTAGACCCAAGGGCCATATCACGTCACTACGGATCCCCCCACAACTACTCTCGAAAGCATCAAGCTTGCCGAGAACTATACCGTTCCCCTCTCTCCCAGCCCCGACTGGCCGTTTCGCGACTCTATAAAAAAAGTTACATCACGAAGGAATCAGTCACTATCCTAGCGCGGCACGTGCCGCCTGCATGTATAGGCTGACTTACTGTAATTCTAGAAGGATAGCACTTACTGTATACTGTATTCAGTATATTCATGCAACGCGTGTGACACGGCAAACAATGTGTCTATCGCGAGGATTAACTTAAACTCGAACGCACCACTACTACTAGAATTAAAATAACATATAAGAATCATCGGGGACATAGAATCAAAGTTATCGCTTGCTAGCTAGGCCTAGAGCTATACCGCCTTTCCTACGGCTGGCACACAGGGTCTTCGCCGCTGTTATACACGTCGGCGCAGCTGTCCGCCTGCATCCATAGTATCACATTTTCGTATCATCCATGTAGATGTTGTCGCATTCATCGGCCGTCGTTGTTGATGCCAATTCATGTGCAGAGTTTCCGATGGTCACCGAGGTCGCAGACCCAGCCAGTCATAGCCGGTGACGGTACATGGTAGATTGAGTCGCATCAACAGAATGACGGTGGGGCGGGCGACGTTGGGAGGAGGAGAGGAGGTTATCAGAGATATTGTCAGCGATTTTGGTGGTGACCGTTTTCATTTGATCCAAGTAATAAAAAAGTCGGATGCTCATAGAGAAGAAAGTAACGCAGTGGATGGAAAGCGCAGTCATTACTCACCCATGTGCCCTACAATAAATATACCACAGTACCTACCAGGTATAGCAGTAGCCCCATTCCTAAACAAATATTTTTGTAGCGTTCAGACAGTAAGGCAATGCTAACTGCTAGAAGTTGTACAGGTCATGGGTCCTCCCCCTTCAGCCACTGAAGCATCATCACTGAATACAGGGACAAACCAATCTAGGCAATAAGACATAGCCGAGTCTCACCGCTTGGTTGTCGATATAGTTCACTTCGCCATGTGTGGTCAACCGGCCTCCAAGATCGATGTATACGGCTCCTCCCTGCCAGAAAGTTCCAATTTAGGAGGAACACGTACGAACGGAAGCATTGCGAAGGAACGAAACATACTATAATTATTAAGAGGATGGTATATATATATCCTACCTACGAGTACACAAAAGTAGACGGAAATGAATTGTGTCCGAACAGAAGACGTCAGGGGCTCGGGTGTTACACGTTTCGTCCGTGTGTGGCATATCATCGTCGCAGACAGCAACATCGACACAAAGACGCGCTCGAAAAGGACCAGGTTCCTATGTACATGAGTGATGCCTAGTCCACTGCCCTAGGTCAAAAACTGGGATCACGACGTGTCGAAAACTATTTATTGCTCGTGGGAAAATGCATGCGCACTCCGGTTTTGATATACGCGACAGAGCATGTTCGGTGCTCTAGTGACTAGTAGTTAGTCTGCGTAAGTAAGCTCTGGTAGGTACGTTGGTACTAAACATATTGGTATTACTCTCCTTTCCAACTTTACCAACATGTAAACGGTGGCAACCAATCCACTCATGTGTTTACGGCACGCGACGGCTATTCTTCCGAAAAAGCGGATAAGCCCTTACAGGCGTCTTAGTAGAACTTATGGTTGATCTGACGAAGCTTGTTGAGTGCTACAGGCAGGCGAGGTAAGGGCATCACGAGACCCCTGCATAACGCCACCACGCATACTCGAAACGCCTTTTACGCAGAACAAACGTAAACCAATATCATACATGTGAGATATATATATGTATCTCATATATCGACAGCGCACTCACATCGCCCATGGACAAGCCTTCGCGGAAGTTGACATCGCCAGCAATCGAAACAGATCCGCTCGTGTAGATGTGGCCACCGTTCGCTCTGTCGGTTCCCTATCAAAGTTAGCGTTGATAGTTGGTGCATCGGTCAGGTGTTACAGAAATAGTTGCCGAGAGGACGGAGGGAGCCACGGGCTTCATTTACTTCACCTTACCGTTGAGAGTCACTTCACCTTACCGTTGCGAGTCGAAACCTGCGATATGGCTCATCAATATTCTTATCAGTCTCGGTGCATCCCGATGATATCCTGTCCTCTGTTCTCGTTATGTAGCCTACAGAAAACACCAAAGCGGCGGGGTGGCTACACCTGGAATTAATGAACCAACAACGTTTACCGCATGGACAGTAGTGTTTTTGCATTACTTCTCACCGAAGCTTCGTTGCCCCTGATGAAGCCAGCGCTTTCTAGGACGGTGGTCCCCAGGTTGTACAGCGCTCCACCGCTTGCGCCCTCGTTGAACTGCATAGCTGTCCTGCGCTCGAACACTGTGGTTGAGCCGAAATACGTGAAGATTGCTCCGCCATGGCCACCGTCTCCATCGCGGTCCTCTGGAAAACACCATACCATGCAAATGATGTAAGGGGTGGGCGGGGGGGGTGTACGGCCCGCATGCTTAGCCGTTTGGCAATTCAGCAGTAGAGAAAAAGGCATGCCTCGATACGTATCCTCTTGCATCGTCTCTTCGTGCTGACCGGATTCAAGACTATTTCGTCAGATTCTTTCTCGTATCCCGCTTCGTGCTGACCGGATTCAAGACTAGTTCGTCGGATTCTTTCTCGTATCCCGCTTCATGCTGACCGGATTCAAGACTATTCGTCAGATTCTCTCGTATCCCGGCATTGCGACTTCCACTTGCTGACTTAACCAATCGCAATTTCAAGCGCGAGCGAACGGCAATTTATTTGGGGCACGCAAAGGGTAGAAGGGGACCGTACCCGTAAATGGTCCCATAATCGTTCCAATCCACCACAACACCTGGGTGGTTTCCTTTGAAAGCGCCAGAATACACGTCCGATATAGAATGTCTGGTGTGCTCGCCAAGACCTGGGTGAGGGTATGTTCACATACATATATGATTGTAATGGCAGTATCAACATTATACTCGTGCTGGCGACGGAAACGTATTGTTGCAGCAATAGCCTGATTGCTGCTGGTAAAACACCTTTCCCAGCTCACCTTTAGCAGTGTTAGATGCGAAGGTGCTGGCGCTCTTAAAAACTAGGTGACCGAAGTTGGCAACCGCACCGCCTTGCCCCCCGCTCTCCCCTTCGTTTGCCGTGAAGAACGCCGAGTCTTCGAACACAACATCCCCGCTGGAGGCGACGCACATGCCACCGCCATTCCCCGCGCTGCCAGGCCCATCCGTCAAAACTTGGTTTCCGTAAAACCTAGCATCGTACTCGAAGTCCACCTGTTCACCGTGAAGATCACATGCACATGATTTACATGATGTATGAAATACGAGAGGTATACATCTAAAAATAAAGGCCGAGAAGCCAACAACAAGCCAGTGAGGGTCGCATTCATATTGGGGGGGGGGGTCCGTCCCTACCGTACTCGTAGCAGCAAGCAGTGATTCCGCCGGATCCCGCAAAACTGCAGGCAGCAGTGTGCTGTACAGAGTATAGTATGTACTGCAGAATACATGTTGTATGATTCCACGGGCGGAAACAAACAGGCGCAAGAAAATGCCCCATACGCGTACGGGTACCTTTCGCAAAAGCGTTGCCGCCTGCTATGTTTTGTCGTGCATCTTTGTCAAGACTGCCGGAGAGGCCACCACCACTATGGGACAAATCTACGTACCACGGTAAAGAACTACTTTTTAATAGAACGTGCAAGGTACGTGTATGTTGCGGTTGCGACACGTCTAAGATAAAAAAAGTAAAAGATGGAAGATGTTGGGGTTGCTCTCACGTTGCCACCAGCGTAGACCGCCCCCCCAGAGTATCCCGCGGCGACGGAGTTAGATTCGAAGACCATGGGCACCCCAAATGTCGCCGATGAGCCGCTTTCGACGTTCAGCACCCCGCCGTCAGACGCCTGTTCAATCGGTAAACAGGCCAGGGGGTCAATTGGTCCAAACACGAATGGGAACCCCGACCGAACATGGGTACTTCGACTCTAATACGCTCATAGGTCGTTCGGGTGGTGCCCCGGGGGCAGCCGGGCTCGCACAAGAGGTTTCTATAGTAGGGCGAATTAGGGTAGGTGTCACTTTGATTTGAGAAACAAAAGCTACTACGGCTGGGTACGCCAATTAGGGTTGGATAAAGGAACGATCAGAAAGCGACTACTGCGCAGCATATTAATGACCAAGAATAAAACGAAGTCTCAAACACCGAATGCCCAACCAGAAGAAAGACAATACCGCTCGGTACGATCACGACTAAAACCATGCTTCAAGCACCTCCCATGCCCAACCAGAAGAAAGACAATACCGCTCGGTACGATTACGACTAAAACCATGCTTCAAGCACCTCCCTCCCTCCGCTGCTCTTTCGGTTTCACTTCTGGTCCAACAAATAACAAATACCATCATAGCAAATAGGACCAAATATCGTTAGTGAAAATAAGTAAATATATATACCTGGTATATATTACCAGGTGAAATATTTGTGTGTACCGTAGGTCCTATTTACTATGGTCCTCCGTAATGGGTACCTATCATACAGACAGCAGCACCACCCATCCTGCACCCATGTCCAATCCCAAGAGTAACTCGAGCAAACGAATGAAGAACACTTACGAGGCCCGTGATTCCGGTGAAGTTGGCGGAACCCAAAAAATCCTCGACCGCGAGTTCCAGGGAAAACGTAGCCCCGCCTTTGATGTCAAAGCGCACGTTGGTGAACTTGACGCTGTCGGTATCGGATGTCACACGGAACTTGTGTGGACCATCGACAGTCACTGTCGTTACCTGTGATATGGGGCAATACATCGAATGATCAGCACAGCCAGGAACATGCAATATGCGGATTCCAGGACAACTGAAACGCGCTTCGCTCTAAAGTAACTGCTGTAATCCAGCTTGTACAGTAGTAAAGGACTCCTATTAATAGTGAGGTACAGGGAAAGCTGGTCCAGGCTGGATTTCTGGCTGGATTTCTTATTAGAGAAAAGGTGTGGTGCGTTCTACAGATAGTAATGCACTACTTACTGTACTCGAACTGAACTGGAGTGTAATGAATAGGTGTACTGCTGCTGTACCTATTTTTCTGTTCTTTTTCTTGTTCTCTTTCGATTTGTTTCTTTGTTTTTTCTGTTTCTTGTTTTTTTGTTTTTGGTTCTTCTGCTTTCTTTCTTTCATAGAGTGTGGTATGTCGTGCCTGTCGTATCCAGCATGATGACATTGCATTGCACTGCTGTTGTGTCTGTCTTCTCTGCTCAACTCCACAGCAATGTATTTCGGGGGACCATAGTAAATAGGACCAAACATTGTTGATAAAAATACGTAAATATATAGGTTTTTGTGTCTATCGTAGGTCCTACTTACTATGGTCCCCCGTAATACTATCTCCGTGGCGTGGTTTTGTGACCATAGAACTCGTATCCACAGAACCTGTATCTCTCTATTATTGATTAATAATAGTACTAAAGAATCGGCTCAGGCACTGGTTGACAATGTGCTGGATATCGACTGGCAGAAATCACACACCTGTACTGTTGCTGTTCCAGGTAGAAGAAGTGCGAGTGCTTACATTCTGCGCTTTACAAGCAAACCAGGGCATGCTCTCACATGTAGGCATGTAGACTACTAATACGAGCAGTAACTACTGATTGTACGTAGATTAAAATAATATTACGACACCGCCGGACTCAACAAAACCAAGCCACATTTTCACAGCAAGGCACCAGGTCCCGACAGCAGCCAAGAATCTCCTGGTTTTGGCTCAGGCTATTACATACCTGGTAGTATTCACAAATGACAAATAAATAAATGCTATAAGTTCTGTACCAGGTACCTGGTATAAAAAAAAAAACTTGGGGTTAGTACCACTTACGATATGACTACAAATAAATGCTGTTGTACTGCTGCTGTACATATGAATACATGCTGCATTGTAGTGCGGGTTCCACGCTGTTATCACCTACTCAACCGCAACTGCTGCATGTACTCGATAGGAAAAACGCACGAAAACATTGCTGACCTTGTCACACTTGAAGGCTGTGGCATCGTCGAGGAAGAGGTTGACATCCTCAGTCATCGCATCCGTCGGCAAGGCAGCGAAGTCCGAGCAGTCGACAACGGTCAGTTCTAGCGCTGCTGATGCGAACATCGATGATGATGAAGTTCCTACCGCGACGAGAGCGGCGATGGCACCCAAGGCATGGAAGCGGGAGGCTTGAAGCACCATGTTCAGCACTGCTGTGTTTTGATACTACTGCTGTTAACAGTTGCTGGTGCTGTGCTGTGGCGGTGCTCTCGGCAGCTTCCGTTGAGAAGAAAGAAGAAGCGAGGATGGATATGTTGGGTAGGGATAGTTGTTGGTTTATCGTTGTGTTGTGATGTAGGGGGGGGGGTGATGCGGGTTCCAGTTCAGACTTCACTCTCTCTGTATACGTACCAGTACGTACGTATATTTCCAATATAAAATGCATTTCATGGAAATAAGCTCAAGAAGACCCCCATAAACCTGTCGATATGTTCATACGTATTATTCACGTATTATTTCACGTAACAAAATGCTGTACGCACATACCATTTACGTATCAATAATAGATAATTACGCGTTCGCGCGTATTACTATTACGGGGGTCCATAGTTAATAGGACCTACGATACAGATAGAAACATATATATTTACCTATTGTACTAACAATATTTGGTCCTATTTACTATGGCCCCCCGTAATACGCCTAATTTCTAATTTCGTACTCTCAAAAATAAATAACGCATACGCCGCTACACTGCTGCTGGACACTGGTTGTGCTGGATGTCGTAGAAAGAATGTGAAGAACACACACATATATATTTTGTACCTGTGGTACGAGTGAGCACGTATTTAAAAAACTGAAAGGAGACTTGATAAAACTTGGTTGAACCGTGAACCGTGTTGTAGTGGGTATGTACGAAAGAGCACAAAACACAGAAACCAACCAAACACAAGAAATATATGTACAAATTAATGCACCAGGAAAATAACACAAAAAACAATATATACCTGGTATGTGTGTTAGTGAAACATTCACTCGTGGTGGGTTGTAACTTAAACCATACAAGCAGTACTAACCGTAACATCATGCCGTAAAACGATATACCAGGTACCTGATACCTGGTATATACATGGATTTAATTATGCCATACTAAACGACATATATTTCAAAAAAGCAAATAAGCATGCAGTCCCCAAGTCTGAAGTAGTTTGTCCCCAAAACGGGACTGCAGTTTTATTAATACAAGGGTTATAATCAGAAAGCCACCCAAAAACTTGGTACTGTCAAGCACTTACTATTAATGAATAAATATAGTAAGCAAAGCAACGTGCCTTATCTCCATTTTTTCTGCTGAATTGGCTTTCTCTTCATTCCTTCCCCGTTTTTCTGTGGAATCCGATTTTTGCATTTCAGTCTGTTTCATTCAGTGGTAAAACCCGTACGATTTTTTTGTTAGCCTTTAGTATACCATACTAAAATCCATACAGCTCATTGATAAGCATGGCCGCTTTGAGTATGCTTACCAGTACAAACAACAGCAGCAGCAGTGGTGGTCAAGCAACCTACAATTACGGAGGACAATAATATATAGGACCTACCGTAACTATTTGTAGTACAATATTTGGTCCTGTTTACTATGGTCTCCTATACTATTAATAATAAATGGGCAACATTGAACATATGCCTATTTATATTACCAACACTAGGGTTAGGGACGTACGACGAGTACCAGGAACGAACTCGGATCCAAATCCCAGACGCCACAATCATAGAAAGATCAAAAAAGGAAACAAATCGGAAATAAGAGCGTTTTACGTAGGGTTTCAACTGTGTGTTCGTCACAATTAATTATTGGATAATAAAGGTCATTCTTTTATATCGGAAAGCTTTCTTTCCATAATTTCCATGTTTTTTTCGCGCAATTTTTTTATCTTTCAAATTTTCCTGATTTTTTTTTTCCAAATATGTGAAATTTAACAAACATGATTTTTGTGCTTCTGGAGAATTTCACGATTAGTGACAGAACGCCCCCGTTTATTGATACATATCTCCAATTATTTTATAACTTTGGAAATTCTGGAAAGAAAGCTCTCCGATACCTAAACCGTTCTTTCTACCCAAAGTGTCTACCAGAGCGGGCTTTCTTCCTGGTAGACCTGCCGGGGAAGGTGGGCGAGCTAGCTTGTCGACTCCTCCTGCTAGGAAAAGGGGTAGAGTGGCCACCGCTGCCACGAAGAAACGCCGAATCGAGCTGCAACCGAGATCTCGGGGTTTCGGTATCGGTCGTTCCGCACTTTAAACCGACCGCCACCGCATGGCCGGGAGGTGAAGGGGGGGGACACCCTCGCTGAAATGATCAACGCGCAGGCGCAACAGTTTTGTGGTGCTATGCGGCGCGTGGTGAGGGAGATCGGCGCTTAAGGCGTAGTAGGCTCTCGCACCAAGACTGAGGGGAACAGCGGCCGAGGCGCAGGCTCCCAACGCCGGAATAAAGCCGTAGTAGCTGGGGTAAGCGGCGCTCGTAGCGCGGGCTCCCGTCGCCAGCGGAGTGGTTCTTAATTCGTGGGCTCCCGTGCCCTGGCTGAGGAGAGAGGTACTCGAGACGCAGGCTCCCGTCGCTGGCGGAGCGGCAACTAATGCTCGGTCTCCCGTGCTTTGGCGAGGCACAGGCTCCCGTCGCCGGCATGACGCCATGAAACTTTGTAACAGACGGCGGAGGAGCCTGTGGGCTCGCCGAAGAAGCAAGTGTGGCTGTGTCGCTGTGTCGACCGGATATACGGGACGGCATGCTGGGCGCGGGCCAGCACACGAGAGGGCGGTCGAGGCAGGTCGGTGCTGAGCACTGGACGAGCCTGGACCACGAGCGTCTTGTGGAATTTTTGGTTTCATATAGATTTAGTTATTCATTGCTTTTCCGGAAGTGCTGGCGTCGCAGCGGATCAGGGATGAGGGCACAGAAGAAGCGGAGGAGACGGGCGGAAGCGGGACTGCACCACGGTGGCCAGTCCCAGACTGCTGATCACCTTGTTCTGTTTGTCTTGTAGCTGTCGATATGCCTGTTTTGAGTTCAATACCTTGACAATGTTTTTTTTCACGTGTGTGGCCCGAACGGTAGTGTTATTTGTTTTGTATTTCTGGGGAGTCTGGTTATTCGACTTGGAGCGTTTGCCGTCGCGGCGGTATCGGACTATTCGTGCTTGCCAACGTCGGTAGGCCTCACCATCGTCACCGAGTTGCCCGTGGTCAGGGTTCCAATAGCCGCTCGCGTTTATGAAAGGGTGTCTACACCGGTTTAATGAGTGCAAGTCTCCGTCGTAGTTTAGGCAGTCGCCCGGGTTTCTCGGAGCGCGATAGCACGAACGAGCGGTCGGTGAAAGTAGGTCACTCCATAGAGAAGCATGTCGGTCTCCATGGAAGCACAGACAGCGAAACCCTCCGCACAGTGATGGGCAACTACTGTAGGGACCGGCATGTGGATGATGTGTCACGCCATGGGTCGTTGGAGCGGTTGGCATTCATGGGACAGCCTAATTCTTGCACGATCCCGTCTGCAATCCAGGCCACATGCAAGACGTACGACCCTGGCCGTGCCCACTCGAGGCGGGCCGGGGGCCTAACGAGGCGGATGACTGCCTTCCCATCGAAGAAACAGGCAAGGCCAAAACACGATCAATCACGTTTGAATCCTGGTGTCTTACTAGTCTTATTCTTATCGGAGAGTTTTTTTTCCAGATCTTCCAAAGTTTGAAAATAATTAGAGATGTGTATCAAGATGGTTGGGACGTATCTTATCCGCCGCGTTCTCACTTCTTCTTCTTGTTCTACTTCTTCTTGTTGTGTGTGTACTTCATGTTCTCCCCCTTTCTTCCTTGTCTTGTGTATTCTAAGCGATAATATATATATACCCTGGAGGGGCTTCTACGAACTGACTCAGGCTTGGCCTATCATACCAGTGAGTGCATCGAACAGGAGGCCTTCTGTCACTATCCGAGAAATTCTCCAGATAAAAAAAATCAGGAAAGTTAAATTTCACATAAATCGAACAAAAAAATCAGGCAAATCTGCAAGACTGAAAAATTGCGCAAAAAAAATATGGAAATTATGGAAAAAAAGCTCTCCGACAGGAATATCCGGAAGGCAAACAGAAAGCGAAACACATAATGTCGACCGGTACAAACGGGCTCAGAGCACAAGCCAAAGTTGAACACTCTAACGCGGGCCTCAGCTGGGGGAACTGCCCATCCCCGCCGATGCGTACTGCCTCTAGTCCGAGCGTCACAAAAGGACGCCCGCTGTCCATTACCACCGACACTATCAATCGAAATGCCCCAACGCAGGAGGGAAAAGGGGTGCACACACTAACGCGTAGAATTAACAGTACAGCAGGCGGGACTCTGGTCGCCTATAGAAGCTCACAGCCCATCATCCGCGAAATAAATCACGAAAACGCCCGAAGACAGATGGAAAAAAATCTGGAAATCATTCAAAACCTGGAAAAACAATCGGGGAGCTTCAACTTTCATGTCTGATACTGGTGCCACCTCATGCCGCACCGCGTACAATGTCGGCATCACAGCAGCAGCAGCAGCAGCTGGTGATCGATCCAGGCAGAAGCAGGTTATTTCCCGAATGCGCTTCCTTTGAATTTCAAAAACATCCGCCCAGAATACAGTCCAACATCAGCAGCGGTACAACAGCAGCATCAGCGATACAGCACCAACAAGCCCCACAAAGGCTGATACACACAGGAGGAACGCCTAATCATGATTATGTTATGGTACTGCTTTGAATGAGGCTCAAAGCCCGGTAATTACTTGGGTTCAGGCACTGGGATCGTGTGTGTAGTACTTGGGAGGCGTATCTTAGATGGAAAACCGGGTGTTTTCAAACCTGTCCAGCGATACAACGTGTCCCGACTTCTCTGATCTTAACAAGTGGCGTCGGCTGGTCGGCGTAATCGAGCCACTCATTTGTGGCACAAGACACGTTTCCGGAGGTGTGGGCTGAGTTTAGGTGGTTCTTAGCGTATTCGGTGTTTTTTTTTTTCTTCCCGTTTTTGGTATTGACTTTTCGCTTTTCCATAGACACTTCCTCGCCCTCTCACCGTTACCGGGGGCATGGCGATGACTTTCGTTGACGATTTCTTCCAGTCCCTTACGGTTTTGACCTTCCTTTCTCTCTCTTTTTTTGACACACCTTGTCGGCTTCGTTCCCTCGCCGTTCAGAGGTGTGGGAGTGGGTTTGAGGAGCCGCATCTTCGATTCATGTTCTATAATAGCTTGTGGAATCGGGGTTTCCACGAATTCCCCACAATTCTGCATATGTACGGCTCACCAGAGTGGGCCAATGTTATGATGCTGCTTTGAATGAGGCTGAAAGCCCGGTAATTACCTGGGTTCAGGCACTGGAATCGTATTTGTAATACTTGGGAGACGTATCTTACAAGGAAAACCAGGGCTTTTCCCAGCGAGGCACGCACTTGCCTCCCAGTCTCCGCGTGCACGAAAGGAATAAAGTTGCTCTGCTTCTATCTCTAAGCAAACAGCACACGTGAGTACCAATGAGTACCGGCTTAATAGGCAAAGTTGCCCTGGGATACATAGTGTCCCGACTTCTGAGCTTGACAATTATGCTCACCCTTTCACCTTGTGGCACCCCCGGGATTGCATTTCCGGCATTCGCCGGCGCACACAATCTCCAATCTCCGAGAAGAAGAGAGAAGGAGTTGAGGGGTCACGTTCTTCAAATCTTGAAGCGATGGATTGAAAGTTTGCCTTGATCATGCCAGGTATTATAACATGTAACTATTATCAGGGATCCGTATTTCTCGGCAGCCGTAATTACGGAATCACCGGGAAGTCATACATATCCACATATTGGAGGAATGCCACATGAGCTGCCATTTGTTACCTTCGACACAACAGCAGTAGTGTATACAAATGATTACGATGCCCCCCCCCCCCGTACTAAACTACTGAGTGCTGTATTTTATGTAGTGCACTCTCATCTTACCTCGCCACACGCGATATACAGCAAATAGTACTGTTGTACTGTAGAATCTCCTTCCAGCTCTCGTCGACAGCGATATCAGAACCCCCGCGCGCGCGCGCAATTACCTTTGTCATCAGCAGCATTTCCGCCTTCGACTCTGCCTGCTATGTCGCAGCCAGCTTTTCTCCGCCTCCTCCCTGGGCCACTTGTCTGCAAAATATGTAGCATGCTGCTGCTGTGGGAACCCCTCTGTACCCTTCACCCGCCTTCTTATCGAGCGAATGGGCCACAACCACAACCACGACACAGCCAGTCTCTATTTTCTCTAGTCCGAATACCAACACTAAAGGGCAATATTTTGCATGGATCCATCTGTGGCTCGAAACAATTTGAAGGTCGCCTACTACTATATTAGTACTGCTCGTATCCTCTAGTCATCGGGCCTCGTAGTTACCTTCTGGCTGGCCTATTCCCGGTGTTCCCTGCGGAACATTGGTAGCTTCGACTGTTGGGCCCGGCCGGATATATATGTCGATCGTTTCCCTTCCGCTTCACAGCTTTTTATGGCCAAGTGTGGCGGTTTCGGATGGTTGTCTCGATGCTTTTCTCTCATTGTCCGAGTACAATAATACATTTAAACATCAAAAAAGCAATAACAATGTTTCTGCTCTATACAGTTCATGTCCTTCGCACTATGATATATACTAAGGAAGCGTTTGGTTCGTAGAACCGCACCGCAGTGAGGCTTTTTCGAATTTAGTAGAAGGGACGGTACGGTGTGATGCGGATAATCTGTTCACTTCAGAATTTGTAGACTGTAATGCGTTTTCACCGACTCGTCGTGTATTGTATGTATCACTCGGCGTGTGCGCCCTTTGCCGTTAACGGCACATGTTCCGGTTTCTTCGTCCTAACTACTCCTTCTTCGTCCATTGTTCTTCGCGGGGGGGGATGTTTTGGCAGCTTGGCCGTTCAGTCATAAAATTGTTGGTGAATGTGTTTGCCTCCTTCGACAATACACGCCTCCCCCCCCCCCGAACTAGAGGGGGGTGTAGTGGTAGCTTCGGCGTTTGACGTTTTTCTTGTATCTTACGGGCAGGCGTCCTTTTCTGTTCGCCTGTTGGCCTTCTTTGAGGAGGCTTCGTAAACCCACAGGGCAGAGATGTGGGAGCGGATTTTGTAGTAGAGAGTAGTTGCGTCTTGGACTAAAAAGCCAACCTGTGGAGTATATTTCGTCAATATTCCATGTGTCTGCTTTATTAAGGTTTTATATCGGCTCACAAGGGTGGGCTATGAAATAATGCATCTGTATTGCCCGGAAGGAATACCTGTATAGAGGTCCAGGGTATATGTACATTGACACACGGAAAATTATGGCGCATGACTCGAAATGCCCTCGTACTGCAGTCGTCGAAGGGAAGAGGGGTTCAGAGCGGGATACAGACTAGCCTACCTATCCAGGTTTCTGATCGGAACCCAACGTACCGATATGTGTTCAGAACACACAGTTTGATACGTGTGGGCCCCCAGTCCCCAGCATGCCGGGCCACTATTTACAGCAGCAGGTACGCTCAGGTTTATCATGTTAGCAGTAACACGAAATCACCATTTTTCAAGTAGCTCAATGCGCTGATTGATTCATCGATTGGAGAAGAGCGTAGGGAGCAAGCTTTGATTTGCTGACACTTTGGACACTACTGTAGGAATCAGGTACGCACGAACGACGTAGAAACCGGGACATGTATCATCAGTGTGTTCAGTTATGGTGATGACTATCCCTTGGAAGGATTCCACGAAACCCTTACAGGGTTTATGTGTTCATACGCATACGCATACATACGATATTTTTTCCTGCTTTCGTATTTGTGTCAGCTGTGAGTTTGACTCATAGATCTAGGCACAGCTTGAGACGCGTTGGTGCAGAACACAGATAGCCAGCAGCACACGATGAGCAGCCAGTCTACTGAAGCAAGCAACCGCCTGCTGGCTGGCTGAAACGAATAGTGGCCCCGGCATACTCACTCCCCGCAGCCACCAAACCTAAAAGACGCATGAACCTCTAAGGCTAGGTGAGAGAATGGGTCGCCTGCACCCCCGCTTTTTCCCACCCCGACCCACCGCTCCGGAAGCGCGCCAATGATGCTCCCTTCAACCCCGGCTTCCCTTTCAACATGCCAAACAGCTTACTCGGCAGCTCTACTGCCTTTTACCCTCTCGCCCCGCCCCGTCCCGGCAATGTAAGGATGCGCGGTTATTTGGTCACACGACTACGGCCATGCATGATATCGAGTACACGCCCCCCCCCACGCTACTCTTGGTAGGATGCAGATCGCCCTTCATTCGACTCATCTAATGCCTCACGGCGCTTCGCGCTTGGTGCAAGCAATATCTGTCTGGTCGATGAAAACCGGACCTACTCCGCCCCAGCATTGTAGGGATTCGAGGGCTATGGTCATACGACTACGACCATGCATGATATCGAGTGCACGCACCCCCCACGCTACTCTTGATAGGATGCAGCTCACTCTTCTTTCGACTCATCCAACGCCTCACGGCACTTTGAGCTTGGTGCAAGCAATGTCTGTCTGGTCGATGAAAACCGGGCGTACTCCGCCCCAGCATTGTGGGGATGCGAGGGTCTATGGTCATGCGACTACGGCCATGCACGATATCGAGTACACCCCCCCCCCATGCTACTCTTGGTAGGATGCAGCTTACCCTTCATTCGTCTCATCCAATACCTCACGGTGCTTCCCGCTTGGTACAAGCAATGTCTGCCTGGTCGATGAAAACCGGGCGTATTCCGCCCCAGCATTGTAGGGATGCGAGGGTCCATGGTCATAAGACTACGGTCATGCATGGCATGAGTAACCCCCCCCCCTCCACGCCACTCCACTCAGAACTTCACGGCCTTTGTGTGCAGATACCATATCACGGGGATGCGAGAAGAACCGCATAGAGCGCCAAGAAGGCGGAAACGCCATAGTATATCAACCACTATTAACACTATACAACCATGGACGACGGGGGGGGGGCTGTCGTGTGGATGGCACAGTACGCACATAAACCGACCCTCCTACAGGGTATTGTACAGCGTAGCTCAACCAAAACGGGCTGTAGGAGGCTTTGTACTACACCAATACAATTTCAGACCCTTGAACACGCGGCCGCGAGCCTCTCAAACCTGAATGTGTCGTGCAAGATAATATTTCCGTACACTTTGTGACCAAACGCGCCCGAACCCCCATTGGCAGGTGGCTTGTAAAGGCGACATTGCAACAGGAGGTCCAGGGGCAATCGCCTACAAGTCCCATGACACGAATCGGCGCACCAAACAAGAATGATACGGTTAAAGCATGATGAGGACTTAGATACAGATACTTGACGATGCTGTACCCCACCCTTCGAGAAAATGATGCGTTGTGTTCGGAAATATTAGCATGTGATATTTACATCATAGCATAGGTAAGTTGATGTTGGCTTTCGAACGATCTGCGGACAACGGGCTGCCTTCCTTTCATGTGGCTGTGGCTGTGCACAACACTCAAACACAGCACAATATATTTCGTCGTTTACCCGATTTAAAAGGTCTGCTTGCGGCGGGCTTCTCGCGACTGACTACACATAACTACAGTATGTGAAATAAGAAGATCTAAATCAGAAGAAGCGAAGCACTACTTTCCAGCTGCCAGAAACACCTGCGTCCCTTACTCTTATCCTACGTCGGTCCCCACTTCACAAATACCTCATGGATGAAGCACACACCTTATCGTCTTATCACGAGACGGCCGTCCCGTTGGCCACACAGAGCAACTCTCAACGAAATGGTAGTAGGGCTTGCTGAGAGAAGTACGGCTCTCGTCCCTACATGCATTTGTAGGCGTTTGGCGACTGTAGCGGTTGCATCGCGTCGGTCCATCAGTCCAGGTCCTGACACAGCGGCATCTTGTCGCCAGCTAAACTTTGTCTGCGTTCATTCCAGAATATTATTATGGAAGTAAGTTTTCGCGCAACGTGGGTGTAAAGAGAGCACCGCATGAAACACACCACGCCCCCAACCGTACTATTCCCTTTGCTACTACAGCACTAGTGTATTTTTCGCCCAACAATCGTTCGCCCGGATTAGCACACAAGCCACAAGCTCGCCTGATGTTGATTGCGAATACGAAACACAAGCTCTGTGCCTTCCCCAGGGTAGCCCCTCGAACCTGCACAACAACCCTGGCCGCCTCTTGTTCGGAATAGAGCGTGCGTGCGGACTATTGTTTTGTTGGCTCATGGTACCCACCCGGTCGTGCTGAGCTAAAGTCATCATACCATAAGATGGTTCGGCTTCCCATACAACAGCGATGTTCGAACTAGGGTTCGCCTGCCACTAAATGCCTCTTCGAAATTGTAAGCTGGACCCGCGCGCAACCCATTGCGTTGCTAGTGTTCGCTGCCCAAACCCTTCTTTGGTTTGATAAGTTTCAGATGATATCCTCGCAAGACTACCACCGAGTGAAATAGCAGGATCCCCGAGATATCCCCAATAGGAACAGCTAGATGTTCAACACTCTGACTACGCTGTCGTCCTTCGAAGATTAAATTACGCCGTCGTGCTTCACAAAATCTCAGTGTACTTTAGGTATGTAGGTTATCCGACTACTTGTCGTACGTACTAGTAGGTGGAAATGACATTCCACCGAGTAACTTGTCGTCTAAGGGTAACATGCGTACAGAGGTAGACTGCCGTACGTGTGACCAGTAGGTTTTACAATATGTGAGCTCGAATCTTTAGGGGTATCTTTGAGTTAAAAATTGCGTAGCGCGGTCTGCACTTCGGAATCGTCGTCCGCCATTGGGAATTTCCTGGTTCGATGCAAACGCGACGCAGCCGCATTTACGGCCAGTTTTTGCCTGTTTGGCTGCTTTTTTGGGGTTAGAGTTAGGGTTAGGGTCAGGTCCTATTACAATCTGTGAGCTTCGATCTTTAGGTTGGTAAGCTGTTCAGGTATTTTTCTTCCTGTTCGGATCAATGTACGTGCGAAGACCCAACCGATAATCCTAACCCTGACCCCAAACCTCAGCCAAAACGGGCCAAAACTGGCCATAAACGCGGCGCAGCCGCGTTTGCATCGAACCAGGAAATTTCTCAATTGCGGACGACGATTCCGAAGTACAGACTGCACGACGCAATTTTTAAGTAAAAAACACGCCTAAAGATCCGAGCTCACAGATGGTAAAATCTACTCGGCACACGTACGGCAGTCTATCTTTGTACGCATGTTCACCTTAGACAACAAGTCACTCGGTGGAATGTCGTTTCCACCTACGTACGACAAGTAGTAGGTTGCAATAGGACTTCCGTGTAACTAAAGACAACGTGTGTGTTAGTGTAAGTTACCGTACGGGACGGATAGTACCTGAAGTAGGAGAAGCGGAGCAGGGGTGACCCCCCTGTTCACTCCTCACACCCGCATCTGACTCTCTGCAGTTCATTGTACCATATACAACATAAGTTTTTTTATTGGCCCAACGAGCGCCCTTTCAACAGATCCGTTATCGTCTAAATCATCATCACTGCTGCTCGAGCTCGTCTCACAACGACTCTGTGTGAGCCTCCGAAGACCGTCATAGGTCAGCCATATGAGTGCGCACTCATCACATTCTATCACCAAACCTCCGGGACTTGCCGACGCCGAGTCAAGCTGCTGTTGACCAATACACTAATAAATACAGCAACATACATACAGGTATCCAATCTCGGAAATGGCCAACCTGAGGCTCGTCGATATTCGAGCTAAGGGTAGGAGATTTACTAGGAAGAAAGGATCGGTTACTTTACCTCTCTGCACGGGTAACTTGTATGTAACGGTCATGGAATAATTCTATTACGGGGGAGCATAGCAAATAGGACCAAATAATGTTGTTAAAAATAGAGAAATATATAGGGTTTTATGTTTATCATAGATCCTATTAATTATGGTCCCCCGTAATAGATCCTTCGGTAAAAGGGCTCAAACTTCAGACAAACGTTCATGAAACATCTCTCGAAAGCGGTGTGAAGCTGTAAAGTAAGTCGTCACGCACAGAATTGGCAACACGCCCCTCAGTAAAGACGATGAGCGCTTCCTGTTGGGGGGATTCCTGATGATATGATGACATCATCGTTGTATTATCGTATCTCTCGTTATCGAATCGGCAGGGGTAAGCACCTCAACGTGCCACGGCGCCTACTCCCTAATGTCTACTACGGTAGACGCGGTCCGGGAATTCAACCAGTTGTCTTCGACGGCGTTCGTCCGGGATTAAATCCTGTTTGCTTGTTGTGGCCGTAGTGCCAACCAGCCGTCGCTCGTTTATCCCTGCTCGCTATCGCATCTCTCGCTATCGAGTCGGCAGCAGAGGGATTTATCATCGCAGTAAAACCTCGTTCGTGGTTACACTACACGCTCAGAAGCCACCAAACTAATATCGACTCCACCGGGGTCTCGCGAGGCGCTGAGTTCTTCGTGGTCCCAGTTCGCTCCGACGTCCGACGCCGGTGCCCGGCTCCTTCTGGCGCGGGCCGATGCTCTTGTCGTACTCCACAGTCAGCATTACATGGGACAGGTCCGGATTTCAGGTCCTCCTTTCTTTTTCAGCCAGTTCCGCACCCGACGAAAAGAGAGCGGGGCGGCCGCCGCAGCGATCGCTGCATTCGTCATAACCTCTGTTTTTTCCTAGCCTCTTTCTACTTTGTCGTGCTGTTGTAGAGCTGCGATATCGCTCACGGAGTGATACTCAATCACTGTCTCCCCATACAACAAGGAGGCTTTCCCGAAAAGGGATCCACCCTGCTGGCGTCCCCTCTTTTCTGGTCCAGATTACTTGTGAATTGCTCAAAGGTACCCCATGGATGCGAACGACGTTCCTGGTGGATGTGGCACGTGGGACATCCTGTCGAAGATCGCAATAAAGAGCTGACATTTGTAGCTTTTGTACCTGTTAATACTGTCATATTGTAGTGAATTCAACATGTGAGGGTGGGGGCTCAGATCCAAGAGGTTCCAAAATGCGGACCTTCCTCTCTCTCTCGAGCGCACCTCGCTGGTATTCGTGTCAAAATTAGTGTGTGATATCGACTATTACGGGGGTCCATAGTTAACAGGACCTGTGATGTACATAAACATAAAAACCTATATATTTGCCTATTTTTACTAACAAAATTTGGTCCCGTTAACTACGGACCCCCGTAATAGTTAGAATCTAGTTCTTCGATGCGATACCGATAGACAAGAGAAGTGCTCGTAATAGGTACGATTTCGATGTTTGATGTTAATAGTTCGAAGGTTTCGTTCGGCGTCTTCATAAAAAACACGGGGATGCCAGGGGATGGAGAATCAAACACGTTCGATACGATTTATCGAACGTTCTATACCTCGATAAGGGGGTGGCGAACAAAACACGTTCGACACGACTTATCGAACGTTCAACAGTTCGATACATTTAAAACTTTAGATGCGATGTCCAACACTACAACTGTCTAATTAAAATGCGTAGCGGTATCTTTTTCCTGCATTTACTGAGATGATCGGATTGTTTTTTCTTCAGAAATTCCTGAAAATCTTCATGCGTGGTCATCGGTGCCCGCAGTGTACTACTGCAGACTACCAGGATATGTTTATGTGCATCTTGTGTTTCCGTGACGTTGTTTATATAATGGTAGCGTAATACTATGATACATAGGCGTACGTTTTGCTGTGCTCTCTACGTGGAGACCAGGGCCGGAACAAGCGACAGCGTAGTGTCTAGACAGTTGTTATTCCCTTTTATCAAGGATACTCTGAAGGAATTCAGTCAGAACCCATTTTTTTTCTGTAGATTGTGTTCTGATGTTGTCTTTGTTTGACCTACCTCGCGGGTCAGGAAACGGCTATTTCCTATTTTTGTTGACGGTGCGATCGGCGGCATGGTTCGGCCGTACACTGGCGACCCACGGTCGAGAACGTCCAACCAACCCCTGCTTACTCTCCGCCTGCGTTGCTCTTTGCGGTTTGGTTTGTGTTGTTCGTTGTTTGATGCGCGTTTGTGTGTCCATTTCGTGAAGAGGTTCGCGAAGGAGGGTTTAGTGCTGCTCTTTGTGCTAGCGATGGATATCGATTCCTACCCCGGTTATGGTGAGTGTGGGTGTCATCTGTCATCCTTCCTACCCCGGTTGTGGTCAATAGCCGCCATCCCATCACGCTCAGTATGAGGCAAACCTCCGCCCTCCTATGATCCCACTTATTAACGTAACAGGTGTTACTAACTTATTGCCCACCCGCCTCACGTGGCCTGATAACGTTAACGTATCGCTTGATCGAGGTTCGAGGTAAAAGCTTGAGCCTGTACGCTTTAACTGCGACGCTTGCACGCTAACCCTGTCGCGCTAAAATATGAAAACACTGCTTGAACGCTTGCGCTGCGGCACGATGGTATAATTCAACAGTTTTCTATTAATAAGTCGCTTCCACACCCTCCCTTGGCTGTCGTCACCATGCCATACACATCGTGCACCGTACCACGTTGTTGCGCTGACGTATCCGTGCTCTCTGCTGTGAGATAAAGCTACGACACGATATTTCGGCAACCTGGTGTTCGAGCTGTACTACCTTCCCCCCAACAGCAGAGAGGTGCGATGGACCACGCTTTCGACGACCTGCGATATTTGTACAAACCTGTTGACTAGTTGTCGGTGGACCTCCGCTTTTTTTCGATACCATGCCGCAACCCAATAGGCAGTCAAGGGGCATTCTTCTAAAGAATGTCGTATTTTGCGTTCAGTATGAAGGTTTTGCGCGTACCGGTTGCCTCTTTCCCCGGCGTTTACCGATTTGGAGCTTTTGACAAAGTAGTCCTTATGTGCAGCTATAGCCCTTATGTGCAGCTGTTGTCGCGTACAAAAACAGGTGTTGCCGTAAAATGGAGACGTGCAGTGCCCGGCGAAATTCGTTTTCGACGGTAGACCGGCGTCCTATATACCGTACCATTTACTGTACACGTGTATCTGATGCACCACAAGCACATTTGTCGATGTTAAGCGATAATACCCTCTTGTAAATACGCCTTCGCTGTGTCCAAAGAGTCCGTCGCCTCTCTTGACAATGTAGAACTTTACGTGGCGAGCAACCTCGGATGCGACAGAAGACCCTTCTTGCGGCGCGGATGCTCACTGTTTCTCTATCTACACTGTGAAAACACTACTAGCACAGTGGATGCGCAATGTTTCACTCTTCGTGTAGTGAAAACAGCAATAGCACGGCAGACTTACGAGTAGCTGTCCTTGGCAGTAGCGCCTTATTTTGCTCAAAGTTAGACATCGTATGAATGACTTTCAGGCGAAGGTTTTCTCGGATGGGGAGTATCAGTAAAACGCTGGCCTGTTCCATGCCCCGAGCACGATAGATTCTGCAATATCACGTGTGTTACCCTCGGATGGTTTCACTTGCTCGCGGAACCCATGACCGTGTACCTTCGCCCCGCCATTGTCCTACCAGTACGTTACTGTCATGTTGAACACTGTTGAACGTTGTTGAATATTGATAGATGGAGAGTGAGGCGGACTACATCGGGATGCAGCGAATGTTGAAGGCTTGCTTTGACCCGCACGAGATGCCCCGGGTGAGCACGGACAAGGCAAATGCATACTCGCTCTCTTGTAAAAATATGCTATAAATCAAAGATGACCGCCGTAACATTTCTGTTCCGCCCGCCATGCGCACGAATTTCCATGAAACCTATCTGAAGTGTGAAATAAAAATCGAAAAACTGCTTTCCTGGCGGGATCTTTGGGCATCATACTGCTGAGCATTAATTACCCAGCGAAATGCTGAATTCGAAGCGTCGAGATTTCGAGTCCTCGACAGACATCTACCGACGAAACCAATGACTGCTGCGTTATGAAATTTGAGCGTCGTGTGGCCGGTAGAGACTCCGGCCCACCCTAGGATCACTGTCTTTGCATTAAGCCCGGTGACGTTTTTTTTTTTTTTTTTTTTTTTTTATCGTCACTTTTACTTTCCAGCCCACTCGTAGGAGGTTTTACCCTCGACGATCTTCTGGACAAGCCGTGGTCACAGGTGTCGTCCCTTCTCCCCCCCAGTACGTGCCTTTAGTTTTTATCGCGCATAGGGTTCAGCATCCCACTGCTCGTCGATTTTCATCGAATGTACAGCTAACTCACGCTCTCGCGCTTTCTGCTAATCAATTTTATGCAAGAAAAAGTCCCTACGAGCATGCACTCGGTGAGACTCGAACCCACGAAACTGATTTTGATAGGCTCGCGGACCACCTACCAAGCCACCGGGGACGCCGATGGCGGGCGCCGGCCAGGCGTTTGATATCAACATCATTTGGCTACTCGTGTGCACAAAACAGACTACAAAAATTCTCGATGTCTCTTCGGTGGCTAAACGTAAGACATTGTTGCAAATTTGAGTGAGAAACGTAGAATACCGCGGGCAACCCCTCGCTCCTTAGAATACGGATATATGTAATAACTTCTAGGCCACCATCTACGTTCGGTGTCCTTGTCGGACACGAAGCCGGTTGGCTTCGGTGTGATTTCATGCCGAGATCGAAGGTCGACATGTTGTCGTATGAGCTGGAAATCGATCAGCGTCGATCGATGTGCTGACATACGTTGTATAATTGACAACGTGAAAACAACGGTTGAACCCCGTGACAAATCATCAGTATGTATGAATACATATATACATCTATTCCCCGTTTTTCCCTCAGCGGCGGTACGAGAATGCGTTCAGCCGTATGTTGTAATTTGTAGGCTTGGGACATAATTCTACAAGATAGTTTTTTTATAGCATCGGCCTAAGTCACCAATAATAAGAATCGCCTGAACGAAGTGACTGGCACAAAAAGCTTGACACGCCGCTTCGATGTTCGAAACCTCGTGTATCGTGACTCCATCGGCGCTCACAGTTTTAGTTCTGAACGACCAGGGTCTGCAGCCGATGCAAGATGGTCTTAAAACATATGGGTGTACGGTTTTCCCCCTCGAGTGGTCGTCTAGATTGCCACACAAAGATTATCTTCGCGCATATCGATATACAATTTTCCCCCTCGAGTGGTTGTTTAGGTAGGCCCACAACAGTTTGATTATCGGTTGTAGCCGGCAGCGTCATATAGGTGAAACACGCGGCAGGAAACGAGCCGAACATTTCGCCCTTGCAGATGGAGGAATTGTGTCAAGTAATCGCCTCGGACCCTCCCCGGTTTCGACAGACGCGCGCGTACCCAGAGATAGGCATAACACTGCAGGATGATTAGTCGCTGCTGCCTGCGCTCAGGTGCCTGAAGACCTGGGCCTTGCCTTATGAATAGCCGTAAACAAGCTGGGAGGTCAGGGGTCGCAACGGAACCCAGCGTACCGCGCCATGCCCGTGTCCATATAGTGGTGCTGGAGTAGCTAGGACGACCTCATGACACCGTAGCGCTCAGGTACATGCGCCATACGTTATCTGATGATGTCTTGGTGAGCACTGCTGCACGTCAAGTTATTAATAGTAGTGTGATGATCTGTCCCTCGTTGCTTCACCTCCCCAGACCTTCAGCCGCATGATTGCGGAGGACAAGAAAAGGGGAATCTCGCGGGATAGCCACTTGGCGACGCACCCGTCCACCGAAGAACGAATTGCCATGCAGAAGAAGTGGATGGGTTCGGCTGTCAAGGTACTTCTCTTCGCGCCAGGCCGCAGACGTTGTCGCGTCCTTACCCGCATCCCCCCAAGAATGGTTTTCATAGCTTCGTGCTCGCCAATTTGTACGTGTGAATGCGGCGTTTTTGGTGGTCTACTACTGATGTACTGTTGCTCTATGTTCTAAAGCCCGACATCTCCGCAGGACGTCGCGGTAGTACCCCCCCGCTAACCCCTACCGATTCTTCAATCTGAATCCTCATGCACACATCAATATCCTTCTGCTGCTGTTGTTACACCACCGTCGCGCTTTTATTTGTGTCCCTTCCTTGGCCTCGTTTGTTGCCTTTCCTCGACCTTCGAATGGTGGATGTCGTTTTCCCTTTTGGCCCTCTGCTCTTGTCGCTATCGCCTCGAAACGGGCTGCCCTGGCGTGCGCAAAACACGACACAATGGTGACGATGTGGTGGTGTAAACTCACATACGGACTGACTACCATGGTGAACACGGGAAAATGGTACAACATGGTGCAGACGCGATCGAAATCGCGCTGTCCGGACCTGGCGCGATGGGGGCTGGGTTGATGAAGACCCCAGGCAGCTACGATGCGACCCTACACCCGCATTGCTGACAGAACCTGTAAGGTCGTTTTGCACTCATGTGTGCAGTCTCCTGTAATGTGCAGCTATCGTGGATGACGTAACCCGCGTTGTGAGTGTGATATCATGACAGCTGCGGGCTTGCTACCCGTAGAGTATACTGTTTTGCGTCTTCGTTTTCTCATCCGTTCTGCTTCCCCTGCCGTCTGGATGACGCCTATCGTAGGAAGGAAGACACTTTATTTTCCGCTTGTGGCTGGTGGTGTGTCATGCATTTTGATCAGCCTTGCGCTCCCTAGGTTCCTTGAACTCTCGGCTCAATTTTCGATTGGTCGGGGAGTGCACGCATCAGCGCGTTTGGTCAGCACCTTTGGACGCGAAAGCATGTGTCATTTTTCCAGGCACCGACCCTACTGTACGTGTAGAGACATTCGTAGTTTTAGTGTAATACAGTACAAATGTATTGTGTTCCCGTCGATAATGTGCAACTTTCATTCGTTTCAGTACAGCCGGCGTCCCCGGATGCTTGATAGATGGTCCGCGCGCCTACTAAGATCAATTTCGTGGGTTTAAGTCTCACCCAGTGCATACTCGTAAGGACGTGTTCTTGCGTAAAAATCGATTAGCGGAAAGCACGAAAGCGTGAGTTAGCAATCTTCGATGAAAATCGACGAGCAGTGGGAACGCTGAACCCTATGCACAAAACGTACCGGGGGCGAGAAGGGACGACACCTGTGACCACGGCTTGCCCAGAAGAAGACGGCTGAGGGTAAAACCTCCTACGAATTAGGCTGGAAAGTGAGAGTGATTATTTTTAAAAAAAGTGAGGCGGTTTTTTGCCTACTCTTCATACCGGGGTGCGTACAGGCTTCCATTATTTTATTAGTCTGTCTGCTTGCTATTAGTAGTCGCTTGTGCACTGTCTGTCTACGTTTTTTTCGCGCTATCGTTGATTGCAAAGCTGTACGATACTGGTTTCCACAAACCCGGGATCTGTGGAAGCGGACGAGTATGGGCTAACGCATAGTACGTGATTGGTTGCACGCCGTCCCGAGGTCGTCGCGGTCGCTGGGATGCTATGGATTTGGTTGCTTGTTTGAGTGCGGCGGGAATTCGTGGGTTTTTTTCGTTTCTTGTTCTTCGAACGCACATGGTTTGCTGCAAGTATGAGGCCGCCTAGCCTCGTTTACCTTGCTACCAGTTGTAGTGTGAGAGAACCAGCAAAGTATTGAGGTACCAGGTACCTGCTACTTGGTACACAGTAAGCAGCAGCTGTAGGGTGTTTACAGTTAGGTGTAAGTATATAACAACTTTACTCGCCAAAGTACTGCACCATGTACTACAGTGTCAGTAGTGGTGGTCTTCCAAAATACTTTAATAGAGTCAAGGGGCTCAGGCGTAGTACAAGCGCCATGTGTCACACTCGTCTGGCTGTTATTCCCTAGGGTTAAATAGGATCTCTGTAGCCCAAACTAGGAATGTGTCCGTCCGTCTGTCTGTATTTCTGTCTGTCTGGCCTAAAACTGTCCGATCAAATCACTGGAGGAAAAACACCGGTAATATTTTCCGCCAAACCAAGCAAATACGGTTTCGGGCTATAGTACCCAAGAGGTAAACAAAGGGGATGAGTTTGGTACAAAAGCTACACAAATGGAAACAAAGGGGATGAGTTTGGTACAAAAGCTACACAAATGGGATAAGATTCCATCTACTCTTCCGATAGACTAATTTCTCCACATCGATTCACGTACGATCCTCTTTTTGTCTTTTTTTTCCGAGTCATTCTGGTATTCTCGCGTTCCCAGGTTTATCTATGTACACATTTGTTTTCCTGAATGGTATCTTCCAATTGGCGCCTGTACCCCAAGCGGTGGACATCGATTGCCGACACTGTCAGATTTTAAGCTTCGACACACTCTCTACATGTGTTGAAGCTCGTTGGCGCCGAAACGTGTCGACCGGTCGTATCTAGACTACCATATATTCTCTGCTGGATATGTACGAGTACAGCTCTTGGTTAGATGACAACGTCAGATATGTTTATCGGATTATCTACGTGTGTTGGAGCTCGTAGCTTCAAGTTGTGTAACTTATCTACCGGTCGTAATCTACGGACAGCAGTTCACTACCCGGTATAGGTTACTGCCGGAAAATTACGAGTACACCTTTGTTTTTATATTGTTTTTTAGTACATCTTTTGGAATTCTCCTACGGTTGACGCCTAGTTCTACCCATACTTCATTGACAACCAGGACAATCATCACCACCGGTGTTCGTGTTCAGCGTTTGGCTAGGCGAGTGTCAGGTATTGCGCTCTAACAGGTTGCCTACATGTGTCGAAACCCATTGAACCAGATTACGTAGCGTATCTACCAATCGTATCTACCAGGTACCAGATATTCTCAGTTTGTAGAACTGAGTCTCCGCTTTGGTAAATGCAAAGCTGTCCGTCTGTCTGTCTGTCTGTCCGCAAGGCTTATATTTTCGAACACATTCCAATGACCGATATACACTGAAACATACCATACCACCAGGCAAATTTAGCCATATTATACATCCACGACATCGTACCATGGTACCATACCGCAAACGTACCATACCATATACCGTGTTTTTCCCGTACCATACCGCCAACACATACCATACCACATACGGTGGTTTTCCCATATTCCCATATACCATACCACCAACATATCCCATATTCCTATACTTCGAAGTATACCATACCACCAACATATCCCATATCCCATATACCATACCACCAACATATCCCATATCCCATACTGAGTTGGGGAGACGTCTATACACCAGACCAGGTGCCTGCTACTGCTGTAGTGCCGTCTTGTTGTGCAAGGGTGGCGATGAATACAAGAGTTGGCTCAGACGCCCATACCGAGTTGGGGAGACGTCTATACACCAGACCAGGTGCCTGTGCTACTGCTGTAGTGCTGTCTTGCTGTGCAAGGGTGGCGATGAATACAAGAGTTGACTCAGACGCTTGGGTCCTACGCTCAGTGCAGTGCATTGGCCGCTGGTGTGCACGAAATAGATGAAAACATTATCTACGAGTACTACTACTGCTGTATCCGTCTCGAATGGCAAAAAATGGGCTTTTTTTTTCAGGTTTGGGAGGATACAGTAGGACGCCGCCGGCAAGCTCTTGCTCCCTAGAGCATGCATCCACCTCATTTCTTTCTAGCCCGTCATCTATACCAGTTGATCTTTCCCGCCACCGAGCGGGTTGCCCGTGTTCTGAGTCTCTGTCGAGATCGAGCGTCTATCGTCTATCGTAGCACGAGCAGGTCTTTTACAGTTACTGTACAACAAACGTCTATCGTCGCACGAGCAGGTCTTTTACAGTACAACAAACGTGTCGAATGGCAAAAAATGCGCTTCTTTTCAGGTTTGGGAGGATACCGTTGGACGCCGCCGGCAAGCTCTTGCCCCCTAGAGCATGTATCCACCTCATTTCTTCGAGCCCGTCATCTATACTAGTTGATCTTGCCCGCCACCGCGCGAGTTGTCCGTGGGCTGAGTCTCTGTCGAGATCGAGCGTCTGTCGTGCATCGTCGCACCAGCTGAAATAATACTTTTTTGGTGTACTTCGCGTTTCCATTCGCATACTATAGCAGTTTTTTTTACAGTACAACAGGAGTGGGTTACTTTTTGTGCCACAGCAAAATTATCTACGAGTACTACTGTAGTACAGAGTACTGTATCCGTCTCGAATGGCAAAAAATGCATTTCGTCTATCAGCACAACAAACGTCTCGAATGGCAAAAAATGCGCTTTTTCAGTTTTGGGAGGATACCGTAGGACGCCGCCGGCAAGCTCTTACCCCCTAGAGCATGCATCCACCTCATTTCTTCGAGCCCGTCATCTATACTAGTTGTTCTTGCCCGCCACAGCGCGGGTTGTCCGTGGGCTGAGTCTCTGTCGAGATCGAGCGTCTATCGTGTATCGTCGCACGAGCTGAAATAATATTTTTTTGGTGTACTTCGCGTTTCAATTAGCATAATATAGCAGGTATTTTACAGTACAACAGGAGTGGGTTACTTTTTGTGCCACAGCAAAATTATCTACGAGTACTACTGTAGTGCAGAGTGCTGTATCCGTCTCGAATGGCAAAAAAAGTGCATACTATCGCAGCAGCGAAAGGCAAAAAATGGGCTTTTTTTTCACGTTTGGGAGGATACCGTAGGACGCAGCCGGCAGCAGTGGATTATACTTTCTACTTTCGCCTTTATTTGTTTGCGATCCTCATCGTATGTTTCGGTCTCGCAAATAATAACCCGCCAGTTGAAAATACATGTCAATCTGTCTAATGTGTAACAACCCACAAAATGTTTTTCATTGGCCAATAAAGCGTCATCATTCGCATACTATAGCATGCTGCAGTAGAGCCTGGTATCAGTATAGGGCTACCCTATATACCCCCTATACGATATGTCCATAGTACTTAGTCATGGTTTTTGCCCCCTAGGCGTCCCCGGTGGCTTGGTAGGTGGTCCGCGAGCCTATCAAGATCAATTTCGTGAGTTCGAGTCTCACCGAGTGCATGCTCATAGGGACTTTTTCTTGCATAAAATTGATTAGCGGAAAGCGCGAGAGCGTGAGTTAGCTGTACATTCGATGAAAATCGACGAGCAGTGGGAATGCTGAACCCTATGCGCGATAAAAACTAAAGGCACGTACCGGGGGGGAGAAGGGACGACACCTGTGACCACGGCTTGTCCAGAAGATCGTCGAGGCTAAAACCTCCTACGAGTGGGCTGGAAAGTAAAAGTGATGATGAAAAAAAAAAAAAAAAAAAGAGCATGCATCCGCCTCATTTCTCATTTGGCCAACAACAACTTCGCATACTATAGCACAAGCAGGTATTTTACATTACAACAACAGGAGTGGATTACTTCTTGTGCGACAACAAAATTATCTACGAGTACTATTAAAAAATTGCATACGAACTATCGTAAGTATTTTACAAGAACAGCAGTTAGTTGATTACTTTCTACTTTTCGCATTTAATTGTATTTTGCGATCCTCGTCGTATGTTTCGGTACTCGCAAAAAGAATGACCCAAAATTGCATACTATCGTAGGTCTTTTACAACAGCAGTTAGTTGATTACTTTTTACTTTCCGCCTTTATTTGTATTTTGCGATCCTCATCGTATGTTTCGGTACTCGCAAAAATAATAACTCGGCAGTTGAAAATACGTCAATCTGTCGAATGTGTAACAACACACAACAAAAAATGGGCTTTTTTTTCGGGTTTGGGAGGATACCGTAGGACGCCGGCGGCAAGCTCTTGCCCCCTAGAGCATGCATCCACCTCAGTTATCATTTCGCCAACAACAACTATTTCGCGGTACAGAGATCTCTTGTCAATATGTTGTTTACTTATTGTAGAATACAACCGACATGTTTTGTTTTGGCCAAGAGAGCGTCGTCAGCTTTCTGACTGATTGTTGGAGATCTCTCCCCGTTCATGTTCCGTTTTTCATTGCCCAACAGCCTTGTATTTAGCCCTGCAACCCCAATTACACCTCAGTGATATATCGATCCCATTGCTGTGGTACTGGTGCGGGTGCTCGTTCCGTCTTCGTGTGCTGCTGCTGGATATATGTCTCCACCGAGTACTATAACAAGTGGTACCGATAGTCAACAAGTAGACGCTCTTCCTGAGCCAAACTCTCTGGGGTTCCGTCTGTGCTGGTCCCGACTGGCCTCTCCCGTCACTCTCAACAACTCCACCTGCGACTTCACAAAAAAAGAGACAAGCAAACTGAGAACAGCGCTCGAATGCATTTCATCGAGGGCAATAACAATCATATATTAATAGTTACCTACCAGGTGTAGACTCAGGTTGTGCAACGTTTCTCATTGTCGTATCTATCACATAGTTACTGCTGGACATTTACGAACACCTGTTAGGATACATCTGGTAGACTGTAGTCTTTCGTTTTGATTTTCCTTGGATTGCGATGTCGTACGTTGTGGCTCTACTGCATTAGCTCAAGACAAAGCACCACCAACCGTATCACCGAGTTTCTTTGATGCGAAGTGAAGTGAAGTGAAAATGTCAACACATCATCGTGCTTTTAATTTTCATTTGGCCCTACTTTGTTTGAGTGCAACTGCGGTATCATCCGCACAGACAGGCATGTTTAGCCTCGCCGATTTGATTGTTTGCTTGAAATGAAGGGGATATAAGTTGAATGTAGTTTCAAAAAAAAAAATACAGGCCGATGGAGAAGTGGCTGCATTCTCGTCGGTTTGATTGGAACGAGAAACTGACACGATAGGATTGTATATGTTCAAGTAATATTGAATCAACACCATACCAGAAGCAGACACGTGGTCTGTCGGTATATTTGTTTACGTCGAGCACTGATGTTGGTTGTAGCCATCGCATTATTATCCGGGTGTTCGTTAACTGGTATAGCTTCCAACATAAGCTGGTGATCGTTATTGATCCTCATTTTAGTCCAGTTTGTTTATCGGCTCCATCAAGTACTGCTGGTCATTGTTTTGTAGGCGTGATTCGTCTTCAAGTAAGTTACATTTCTGATGAGAGGGATGTTAAGTGTACGTGTAGGCTGGGTAGTATGTATTTCTTCAACGTTCAGTACAAGTAGTTGTTTCTAGCAGTGGTAGCAACAACATCGTCGTGGACGTTTCGGAAATAGACGTCTGGATTAAAAAGGGCGAGGAGCCTAGATGTACTGGACGTTGCGACACAGGGCAACAGCCAACCATGCTGTCGCTCCTCACAGAACCCACTTAAGGCCTGCTTCTCGAATTGCCCATGTCTAAGTTGTCGGCACCAAGTATCGTTGCTTCCTAAAGCTGATCAGCAAATTCAGAGCCTGATGTTGAGACGCCTGAACGATCAAGTATGAGTTGTTGTCGGTTGGGGTCTTTCCTTTCCATACCACTTTCGCGGGAGGGGGGGAGGCTATTTGGTTTCTATTTTACATGTGCGGAGGTGTCATTAAGCATTGACACCGATGTTCAATAGAACGCGCTATGCATGTATAGAGAGCCCTCTGTCGTGAGCACACGATCACAGTGAAACGTTGATAAATAATATGTGATGTATGTATATTGGTTGGTATATTGATTGCAGTTGACAAAGTTGGCCGTGAAAGAATAACACGTTTAGAACGGCACTCTACTGCACAAGGTTTGACTTACGACCACGACTGAGATTAACATGCGACGTACTTCGAAGTACGTAGCGCCATATATATGTGGTCTTGGAGTACATGCGACTCTGCGACATATTCGTTTCGACCCTATTTCGCGACGCCGATATCCGTTGGATTACCGAGCAGAGCTCTACAGAAGTTACGGCGGCGTTGCGTTGATTACCTGGAAGACGTGGGAGTTGCAACAAGCATAATTTTAGCAGTTTGCGTGCGCCTACGTGACTTAGTTGGCGTTTTCCCTGATGGTTAAGATTACATGGTCGGTGTTGTACTGTAGTACACACAACAACATTATTAGGGTCGTTATTAATAGTTTTTTTTTGTTTTCTCGTATCGCGGAAAATTCACGGAAACGCAGAAAAATGCAGTGGGTCCCATTAACGCCTGGTGTCATGTTTCATGAGGTTGCAACACTCGTCCGTCGAGTCGTCGAAACCAGCGGCGTGCGCGCAGGCCGTCCGCTGGATCGTGCCGCTAGAGATGCCCCGACTGCTATAGAGGCGACCGTGCATCGCCGTACCTCGCGAGCATACAACTATAGCTTAAATCAACGTCTGGCGCGACAGTGTGTTACGTTGCGGTTCGATCAATATACGGCGTAATTACGACGTTTTCCTGGGGCCCCGGCGGGTTGTTTTGTTTGTTGTTCAGGAGGTCATAGATATGTGATTGTAGCGAATGAAGGACCAGGGCTCGAGTAGCTGGGAGAGAGAGCACAGGCCTGCGCCACGCTCTCCCACTTCTCTCACCACCATCCCTAGACTCCGATATCTGTTGTTTTCTAGGTTTATTGGCCGAACTAAGCAGCCCTTTCGACATATAGGGTATTCTGGGGGTGGATCATCTGTGGGTATCCTCAATTTGTAAAACTGAGTCTCAGCTGCGTAATTGCAAACTTATCTGTCTGTTTGTCTGTCTTTCCGCATGGCTTTTATTTTCGAACACTTTCCAACGTTCGATATATAAGGTCGTTACAGATGATATTCGTACGACGTATTCGACCTTGTATACTGAAACATATTGTACCACCAGGCCAATTTAGCCATAAAATATATCCACGACATCGTACCATGGTACCATACCGCTAACGTACCATACCACATACTCGTGTTTTTCCCGTACCATACCGCCAACACATACCATACCACATAGGGTGTTTTTCCCACGTACCATACCACCAACATATTCCATATCCCATACTGGGTTTTTCCCATATAGTATATCAAACCGTAGTACCATGATACCAGGTACCATATACATACGATATATCTTCAAGTACACAAGAAGAGCACACGTTGGAGGTGCAATGTGATGAGGTGGTAAGTGAAGTGAAGGTGCAAGGTGACGAGGTGATATATGAAGAGGTGAAGGTGCAAAGGGAGAGCGATGGCACCAAGGAACAGCAGCAGACACAAAGGACCACAAGAAGAGCATATATATATTGAGGTGCAAGGTGATAAGTGAGGTGAAGGTGCAAGGTGATGAGGTGATATATGAGGAGGTAAAGTGCAAAGGGAGAGCGCTGGCACCAGGGAGCAGCAGCTGCCGCAAAGGCAACAGCAGCCAGCTGTCACGTCTGCAACAACAGCAGGACCAAGTGGGCCCGCTAAGCGCGTGCGACGATCGCCTCGAAGAACAACAGCAGCAACAACAAGTGCACAAGAGTATGCTATCGCTCGTTAGATATCATACAGCTGTAGTACCAAAACGCTTGCTGGGGATCTTTTCTACGACGAGCGATTGCAGAGCGTCAAGTGCACAAGAAGAGCATATTACACCTTCAGGGCGACAGAGCAGGAACGAGTATCATACTGACTGATGTTCCAACACGAGAAGAGCATTATTCCTTGATAGATCTCTAATATTTCGCGGTACAGCGATCTCTTGTCAATCTGTCGTCTAATACCTTGTACCAGGTAGTAAACAACCGACGACATGTTTGGCATTGGCCAACAGAGCGTCGTCAGCTCTCTGACCGCCTGTTGGGGATCTCTTATCCCCGTTCATGTTTGTTGTGTGCCTTCTCATTGTGTAATGTTTTCTTCATTTTGCGATCCTCATCGCATATTTCGGTACTAAAATAATAACTCCGCTGTTAAAAATAGATCGGACTGTCGTTGAGGAACAACTGCTTGTTGGGGATCTCTAATATTTCGCGGTACAGATATCTTGTCAGTCTGTCATTTATCTCAACCGACATGTTTTTCATTGGTCAACGGAGAGTCATCAGCTCTCTGACCGCTTGTTGGGGATTTCTTATCCCCCTTCATGTCTGTGTGCTACCGAGAGGCTGGTTGTACTTGGGTTGAAGGTTCGGATTGTATGGCGGTGCTATATATGCGCTGTTGCTGCAGAGCTGTGTGGCTACTCCTGCTGCATGCTGCTGCAGAGCTGTGCAGTGTGCAGTGCGTTTTTGCTGGGCCAGGATGTGCAACAAAAAAAAAACGAAACAAACCGGAGGACGCAGAACCCCGAAAGGTACTCGTTAGCTCACCAAGAGCAGAAATATCGCAGACATTTGCTACCGCCGTACACTGCTGCTGCTTAAGATTCGAAACTCGAGACTGAAGACCGCAGAGACTAGCAAGCAGACATGTGTTATCGTCTGTGAACTGTGTGTGTTCTTCACATTTAACCGTTCTTTCCATGCGTCGACATCCAGTACAACCAGTGTCCGTCCCAATTCTTCGATCCTAGATAGATACAACATGTTCTGCTGTCAGTCACAATACTACGGCACAGAGAAACTACTCCTGTACATTGTTATGCAGTAAGCTATGTACTACGGGTGTATTCGTGTCAATAATCCAGCTCTACACGCTGTAGTAATTCGGGTGCGATTCTCGATAAGCAGTCCGCAGGCGTATGACATTGATATGAATACTGCTGGTATGCACGACAACATGTTTCACGCTCACTACTTCCGATATCGATTGTGTATTGTATATGACATGCGAGCGAGTGCCCTCTCCCCCCTTCCCCCTTCTCTTTGACCTGCAGTATTTTTCAAATGAATAAATAAACTCGTGCTTCGTACGTATGTACAAGGTGCTTCGCTCCGCGGGCGGCCTACGCCGCCCGCTACGCTCGCTAAGGAAGGAAAAGTACATCAGTTATGCGATGCGGAAAGAGGTCCATGATTGAATATATATAGTGTGATCATGAATGTAGTTGCAAACTGGCGACTTGATAATGCCAAGACTCTCGCCGCCATGCTTTAGGAGAAAACAGCTCGGACGCCACATACGCTTCGCGTCGCGGGCGGTTCGCTCACACGCCGTACGTACGTAAATACCCCAGGAACATAGTACGTAGAGTACTTATTATCTTGCTTCACGTAACTGCTGTACGTACGAAAGAGACAGCACAGCACGGGCACAGCAGCGGCACCGCAAAAACAAAACAATGAAAATAAAACCGAAATTCGGAAAGAACAAAAAAAAAAACAGTCCTTCTCATGTAAAAAATTTCTGCCTGATTCGAGCACCTGGCACCGGTCAAAAAAGAAAAAAATCCAACAGCAGAGCTTCTCTCTCAGCCTCGTATGCCGCCCGCCCCTCTCGCGACTACTTCGTCACCGATTCGGTCCGGGTAAAGCTTTCCTCACTCTCTGTCACAGTGGGCCCCGTCGCCCGCCTCGCGTGAAGCCCGGTGCCCACCGTGGCCGTCGTTCGCCAGCTCGACAATGTTGGTACTCAGACTGGCTACCTCTCTCTTGGAGCTTCAAGTCCAGTCGCAAAAATAAGCACCGTTCGAATGTTATATTGCAATTCCAAACGACCCTTATAATATGGAATATACTATATCAAAAACCACAAAGGGAGGCCAGGCAGAGCCCATTCATGCTTCCCTTGTGTCTCGAGGCACACGCAACGCCTAGCCACGAAAACGGCGACCGCGCTCCTTGCAACCCCCCCTCTACCCGCCTGCACCCGCTGACACCCGCGACGGCGCCGGGCTCGCCCGTGGTGTCGTGCTCGGAGTATACCCACGCACACGAAACGAAAGAAGAAAAAAGGAAAAAAATGAAAGTGCGAAGAGAAAAATTAACTGGAGAAAAGAAAGACCCGCTGGAAAGGTCCGGCAAGTAATAAACGGAGGCGATTCCCAAGTGGGAGCTCTGAGAGGCCAGGGATGTACCAACCGAGCACGCTCAGAGAGTGAGATATCGATAAGTAGTTCTATATATGAGTAACGAATACCTGGTACCTTGATACATATACGCTGGGGCGATGGGACTTAGGTGGGATCTGGTGGGACGCATAATAAACAAAATCGGACTGGAAATAGAGGTAATAATTTATTTTCCGAATTCGGAGTTTATATGTTTTCGAAACGGTTTTTGCATGGATTGACCCGCATGAGACCCTCGTTTCAAACATAAAAATCTTCGAGGAAACTTTCTTCGATTCGGAAATGCTATCTGACCAAAACAATTAAATAAATTGACCTCGTGAAATCGAATCTCATCGTCGACGCCAATATGGAGCCCCTACTTTCGTAGAGCCACAAAGGTCCCAAGTGATGTGGTAGCTTTGACCCGCTACCGAGGGCTGCACTTTTACTTTCTTATATTTAGGGCAAGGAGAGAGCCCTCCACGTTGGGTTTGCAGCGTGGAGAAGAGAGATATCGAGAGAGTAAAGTTCGGACGGGCAAACAAGGCCTGTCTCGACTTCAAGGAGGCTCGGGTTATTAAACCGAGTTCTCCCGGTTGTCGGAAAGATTCTCAGATGTGATAACACTTCTGGTGTACGTATCTTCCATGGGTACATGTGCGACGACCAATCTACGAACCTTTCCCAAAACCTGTCCTCCACATCAATTTCAATTTAATTAATTAGTACTGGAAATAGAGTGAATTATTTATTTTCCGTCTTCGGGCACACGAAAGAAATGCGTGAAAATAAAATGCCAAGAAGCAATAATACCAAATGATATTACAATGTACCAAATTATATTGAAATGTGGTCTCTCTCGTCACTCGTCACTCTCACCAACTCCAAGTGCGATCTCACGAAACGAAAGACAAGCAAACTGAGAACAGCGCTCGAATGCATTTCTTCGAGGGCTATAGCAATTTCTGTAATAATCTGTCGAATGATATCAGCATGGCAGCATGCTGCTGCCCATACCCGCCTGTGACCACCTGTCAGGGGCGTAACAACTAAGATGGTACCTCACAATAAGCAGGACCTGGTATTTTCGGACTTCAGGATGAAAGATTACTTCAGGATGAAATGCGAAAAAAATGGAAATTTCTAAAAAAATACCAAGGAAGTCAACTTTTTTTTTTGGTTTCTGGGGTGGATAGATATCACCTATGGCCTCTGCCAGATGATATCAGCAAGAGGGCTTCCAGCGAGGGACTCCACCAGTCTCGCTGGCCTCGCACTCAGTAAGTCTTGTTCTTAGAGCTTGTATTATCACGGAGTGATCCTCATCGGACCACGAGCCAGGTGGCTAGGGGACATCACACAGGATCCCCGGCCACTGCTCCACTCACACATGCGATTACACTGAAACCTCCACGGCTTGGTATCTTTTGGCTACAGCACCCCCAAAGCGAGTTCACTCGACACGAACGAGCTTGACAAAACCAAAAAACCAAGACGAAATCGCATGCGGCAAATCACAAATCAATGCTGAACTCTGAAGCAATTTTAATCTTGAGCGCACGGGTCATCCGTAATTTGCGCAATTCCTTCACGACGAATTCAGGCGCAGCAGAATAAATCGACCGCAAAGACTCCCACGTGCGCTCCTCTGCTTCGAAACCATCCCAATCGACCAAGACAATCACCTCGTTGGCATCATCTTCGGCCACATGCACCAAAGCATTCATGCGGCATTCACCCTGCGCAAAGGAATGTTGGAAAACATCCTTCAGATCAGCGGTGACGTTCAACGTCGCATCCGCATAAAATCGTAAACGAGCCACGTGAGCTTGATGCACCTTCCCAGAAACGATGTTCTGAACTGAGTACACATGATCATGATCAGCTGCTACCACACGCCACGGACCAGTCCATGTGGACAACAATTTCGGTGTGACACCCTGCCGACGAACACGAGCATACAACACGAAATCACCAACCGCAAATTTTGGCAACACCACCTGGCCCTGAGCCTGTTTACGTTTGTTGTCGCGAGACACGGCAACAGCTGCGCGAATATCGGCGCAAAATCTCTCCTGCTCTGCAACGACTTCACGGACGTTCGCACGCAACAAGTCAGCATTCATCACGTCAACATTCCACCTGCCATCAGACTCAGAAACGAGCGCCGAGAAATCGGTACGCGGAGCACGCCCAAACATCACGCTGTACGGAGTGCTTCGGTAACGTTCACGAAACGAAGTGTTCAAGGCCCACTGAGCGGCCGGCAAAACATCAACCCACTCCGAAACCTGACGACGCTGTTCTGACAGAATGGAACGCAGAGCACGTACCACCTCTTTTACCATGCGTTCACACGTACCGTTCGACCACGGCGTGTAAGCGACAGCAAAACGATGTTCGATGTGCAACGCGTCGCTCAACAAAGCAAGCACCCTGTTCTTGAAATGCGTGGCGGTATCACTCACCCACACACGCGGCACCCCCAAAGTCTTACACCAGGCTAGCAAATGCTTCGCTGTGACCTCGGCTGTACAAGCCTCGGCCGGTTCCAACGCCACGTAGTTGGACAAATCATCCATGATGACCAAAACATATCGGAAACCATCCTCATCAGGCAGGCCATCGCTACCTTCGGGCCCGCTGTGGCCAACATACAAAAAATCAAAGTGCACCACTTCTCCCGGAGCGGTACCATGCACCGTGTCTCCGTAGGGACGAGGAATGAGTGCACCTGCACGCGTGTCTACACAGTGCAAACACTGGCGAACGAATTCGCGAACCTGAGAATCCATGTGAGGCCAAACACAATATTCCTTCAGGCGAAACAAAGTCGGCGCCACACCACGGTGACCAGCCGAGCGCATGTGCGCGCACACCATCAAACGAGTTTGAAGAGCAAGATCATCCGGCGGAATCCACAAGACGTCACGCACCCCAACACGCACACGAAACAAACCATCATCGGCCAAGGTAGCTTGACCGAAGGTTGTCGAAAATTCATGAACACCAACGCCGATACGAGCGACAGACCTTTGTTGCGAGGCACGAATCACATCCAATGCGGGAAGCGAATCGTCAGCATTACATGGGCTGTGCACGGCAACCGAACGAACAGGCACCGTAGGAACTTTGACCCAACGAGACAACAGATCCCCCCAACAGTTTCGATCGCCAGGGATGTGTTCGATTGCATAGCGGTATTGTCCTAAAACACCCTTCCAATTCTCTAGGCGTTGTGCCATGGTCTTTGTGACCGTCGTGACACACTTCTCCGGATTGAAAATGTACTGCAAGTTTCGATGATCAGTAAAGATATGAACACCACCCCAAAGCAGGTATTCGAGCCTCCGGAACGTATTAACGATCGCAAAACCTTCTTTGTCGACAGTCGCCCAGCGCAACTGCGAACCTGTGAACGAACCACTCAGAAATCCGAGAGGCTCGTGAGACATGCTTTCCAACGCCAATCCACTGCGAAATTCGTGTTCAGGCACTTGGGTGAGAAAACTACCCCAATGGAAATCAGAAGCGTCAGGAAACATCAAAACAACGCACCCGGGACGAGGATGATGAAGCGGCACTGCTTGCGCCACCAAACCCCGTGCGGCATTCCACGCCCGCACCCGATCCTCCGTCCACGCGGTATCCTTGATGACACGATTGCGCGCCACTCGCTTAGTCCGACGTGTAGCCCCAACAAGGAGCTCCTCCAAAAAATCACGTAACGGTGCTACCGTTTCCGCTAAACGTGGTAACGATGTACGCAACCAGTTGACAGCCTGCAAGAATTGCATTAGTTCTCCAGCGTTTTCGGGACGACGCATTTCACTTAAACCTTGCACTCGAGCGGGGTCATGGGACACGACACCATTGGAATACACCTTACCACACCAGACCAGTTCACGAGAGAAGAAGGTACACTTGTGGGCGGCGACAAACAGTCCAACATTCTCCAGGCGTTCAAGAATGTCATCAAGCAGCTGCAGAAGAGCTTCTTCGGTGTCTGCGAAAAAGAAAACGTCATCGACCCAAACTTTGCAATCCAAACCACGCAACACTTCAGTCATGACACCTTGGAAATAAGAAGTCGCATTCAAAACACCTTGGGGAACACGGGTAGGCGTGAACAAACCGTCGCTTGTCGCCATGGTGAAGACGTCTTGCGCCTCCGGAGCCAAAGGCATCTGCCAGTACCCTTGAAGTAGGTCCAGCTTGCCGAAGAAACGCGCCCCCAGCAGATCTCCCATGTCTTCATGGTTGGGCATGACGCCCGGGGACTTCTCCACCTGTGCGTTCACCGCCGAGTAGTCGCTCACCAAACGGAAAGAGTCCTTCTTGGGCACCGCCATCGCCGGACTCGCCCACACCGCCTGGATGTTGTGGTAGACAAAGCCAAAAAACACCAAAGCAGCAATGCACTTCGAGAGCCAGTCCCTTTTCGTCGGTTCGTACCGACGTGGCGTTGCCTTGACAGGCTTCGCCTGTTGCTTCAGCTGCACTCGCATCGGCTCCACTTGCGCTGGCGGATCACCACACAGCGCACGGCGAAAAGCACCCACGCGACGAGCCAAAATTTCGCGCAAACGGGTTGCTCCGCCGACGCTTAATCCACTCTGCTCTGCCTGCTGCACGCTGTCCTCCAACGCCCGTTCTCGGGCCGTCCGCTCCGCCTCCGGATCCATGAACATGTCTGGCCCCCGGTCGACCAAATGTTCCACCGCCTTGTCCTCCGGAGCATCCACCGTAGCCTCGGTCTGAAAAGCACGCACGGAAACCGTCACTCTGCGCGCCGCAAGGTAACTCGGAGTCTCCACACCGGTCGATACCGGCACTGCGCGAGGGCGAAGCTTCTCCAGAGCTTCACGGTAGACGTCGATGCCAAGAGCTTTCATGGTAGCCATGCCAAACAGAACGACGTTATCTGTACCAGGCATGACCGCGAAAGTGATGGGCTCCAATTTCACCGCTCCCCACGGCGTCCGTACACTCACGGCAATCGGCACCGTTTTGTGCGTGACCATCACTGAAACACCCGTAGCGGTTTTCGCCTGCTGCGGGCCATTTTCGAACGGAATTTGCAGATCGGCGCCGCCGAAATGCGAAGACAGCTGCTGAAGTAAGCCGACACCGATGGACGTGAGCGCCGACCCCGAATCAAGGATCACACGCGCCATCAGCGAACCAACCGACCCTGGCAAAGAGAGATCAGCGCGTAAACACTCAGCGCTGCGATCGACAGGCACTTCACCTGCCGTTGAACTCTGGTCGGTACCAAGAGTCACCTGACGCCATGGCTGCCCTCCTACAGCCGGCGCCGAAGAAATAGAATCGGCGGTCCACCCCGACCAAGACGTCGAATATACAGACGGTTCCGGCGCTACCGCCCCTGCAGCAGCACCAGACACTGACTCCGCCCGCTCGGTGGATGGCGAAGTTCTCGCTCCAGCAGCACCCACCGATGTTCCAGCTCCTCCAACGTATACAGCTCGGCCGGCAACAGACGAACCAGATCCCGACCCAGCGGCTCCTGCCGCTGGCGCACCAGAAGTTGAAGAAGCAACAGCAGAAGTTCCACCGCCCGCTGTCAATTGATTGCCACCACGGCCACCGCGCCCGCGTCCATGGTTGAATCTGCCCCGGCCGCCATTGCGGCCCCCGCGATACCCTGACGACCCGCGCCCACCACTGCTGGGAGCTGTGCCGCCACCGCGAGCTTTTGGGCAATCAGAAACATAATGGTTGGGATCACCACACTCGAAACAGACGCGAACAAACGACTTTTTCGCGGACTGCTGCTGTTTCGGTTTCTGCTGCTGTTGGCGTCGCGGTTCAGCTGCCCCTGCAGCATCTTTCCGACCATACGCCTCGATGAATTTCCACTGTTCTGCAGCAGAAAAAATTTGGTCCATGACCAATGCCGGGTCCTTCTTCCACCCTGCAGCGTACGTTAGCTGACCTTTTACGTACTTTTTGAACTCGGACGGCCATAAGCCATCCACCAACGCCATGCTCACAAATTCCGCCGGTCCGGGCAACCACGAACGGTCCTGCGCGCGGTACATGGCATGCACCGCGTGATTCTCCGCAAAATACTTTTCCATAGCGGAGTTTACCATCATCGCGCGGTCTTTGACGGATGTTTCACCGCCCTGCTTTTCATCGCGCCTCATTGAGAGAACGCGACGCAAGTCCGCTGCCGCCCGCGAGGTGTCAAATCTGTTGCTGGTGGTTGTGTAACCAGCGTGCTGCCTAACAGCGTCCAACAACTCCGAGGCGGTCATCGTAGTCTGATGCTTGTAAAATCCCTCAAAACACCGATGAATGTAATTGGGGATAAGCTGGCCCATGCTCACTTTGGAGTGCTGAACCACCCCCTGAGCGTTGGCGAGCTGCAGCCGTTCCTCATAATCGAGGTACGCTGCGTAAAAAACACGAGAGGCCTGCTCGGTCCACACCTCTCCGTATTTCGGTGGAGTCAGAGACTCCCCTACCACCAGCGGCGTGCTTGCCGTGTGCGCCATAATCCACAGCAGTCCACCTGGACTCTACTGTAATAACGGAGAAACTGCCGCCTGACCTGTGCGTCCTCCAGCTCCCGGAGCGTCCTCCCCTGCTGTGCGCTTCAAGCCGTTTCGATCCGTCCAACGGGCCAACTGCCTTCCCAGCTGTGACCCAATACTCCGCAGCCGAAAACTCCTCCAACAGAAGTTCCGCGAATATCTAGATATTCTGGCCTCTGCCAGATGATATCAGCAAGAGGGCTTCCAGCGAGGGACTCCACCAGTCTCGCTGGCCTCGCACTCAGTAAGTCTTGTTCTTAGAGCTTGTATTATCACGGAGTGATCCTCATCGGACCACGAGCCAGGTGGCTAGGGGACATCACACAGGATCCCCGGCCACTGCTCCACTCACACATGCGATTACACTGAAACCTCCACGGCTTGGTATCTTTTGGCTACACACCACAAGGCACCACCTCACGGTTTTTTGGGGTCCTAGGACCCAGCGTCGCCGCTCACTGTCGCAAACGGGTTTTCACCTATTTCCGCCGTTCTCGGTGCGGTGTTAAGGTCTTAGTCCGTTGGGCTAAAGGTAAAAGGTTGACCAATCGCCTACCCAATCTAAGTCTCATAACACTCCCAAGCTAAGTCTCATAACACTCCCCCCCCCCTGGAACGGACCGGATGTGCGGGTCGACGCGTGACACCAACACGCGGTTCCAATTTCTGGGGATCCAAAAGTATTTTTTCAGATTCTTGACATGAGGAAATTCACTTTTCTAAAGCGATTTCATGGTGGACGTGAGGTTCGAACTCACGACCAACGACCCATCCATGTTCTGCCGTCGTCGCCTTTTGTTAAGGTCTTAGTCCGTTGGGCTAAAGGTAAAAGGTTAACCAATATATTACCAACCCAATCTAAGCCTCATAACAGCGGGTAAGAATTCGATTTTTCGTTTTTGCGGTGTGAGAGGCGATGCGAGATCGTATGACACCAAAAATTCGCGAGGTGGTGCTTTGTGGTGCCTTCTACCCACCCTAGAAAAAGGAAGACAAAAAAATGTTTCCTTGGTATCTTTTCGTCGATTTATATATTTTTACGTTTCATCCTGAGGTAATCTTTCATCCTTAAGTCCGAAAATATCCTGTTCAGGTTCAATGTTTCCTCTCACGAAAAAAACAAGCGGCCGCTCGGGACGTCAGTTGCCGGGCCCGAGCGATTTTTAGTTGAGTAGTTAGATCGGTTACTTTTTCTCTCTACGTAACGGTCGTGAATGATACGAGATCCTCCCGCGATGGTTCAAACAAACGTTGAAACGCGGTGTGAGACCTTCCTGCTTTGAATACCGGAACATACTCGTATAAGAACCGGCACGCACATACACCATGTAAAATGTGCCCTCAGTCAACACGATGAGCGCTTCCTGAGGGGAAGTCCTGATGACGGTGACATGATGACACCGTAGTTTCATGTATATATGTATGTATGTGTGTATAGTAGCCGGTACCTCTGTACCTGGTAAGCAAAAACTGTATCCACCAGTAGTTCGTAGCATACCCTGGGTAGCATCCCACCGATTTACTGGCGATGTGCCGTGCTGATGTACTGCTGTCTCCTGGCTGACTGGCTGGGCTAAGGGCTAGAAAGCTGTTGTATGCTGGCTGCTGGCTGCTGGAACATTGAGATCATTGGTACTCATCCGTCACAGGCTACAAGATACAGGATGCGAAACCACACAACCAAGTGGGCGAGACTGTCATCTGTGTCGATCTCTCTCACTTTAATGTCGGGTAAAAAAAACAAATAATATGCAAGCACAGCAGCAGAATATGTCATGCCACTACGCAAGCGAGCGGTCCAGGGAGGCAACCTCCCCCCCCCGCCCCAACACCGTCATGTGTGTGGACTGTGCTTCCACATGTAGGGGCGTTTGCGCAAGATACTCGTGGAACGTGATACTGATCTACCAATCTCCCCTATATTAGAACGCATGTTGACGGTAGTGCAACTCCCAGCATCGAACGGATAGACCAAGCCGGGAGTGGAGCGGCTCGGCTGAGATTCCCTATAGCCGCTGTAGCCGATGATAAGAGCTCTGGTTACTGTCAACCGAGGGGTTGTAACCCCCTCAGTCCGTCATGGTCTGCGCCAAGGCTCGCAGCAAACAAGTGCGCTGGTTGGACTCAAAAGGTGCGAACAAGCGACTACACGATTCCGGATGCTGTTTCTGTGATTGAGCGCAACCCAGCCATCGTGCAGCATAGTAAATACTTGCACCCCCTGCTCTACTCTGTTGACTCTTGATACCACAGCGGCATAAAGGGACATATCCCCAGTGCCATTACACCGTCCTGATTGGACCTGATATTTCCTATTCGAAGTATTGGGCGTGTGTCTTCCCTCTCTCCCGTGCACATGTACCTCTCACCTGAGTTCTTGTACGGACTTGTCGCTGCTACGGTTGACTGATGTGCTGTTTGTGTTCAATGAGCAATTACCTCTACCTGATAATGCACTTGCCGCACCAGCTACGTACGTACTATACGTGATACCAGAGTACCAAGTATGAGACATACGATATCGCAACGATGTCACAGCTACTGCTGTACGGCTAGGGATGGGATTGGAGGTCTCAATTCACTAGGCGGTTTGTTCACCACTGCGGCAGTAGTACTGCAGCTGGTGTATGCTGGACCGTCTTTTGAAGTGGTCGCCCTGGCCCCAGACGTCCGGGAACTGGCCCTCGACATTGCCACACCCCACAAATTGAATACGAGCACCAGTGACTGCTGTTGTGGCATTGCCGTCACCCGCTACGATGAGTAGTGCCTGCTGTTGTGGCATGGTCGCCATCTGCCGCGGACTGGGCGTAGCTGATGGTCCCCGACCCCACTGACCTTGCCGGTGGCGTCGCCCAAGTCGGCGGTATCCGCCAAGTCGGCAGTGCCTGCGAAGCCGGCGAGTCTCTCAAAGAGGTCGCGCCCGTCTTACCGTCTCCTCAACGCTTTCCCACCCAAAAGAGCCCCCTAAAGAGCCCCCAATACTGCTGTACGAGTAGCCCAATACTGATGTAGTGTTTCTTGGCTCGACAGGCTGTGCCAGGTATATAACAGGTAACTCCTTTGTTTTTCGTCTGCTCGTCTGCGCAACCCACACCTACGACCACCTTTGTTTGGTCTTTAGGATTTAGAATGATGTCTCCCTGATATTTTCGCCCCGAGTTTACTCACCCCGTTAATACCTAGCACCTGAAAACACCGATTCTGCCCTGATACCTGGTGTATATATGCATGCGTACGTACGGCAGTATCTACAAAAAAAAAAACAGATTCCAGGGTTCTTCGATATTTCGTGTTTCAAGTTCGATTTGACCTTTTAGGGCTTCCCCGTCCCCATGCACACCTTTTGCATAAATCTGTTCGCAATACGATGCTATACCCGGTGTACGGCTGTTAATAGACAACGAGTATACCAGCAAACCAGTGTAGACGGTACAGTTATTAATAGCACTGCTAACTGCTGTAGTGGAACTGTAATCAATGGCATAGGTGAAACCCTTGGTGTGTGTTGTCTCGACATTAAATCGTCCTTTTTACCCAGCTTCATCAGTACTATTAGTAGTTATCGGTATCGTATCTGTATGTACAAGGTTCCCCTTCGGGATGTGGGTAACGTGAAATCCCGGGGCGTCGCAAGGCGAAAAGAGAGTAACAGGTAACACACGTGTAGCTGTTGTTGACGGAAACGTAAACCATGGGTTAGCGTTTTGCTCGAAGGAAAGAGTAATAATAGTAGTCAGCAGGAACTGAGTACTGCTCTTTCTTAGGAGCAATACGCTAGCGTATGACACACGTTTCCTCCAAGAACAGCTGTGAGTTGGAGCTGTGGATACGCGCTGTACAATGATAGCAGGTACGCGCAAACGAGGATTTTCTCTCGCCGTGTACGGTTGTCCGCACAAACGAATGAGTGCTCAGGGGTTGTTGTGTCGCAACGTGGAATAGTCTTCGTTGCAATGTAGCACGTCACATGTGTTTGCACTTGGCGGTATTGGATAGGGGCGACCAGCGAGCGTTATTCGAACTTGAATGTTGTACAATTGGCTGGCGGCCACAATTAATTTCAGTATGTGTCGCAAACGTGGTGGGATTTGCCATGAGTTGAAGGCACAGCAGTAGTGTTGAACGCCCTGGTATTGTGGTTGAGGGGAGCCAAAAATCTTGATGTACTCCTCGTTTATCCCCGTGGAAAGAGCGATTAATAGATGGAAAGTGTTCTGAACCCGCCACTACTGTACGTCATGCATCTGATCAGACATCTGATCAGACATCTGATTAATTAGTTGGTTTCGCACTATGTCATGTGATTCAGGGTTGTTGAACACATGACGGGCGATGCATCTCAGCAAGCAAGCTTCATCTCCAGTTTCGTTGACGATGGACTAACCAATAAGAGCCATGGTTTTGATTGGGATTGTTGTTACTGCTATTGCTATTGTCTTCGTCGTCTGAGGTGTTGCCATCTGACCTGACCTGACCTGACCTGGCCTGTTGTTGTAATTGGAAGTGGCACGTGTTAGATCGATGTTCAAAATGGGGGGAGCGTGTCCTGTAGCGCCAACGATGAAGTCGGAATAGACAACGTTGTGAACGTGGAGCACTCCGTTGATATGTCGTTCGGGTTCAACGAGGCATAGGAGGTTGTCCCGACAAGTGGTTCTACTCAAAGCGACTTACAGTTGCCCATGGCAAACCACTGGAAAAACACTTCGCCTCAGAGGTCGAGCCCTACTCTTTTCAATGTTTGCCCTTGTGATTTATTAATGGTCATGGCGTAGCTTAAACGCACAAGGAATTGAAACCGGTGGAAACTAATACCACGGGCTCCAACTTGAAGTTCGAAACATACCATGGTATGCGTGGTATTTTGACAGTAGGAGATTCTTCCGATATGACCTCGGCGTCAGTAACCCGCTGTGAAATACCGCTGATTATTCCTTTCCTTCCGTTGACGAGACCACTGTCGAAATTTATGTTGCGAATAAAAAAAACAAAGCTCCAATCTTCAGGTGTAGGTCATGAGGAGCGCCAAGCACATGTACACTGTTTAAGTACTCGACCGAAACGACGTTTGGCATGTTTTCGTGGTCGGTTTTGATTTTGCCTGTACTTAGCAGGTGATGGCCTCGTCCTTGAATTTTGTCGAGGATAAAATCGTTGATATGGTCGATGTTGACATTGGTGGGAACCAAAGTGCCCCGGTCATTGTAGGTGTTGTGGTTGGCCTCTAAAGAGATGTGGGTATACACGGTCAACGAGTTGTTCGAAGTCTGTGGGTCCTTCGATAGAGCATGTGGTTTCAGAACCGTCTTCGTTTGTCACTGTGTTGCAAGGGAATCGCAGGAGTACTATCTGAAAGGAAGACAGGCTCTATCTTGCCCTCGCCGACCGCCAGCACTGTTTTTGCGAATGGGATGTCATAGTTGTCTCTCGTTGACACATTTAGACGGAAGCGTTGAACATGTTGCCACATATTAGAGGAAAGGAAGGCGTTTTCCACTATTTCAGTTTCAGTGCCAAAATTGAGGACAGGACCAACTTGTCTCCAGTCTCCGCTAAAGAAAATAGTTTTGTCGGCGAATGACAACTCACTGTTGTAAAGGTCTTGAAGTGTCAGGTTCAGGGCTCCAGGGGCAAACTTTGAGGACATAACGAGCTCATCCCAGATAGTGAGCGATGCTCGCTTGAGGACATCAGCACGCTCAGACTCAGCTTTGACGTTACAGACACTTCCGTCAACGGCGTCATCGGCAAGCGGCACTTCAAAAGTGGAATGGGCGGTGACAGGCAGTATGAGGGCGGCAATGCCTGTGGAAGCTGCGCAAAGCACTATATGTCCTCGAGAACGTAGGTGGGCTGCGATGGTGCATTCTTTGAAAGCTTTGCCTGTCCGGGCAGGTGCATCTATCATGTAGAGGCCACCTAACTCTGAGTCTTGAAGATCATGGTTAGCAATGGTGTCGATTTTTTTCCGTTCCTCAGGCGTCAGCTGAGGTATGAGTGTCTTGTTGAAGTTGTTGATGAGGCGACTTTTGGAAGGCCAAATTGGTTTGTGGGACGACCATGTTTATTGAGCATGAGGTGGATGCGTTTGAGAGCGGCGTCTGAGCTAGCAGCGGCGGACATCTTCACTGTGAAGTCAAACAAGAGCTTCGCCTGAAATCATTCCCATAGTAAGGGTGCGGGGGCGCCGTGCGGTATTAACGTTGTAAAAAGACGACGGAGTTTCCATGTTGTGGCGAACCCCATAGCCTCTTGCATGCAAATGGCATACTCGTCACCGTAATGAACAAGGCCAAGTTGTCGTGAACACTGTTCATATGTTTCGTACTCGAAGCCGTTTATAGAGCGCATGTGAAGGAAGCTATCGGCCGGGCGATGTAACAGCAACAAACGCAAGAATCAGATATCCCCTTGGTCGGGATTCACATATTGTGTGCGGCTGACGTTAGTAGTAACGTTCTGATAAACGAAGATTATATACCTGTCTCGAAGGGTCGTAGTTGAGGATTAGAGTTCGTAGTCTCCACTGCTATCATTGTCGTCGTCGTGAGAGATGTCGACGTTTGGAAGTTCCTTCTCTCTGTTTTCTCAATCGGAAAGTGCTCGAAGTATTGGGGGTAAGTCAAGTAATCGCACAGCGGCGACATAGGAAAATAGGGCGACAAATGGCCTCAGAACTGAACATGTACCGGACGCTTCTGTAAGCCTCTATCTCATATGTTCCGTATAAAACCCTTGCACGTACTCGTATTGTGTCTGCCTTTTTTTGTATGCGAACTTGTAAAGTTATGCAATGACACATTTGTTGGGCCACGACAGTAGCGCGCTCGTGGCAACAGCAGCTGCCAAAGCATTTGAGCTCCCATGTGTTGGGACACGCCAGAAGCGTTGACTATTACCACAACCGTTGCTGCAACGAAGTACTTGAAAGTATCAATATGTTACTACACTGTCCAGATAGTCCTTCGCAAGATGTTCCGCACTCCCGGGCAACCTAAGTTTCTTCGCCGGCGGGATCTCCAATAGAGTGTCATCATCGCTTTCGCAGCCCTCCTCGCCCATGGTACCTCCACTTAGCTGAAAAGGAGGCTCTCGTCGTCCTCCGCGGTGGGCACCGAGGTGGCAGCACCTCCACCATGAGACATTCAACGTTGCGGACAAGCCCGCAGCGCACAGATTGCTGAAGACATTGTCTTCCTCGTCGGACGACAAGGGGCCGCCCCCCCCCGCGCATGGCATGATCCTCCTCCATCTCATCATCGTCCACCTTGGTTTTCGCGATCCCGACCAACTTCCTTTGGATCGGAATGAAGTACCTGAACGAGGGACAGCACACGTTGGTGGCGGGGTTGCTGTGGTTCGGCTGAATTAGGACAAGGAGGACAAGACATTTATACGTGCAAGTATGAGTTTGACTTAAGGGAGGAGCGACACAAATGCCTCCATACGCATCCATACTCGTACTCACAATTTGAAACATGTGTCTCCCACATCAACACAGCAGCACACGAGACGCGTGTACGTGTACGTGACACTTCAACACAACACAAAACCGAATTCAGACAAAATATAATCCAAGGCGCTCAGACAAAATTTGTGGTATATCATGAACACAGTACTTTTAGCTGCTACAACTTTGAAAAACAATATTCAAGCATCGGGCTACATCGTAGTGTATGAGTACCATCTCCCTTCAACAATTCGGTGGGCTCGCACCTAAACAACCTACCCAGTCACGTGACAACCATCACCTGTGAGCAAATTCTGCGTTGCCTTCCGAAATAGTCTGCACTACTTACCTATCTCTCTCGTTCTTCAACACCCACGGAAGTTTGAAAGTGCGAGGATCCAGGGCACAGGTATTGCGGGCGAAAAGCAGAAGAGTGCCGATGGTCTTTGACGTGGCGGGGAGGATCTCGTCCTCGGGGTGCCAACGCTTGAGGAAGTCTTTCTCCATGACCCCCGCCGCATGATTGACCTGCGCGGGCCGAAATTGTGAGGGTACGGGCACCACAGCGTGGACAGCAGCAAGCGGAGCGCAACGTGGAACAACATTTGACATTCGGGATGTGCAAGCACGCCAAACAGCCCCGCCATGCTGCTGTGCGTGCTAGACCTGCTGCTTCGTCGCCCCCCCCCCCCCCAACCAAGAAGCCGTTTACAGCGCAACCCAGTAGGAACCGGCACGTGACTACGTGCTCTATAAGGAGACTTGCACGCAGCAACACACAACGCCCTTTCACCGCAACAACAGCACTGCTGTACTATGCGCTACTATGCGCCTGGCCCTGCCCTCACCGATTCGCAGATGTAGGGGTCTGATTGCACCGATGCCAACTGCGCAAGCGTCTGGCACACCCCGATATCGATGTTGGAGATAGTGACGTACTTGTCGCCCATGAACTGCGACATCATATCTCTCGGAATCGCCTTAATCTTCCTCAAGTTCGCGGCGATCACGTACGTACTGCTCGGCGGTCAAGTTGACGGTGGTGAAGGTTCTGTCCTGCTTGTGGAGCAGTTTGCTCATGATGGTGATCGGCATCCTGTTCTTAGACACCGCTTCCACACAGTCCATCAGAGTCCACCAGTCCACCACCTCGTCACCGGCCACTCTGGCAGCGCTTGACTAACTTCTCGTCCAAAGCTCGCTGCCCACGTGCGAGCGCTTCTTGCCGGGCCGGACCGGTGCGTGAGAGCCACGATAGATTTCACCGTGTTTACCGTCTGCAGAGTTCAGATATGCGCGGTGGAGGAGTCGACAGCAATAAAGAGGGAGGGGCAATTGTTTGTTTCGGGCAGCGCATATCGTACGACTCGAACTTAGATGCCGAGCGTTGTCATCATTCAGAAAGCAACACTTACGCCCTGCGGTTTACAGTTGAAACCCCCCGAAAACGAGCACGAACACACTGGTTCCTGTGCAGGTGTGCATTCCAGATCGGTGCACAACCAACCTCAACGTATTTTATTTTACTGTCAGAATCTACATCTCGAATGAGAGCACACGACTAAACTCAAACAGCAGAAGTTTTAGTATTCGTAAGTTAATACTCGTAGTGGTCTAGGAGTAATAAAACACTGTTGTGTGATATATATATGCTACATATTCAGAGTATTACTGCTGCTGTGCTTTGATGATGTAAGGCGAAGGAAGCGAAATTACCCCTTTGATCTCAGGGTGGTTGGCGACGACACGGAATGATAGCTCGAACACGTGGTTGGCACACGCCACCCAAGGGACACCCATGTCGCGAATTGCCTTCTTTTGGTTGACAGCGGTGTTGGTGGTGAAGGTCACCTGCCTACCCTTGTCGATGCCGTACTCGCGTCCATAAGCTCCGCGGTTATAAAACAAACACATGACCACGGGAGGTGAGAGCGCGGGGAAAGGGACAAGGAAGACGGTGAGCCGAGGGCATGTGACAATAGTGCTGCTCTGTCTCATAACCCAGGTTGCATTCCACACTCTTCGAAGAAGCGTCAAGTAGCAGCACGAGGTGAACAGCTACGCAAGATGAACAAAATTCGTCTCACCGTTCCCCTGACTATCTGCCGTTCATCCTGCGGCAATCCAGAGTGTAGCATTTGAGCTCTCCATCTTCCTGGGCGACATGCACAGTAGTGTCGTAGTACTGTAGTGTTTCCCGGCTCAGGACTCCCACCCGTCACACGCGAGAGACAGCGGTTTACCCTGGAACGCCTCGGCGATCTCTGGTTTCAGGTCTTCGGCCTTCCTCCTCGCCACCTCCACCATGCTCTTAGCAGAAAGAAACACGAAGTTGGGTTTGCGAGTGAGGCCGTGCACGTGCTCCTGGCATTTGGGGAATTCGACCAATGAGTATGACTTGACTCGAGGTCCTTCACGATGTAGGGCATCATGTTGCTGTCTCTGTTCTCGGCCGAGAAGCCCCTCGACACAAACCAATCCATGCTCCGGGCGACCGATGGACTGGCGTGGGGCTTCGCCGCACGTTCTGCTTGATCCCTGGCGGCGACGTACCCCTCGTGCTTCCTGTGATGGTGGCGAAGATGATGCAGAAGGTTCACCGTGGCGGAGCACTTTGCAACCGAAGTGCAGATGAGACAGATAGCGTCCACGGCGGCTTTGCCATGGGGTCGCCAGAAGAACTTCCAGTACCACGCCTGTGATTGCTTGTAGGGCCCCTTAACAATGCCGTCGAGAGTGGTGGTGTCTACAAGCCCATCCAGCTCTTCCTCCTCCTGCTCCTTCTCCTCTTCCTCCTCCTCCTTCTCGTCCTCCTCGCAGCTGCTATTTATTGACCAGGTCAATCGTCGTGCTTGTTGGACGCTGGGCATTCGGTGAACCCGAAGAGTCGGCGAGGCCCGCCGCAGAGGATGCGTCCGCAGAACATGCACCTCGATATGAACCTAGAGGCTGCATGTGCCGGCGCATGCTGGACCTTGTGCTGTGCCACGACGGTGTTCTCCCGGGGGCAGCGGGGCGTGCTATTGTGGATTGTGGGCTTTCTCGGGCAAAGGCCGCGGGGTTTCGTTGGAGTTGTGTTTGCCTGCTGTATCGGGGTGATCGGGCGTGATGTCACATGATATAGCGCACTAAATTGAAAAAAAACTCGATATCAAACACCAGTCAGTACACCCAGTGCCCGTCCTTATTCCTTATCCCGGAGAGATGCCAATTCTGTGGTCACAAGACTGTGAGAGAGGAAGACCTATAAAAAAACTAATCGCAAATTGACGGGTCAAGCTAGTCGAACGCCAGTGTACCGGGTACGAGAAGCCAACAAATAACACACGCAAGACCAGAAAATAAGAACTAAAAGACAATATATGAAAAATAATCCGGAAACGAAACATAGTACAAATGACGCAAGGAGATCAGAAAGGCTGTTACAAGGGAAGCTTACGTACTCAAGAAGGACAGATAGCTGGTGGACGGATGGAGCAACACGAAGGATAAAAAATACTGGCATAAGGACGGCGGGGAGAGGAAAGGAAGCAAAGGGAGATACACGGCAAAAGCAAGAAAGAAGAGGGAATGGGGAAAGAGAAAATCGTACTCCAGGCGGTGATAGTAACATGGGTGCCCGTCTCTACTAGGAAATCGATTCGGGAACCTAGCGCACACCCTTGCCGTCTCCCTCCTACTATAATCAATAGCGGTGTCAAGTGTCAGTACTGCCGCTGTCGCCCCCCCCCCCGCCATGGAACGACTCAACGAGAAACAAACAAAAACTGCTAGAATTCAAGGGCTGGTCGAACCGATATCTAGCCGCCCGATCGATCATTTCGTTTCTGCATTCGTCGACAGTTGTTTCAGTACGGCTGTCCCCGCCCCCCAATACACACGCACTCCTTCTTTCCGCTTTTGGCGTCTTCAGCTGCGTGGCACAGCCGTCTTCCCTGCGCCTCGTCACTGTGCCGCCTCGCCATGGAACAGTCCGCCGCTTCGACGACCACCCGGTACCACTTCCTGCTCTTCTTAGCCGCCCTCGGCCATAACACCGTCTCTACTCCAAACAGTAAAGGGAGATTTTCCGTAGACCCTCGGTGGCTTGAAAAACCCTATGGTCGTCTGCTAGACACTGGACCTAGCTATTTTCTGATCGGCCTAGTCCTGGGTTGCCCCACCGGACATCGTCCCAAACGTCACCCGACGGGTCAACCGCTCAATGGTCGCCCGCTGCTCGGCCCCGGCAGAGAAGAGGCGTCTTTTGCGTGTGGTCGTCTCGACGCTCTCGCATTGTGTCTCTTTGAGGGCCTCGGCGTACGACATGAGATAGTCGGTGCCTTGTCGGCGCTGGAAGCCAATCATCCGCAGGAGGACTTTATGGTGTGCCGTTCGGAACTCAGCGAAGTGCTCCTGGCCAAGAGCCCACGCCACACACCCATACGGCAGGGTCTCCATCACCTCGGGCTTTAGCATGCGCACTTTTAGAGTGAACGGGGCACCCTCCATATCATACAGCTCCCGTTTGAAGCGATTGTAGCATGCCCATGTGAGTCGGATCTGTCTTGTGATCTCTGTCTTAATGTCAGCGCTTGCGACAAGACCGCCCAGGTACAAAAACTGCATCGTCTGTCTATATCTCTGTCCCGCTGCTTCGATAACGAGCGGTGAGGTCTGGGGTGCCTGGTTCGGTGTCCGCAGCAGCATGGTCTCTGTTGTGTGAGATTGCATCATCCTATGGCGTTCGACACACATGTTTCCTAGCTTTGGCCGCAAGACAGCATGTGTTCAAAGGTAGCTCTGTGAACCTGGAGAATGACTATTATTACCAGGTATTAGTGTTAACACTCAACTCCCGCTGTGCGCTACTACTACGGGGGACCGTTGTAAATAGGACCTCCGGTGCACACAAAAATCTATGTATTTACCTACTTTCACTGACCATATTTAGTCCTATTTACTATGGCCCCCCGTAATAGTAGTAAATGCTGCTGTGCTTTGTCTCTGGTGTCGGTTGGATATCTCCCACTTTCTTGCAGCAGTAGCATGTTTCAGACTTTTACTTTTGGCTTGCCTCTGCCTCAGTATCTTGTAAACAAAAAGGGCCAATCCTTCTGCTGTACTGATGTAGGATGCGAGGACAAGGTAGGTAGCTGTAGCTTGGTTACGGTGCGAGGACAAGGCTAGGACAAGAGTCCTCGCGAGGAAACGTACACTTTGTTTTGATGAGACCCAAAACCTGGAATGTGTGAATGTGTTGAGCGAAAGCTGTTTTACCTGGTCTGTTATATTGTTTGTATTTACTACGGCGGTCCAGACTACCAGGTATGCACCGAGCCATCAGCTGTTGACCAAACATCATGAGAACAGAGGCTTCTCTATGATATTACCGTACTACCATACATCGGGTGCATCCACCCGGTGCTTTGTTGAAAGACTGGTAGACACGCAATGCTTCCGTGATTATTAAATTATGTGACTTTGGGATTGCGAACATCAATCCAGGCGGTGCAAACGTACTAGATATACTAATATACTAATATACCAGGGCACTGCACATTGCTAGTTATAGTACCACAGAAATATACTATAATATGCAAAGCCACGATGGTCCTACTATTACTGCAGTTGTCCTATGGTACGAATAACGAAGTTGTACGTACGTAAGGCTGGCAGGCGTTTGATATCACAGACGTTAGGTTGACCTTAAGCTTTGAGCTCCCCTGCACCACACGTGGTGTACTACAGATGGCAAGATGGCAGGATTCCATTATATCTTGCCGCAACGGAAACTCAACGACAGCCTGTAAGCATCACCGCCTTCAAGCAGCGTGCTATTAATGCTATTAATAGGTAGCGCTTAACGCAGCCGGAACGTACTAAACGCATTATTAGGAGTCGTCGTACTACAGTATTTGAATCTAGACTGTGCGCAACAAGGAACTGCTGTTGACGCCTACGGGGTGTCATACACCATGTATACCACATCAAACACTAACCACACGCTCGTCATGGTGACTCAAAACTATTGTTAATATCATGGGAGTGCCGAAGCAACAGAGCCAGCCTTCATAACTTTTTTTTTGGTGCCCGGTTACACGTTACACGGCCAACGACAACGATACATGCACATGCACATGCACATGCACATGCACATGCTGCGCATACATACACAAAGCGCGGCCCAATTCCAACATGCCCCCGGCACGTTTCCCCTCGCGCATCTCCCCCCTCCTCGGCTCCACGTTACAGCAGACCGAATTCGCGCGTGCTGTGGGAGCTAAAATCTTCTCGCGACTTGTCCACGCGGGGTCGAGGCACTCGCCAAGGCGGCCGATCTGCGCATGGCGAGGGGCGACTACGAGGGAGGCGGAATGCACAGGGGACGGCGGCGACATTTGGCATGGTGGCCATAGGGGGCGTTATGATTTGGCAGGGAAATCAGGATACCGCGCCGTTCACAAACCGGAAGCGGTTCATGCTCATTACCAGGGGTGAGTAACCGTAACCCTAAGTTGAGAGTTAGAGGCGTCAGTATCCCCAAACCAAAGGCTAACCCTAAGGGTGAGGAGGCGTGCTACGATAGGGGTACAGGGGTGATGAGGCGTGCTTCAATAGGGGTACAGGGGTGACGAGGCGTGCTGCGATAGGGGTACTGGGGTGAGGAGGTGTGCTGCGATAGGGGTGTGATATCAATAGCCCATTTTGGCCAAAATGTAGATGATTGACGGGGGGCTCTTCAACTGAAGAAACAGCCAATACATATTATATTAATAGTATATTTAGTACCTGGTAATGCATATTATTATAGTATATTTAATAATGCATATTATTATAGTATATGTAATAATGCATATTATTATAGTATATTTAATAATGCATATTATTATAGTATATTTAATAATGCATATTATTATAGTATATTTTAATAATATATTGAACACGTGTTTTACTCTGTCATTTATGATAATGTACATCGAAGTATGTTATTTCGATTGTTTATGAAATCATGTACCTATTAATTGGCGACGGGATTGGCCATGGAATTAACCCTTTCAGGACTGTTAGTACTGCAGTCTCATCTCGGGGACAAAGCACTGAAATTAGTGTATTAATAGATTAGTAGTTTTAGTTTGTCCCGAGAAGGGGACCGCAGTACTGAAATGGTCAAGCTTGCGTTTTATCTCAGGATCAGTTTTTTGAGTGAGGTGCAAAACTTTTCAAGTAGTACACGCAACCCTGCCGTTCGTGTCTGAACTCAGTTTTCGGAGATATGTTGTATGATATGTTGTCTGATGTTGTCAGGGTGCGGCGTCGACTGCGCTAATTGGGTTGCCTTGAATTTTCTCCGTGAGAGTCAAGAAAGTCTCAAAGGCTCTATTTTACCGACAGGGATAGCAGTGCTTCCGTACTTATGGAGTATGCGGACTCGTCACCCTGTACAGTTGTGAGCTCGCGCACCATGGTTGATATTGTGATATTCCCGCCTGTGGGGTGGTTGTGTCGCTTGGTTTTCAACTTTGAACAGATGGCGACTTCATGAAGGGCGTGACGGCGAACACATGGGCTTCCGTAAAACAAGAGTACGCTTCGAAAATCCTTCCCAAGACGCACCAGGTACGACGATTGGCATCAGGGTAACATGGTTGACACTAAGTAGGATGGTTGGCATCAAGGTAAGATGATTGGCCTTTCAGAGCTCGCGCGTTATCCATAGGAAGTTCGTGATAATGTAGCAGGTTGAACTATTAACAGATCCTTTTCTTGGAAATAGGTGCGGAGAGAGGGGATGTGGGGAAGCGAAGGTTGGGGTATGAGGCATTTGCGGGTCGATTGATAAGTTGACATCGCTTCCTGGGCTTGAACGTATCGTTCTGATCGTAAACATGAGTCGATCCGCCTTTGGTGGCTATCTAAACGTCCCTGATATTTTATAGTGCCGCCGACGGACATGCGTGGACGGGGAGGCAAGAACCCTTTTTTTGTTTGGCCGTTGCGGACGAAACCGACGCACACAAAACACGTGATCCGGCGGTAATATACCCGCCAAAATGCTTGTTAAAGGCCGCACCATGCCGCGGTATTTTACCGGTTAAAACGTTTGGTCGACACCTACAGCAGCAGCCGCGATGATGGTGTATGCTTCATTGCTGCAGGCGCCAGACTCGTTGACGTTTTCGTTTTGCGCCTTTTAGATGAGGTGGTTGGTGATTGGGCAGCTCGGCCTGCTGTTGTAGGGTTGTATTAGGCCCAATGTTTCATTTCGTCAACTTTGCTATTGTTGCTATTATTATCTCCCTCGCATGTGAACATTAAGAATTGTCTTGATGTACGTGTGGCATGAAGTTATTTTGTTTTTGGCGAGAAAAACAATGGCCGACAGTAGTTACGATACTGTAATATTGAGTGCCACCAGTACGCGTTTACGGGCCGATCAGCTTCATTGCTTTATCGCTTGGTGCAGGCAACTCAAACGGTGGAAAAGATCGGCGCTAGAATCGCGGAGGCGAGCGGTCTGAAGGGATGTAACTGGGAGTTCCTCGTGGTGAAGGACGAGAGCATGAACGCGTTCGCCCTCCCAGGTGGCAAGGTGAGCCAATGTTAACGTTTTATCACCTTTATTTATGGAAGTGCACGCCCTTCTTACCCCCATTTGCTTTAAACCGCAGAGTTGCGACAAAATAAAGTCACCAAGGGCCGTCGTATCAACCGCCCTTTGACCCGTGCTACACTTCCCCCCGGAGTGTTTCGGACTAGGAGTATTAATGTTATTAACACACTCATCTGCTGAGAAGCTATCAATTGCACTACCGCTATTACTGTACAGTACTGTACAGCACTGTGCCCAATATCGCTGGGATCCCAATCATGGATTACACAGGTACTTGTTCTATGGAACTACCAATCGGGTTTAAGTGCACGATGTTCTCGAAGTCACTAATGGGGGTGATACATACAGCCCATCGAGTGAGGTGCCTCGTATCATACCATCGTACTTATTCCAGTTACAGTTCCTGTTCCAGCTTATGTAAGGTGCCACCCCGATAGGGCAAACTCTATCCTACTCTACCCTACCGTCCTCGCTTTGTTTTGATTAGTGTAAGCGCGCTCTCTATGAAGCATCATGTAGTCGCGGGTGTCGTGCAAGTTAGTACTTCATTGCCATTAGTAGGGAGACTCATACTGATGCTCATACTGATACTCATACTGTAGTACTGACCGGTACGGGTTGCACTTTTTAGCCCAAACATTTCGCACTCACGGCTAACCTCCCCCAATCTCAAACTAATCAGTAGCCTTTGTATAGTTATACCTGATGTCTATGTTTTGACGTTATTCGTTAGATATCTAGCCCATGGATACGTTTGGGAATCATTGGGTATCATTGGATATGGGGCTTAGCTTACACTTCTTCCCAGCATCTACAAGTACCCCTGTATATCGTAGCATGGTTTCTACTGCACCTGCTCTATGACACTCCTGTATCACAGTGCTGTATGACAATACCGCATGACAGCACTGCATGACAGTAGTGTCTAACAGTATGATACCCTCCCTACCCCAGTAACCCGGGCTACGTCGTATGGCCGATGGCTGACGCTGTGAGCGTAACCTTTTTCCGTTCGTTTCTGCCTCAGATTCCACAAAGGGGTTAAGTTGAGCCTTTCACTGCTGCAAAATGTATCCCACTCTAACTCCAAGTGGTTTTGGCCCCCCAAAGTAGGTACAGTCCTATTGATAGAGCACTAGCATCATGCCATGGCAGGCGTTTATACTGTAGAGCGCGACATGCCGAAATCCGAAAGGAGTACCAGAGTGCGCCATGTATGACAGCACTATCGCGCTTTCGTTTGGGGTCCTGGAGATGAAGATGAACATGCACGGTGGGTTCGCTCCTTCGCTCCCTCGGGTGGCGGTAGTTACCCTTCACATGTTACCCTTCACATGAAACGCTTTCTCAACGGTACATTGTTTTTGGTCTGATCGGTTTTCGGTGTGACCTCGGTTGCCGATTTTTTTTTTGTGTGCATCGTTTGTCGATCGGCAGGTGGTTGTATTCACCGGGCTGTTCAAAGCGACACCGAATGCTGATTCCTTGGCGTCGGTCATCGGTCACGAAGTAGGGCACGTCGTCGCCAATCATGGGGGGGAGAAGCTCAGCAAGGTATTTTTAGTTTTTTTTTCTGGTGTAGAGAATGTGAAGAGAATGCCGTACGACACAACACGTGTGATAAGATAGAACAGCATATATCGCGTGTGATGGGATAACACACCGTGTATCACGTGTGACAAAATAACACAGCGTATCACACGTGTGATAAGATCGTACACCGAATAACACACTGGGTGATAACACACCGTAGCACACGCGTATTAAGATAGCACACCGTATACGTAGCCGTATCGCACTACCAGTTATCACACTATCACACTAGGGTGATAAAATAGCACATCCCCTCGGGCGAATTTGTGCGCCAATGTTTCACGACAACGGCGAGAGTGCAAAAGCCGAGCGATGCGTCTATTGAAAAAAGCTCGACAAGTTTTTTCCAAAGCCGCCATTCTGGTTGCGTGTGCCCCCCACATTTTGTAGACTCTCGATTCGGCAATTTGCCCGGGGGGTGTGTTGTATTATCACCCAGTGTGATACGGTAGCCGGTGAGACCAGTAATTTGGTGTTCCCGCCGGTGATGGACACATGTCGTTGTTCTTGATACTGCGGACGGTACGCTAGGAATGTTTTGCTTACTTATTTAAATATATTCAACTTTTACCATGGACCGGCGTCTGTCTTTTCACTCCAGTATGTATCTGGAACTGGTTTTATTCGTGGTATTAATAGTATACTGGTACTTACTTATTTCGTTGTTGTACGAGGGAAGAAAAAGCTGAAGTCTTGTCGAGACGAGAAATAAATGCCAGGCTAGAATTGTACTACTGTACTATTATTACGGAGGACCATAGTAAATAAGACCTACGGTGCACGCAAAAATCTATATATTTACTTATTTTTACTACTGTAACGATATTTGGTCCTATTTACTATGGTTCCCCGTAATAATAGTAGTCGGGAGGGGCGAGGAGAGCCTGCCCTGCTTTGTGGCCGACCTCGGATCTGAGTCACGACTAGGAGGGTTAGAAGAAACAATAGCAAATATAATACCGTAGTTACCGTTAATAGCAGTTTGAATAAAGAACAAAAAATTGATTACGTGGTACCACAGTTTTTTTATTGTATATACCTTGTGCAACAAGCTGTCCTCTGTCACGATTTCAGAGGGCCTGCCACACTGAAACTCTGGAACAATGCCAGGTACTTACGGATTGCTCTTATCAGTAGAGATCACGCCAATGATGCGAGCGATGTTCCTCGTGGGTGTGGCACATGGCATGTCCTGTCTTGTAGTTGCTTCATGTCTTGTGATTGCGTCATGTCTTGTGATTGCGGGATAATGCGTTATTATTTCCTTTTCCCTTTCCCTGCGTATTTGGTCGGTGTTACTGTAGGTTGAAGTTGAAGATCTGGCGGTGGTGACGCAGGTTGAAGAGGTTGCATGATGCCGAACCGTAGAACACTTACTCTCTCGAAGACTAATTTTGAGGAGCATTGATTGCTGCATCTATACGTAATTGATACCTGGCATATAATAGTAATTGTAGCACTTTTAATATTTTAGTACAGTAGTGCCGGTCCCTTTATAGTGCCGGTATGCGCTACAATGTATAGCCAACAATAGCGGCACTGTAAAGGCGACCGGCACTGTTACTACTCTGCACACTGCCACACTGGTGAATGCCATCTGTCTGTGCCAAGCGATTTGACAGGCAATCTAGCGGGCAACGGGCACCATAGAGGGACCATTACTGAGTTGCGGTGCGATTTGGTGTGCTCTCTACCAGGAGACCAGGACTTCATAAAGATCATAGTGCGGTCGTGGCTACTTGTATGCAGCTGTTCCTGCCTTGTATATATTGCTTTGATGTGTTGTCCAACAGACACTTGACGTTCATTCAGTGTGTGTGTTCTTCACATTAAGCCGTTCTTTCTACCCGTCGACATCCAGCACACCTATTAATAGTGTCCATGCCAATTCTTCATCCTCGAGAATATAATATATACCACGTACAATTTTTCATGTTGGACGTTTCAAAAGTCTGTTATTTTTACGTGTGGAGTTGAACTTGGAGATTCTCGTGTTCACTCAAAATAATAACATAACCGTACCCTGACAGCAAACCAGGTTATTACGAGCGAACGCGAGAGTTTCTGGTAACAATTTCGACGGCGCTTTTCTTAGGGACTCCCTTCGAAATCTCTGTGAGGTAGACCTACGTGTAAATACGACCGCTATTATTGCCGAAAATAAAGAAAAGCATCCACCACACAAACTAAAAAAAAAAACGCGTGGGAGTCCGCGGACCATCAGCACGCCGGACCCAGCGGACCACAAGCGCAACACAGGTATTATTAATAGAACAGGCGCCGGGCCACCCTCGCACACACAGGCCAGTGTCACGGCTGCAGGGCGGCGTCACGACTCATGAGTGTCACTGCTACTGCGCGGCAATGGGAACCGCCGCTACTACAGTACGTTTCGGGGGTCCGTCCTGTGTTTCGTATACTCGGTGCGCTTCTTCCGCATGTGTCCAGACCACAACCCTTGAGCTGTCGCAACAGCGCGGGCAGAGAGCACGCCGGGCTCATAAACACAGCACCACGCCGCGAGACGAGGCTGTGCGCACCAAGTGTCTCGGGTGGGAACGGCTCGCTGGGCTATACCTACTGTGCTGCTCTGCTCGTCTCTCATGTGTTTGCTGTTATGTGATGCCTTCTACAGAAAACTCTACCTCCAAACAATATCAATATTTACACATGGTTGGGTACTCGAGACTTCATACTACTGCTGTGCGACTGCTCGTATAGCGGAGGAGGTTGTTGGCGGACCTACTGTACTATAGTAGTAAGTGTAGCGGCCCGAGATCGGTACAGCTCTTCCCCGAAGCGCAGGACGGCTAGGGGTGACCGCTCACCGACTGGCGGGGTGGCGGGCAGTTCAATGGTGGTCAGTGGGGTAGGGTGTAATCGGCGTACGAGTACTCGTGTAGTTGTTTCATGTCCTGCTTTTCGTATCCACGTTAGTTACATTTATTAGTTGTTTTTTTTCGTTTTCATCAACACGCAACGCACACAAGTTGACAACAGTTATAGATATTCCTCTGTGCAAGTTCCTAGCGACAGTTATACTATGTGTTATTTTTTGTGTTGGTATTATTTTCAACGCTTCGGGGGCGAGCAGTCGGCTCTTCCCGGTTGGTGTTTACTGTGCGACCGGCGTTATCTCTCAACCGTGCGTTGGCGATTCACGGTTGGGATCGTCCAACCAACCTCTGCTTGCTCTCCGCCTGCGTCGCTCTTTGCTGTTCTCTTTTTTCTGTTTGCTGTTTGTTTTGCTTTCGATTTTGGCTGCTTGCTGCTTGCCGTAAAGAGCTTCGTAAAGGAGGGTCTGCTGCTGCTCCTCTTCGCAGCGACGGGTTTCGAGTACTCCGGTAAGCGCCACCAGTAAGTGCCACCAAGTGCCACCATTCCACGACGTTCTGTAGGGGACAAACCTCCCGTCTCATATCAATGTTGTACTGTATACCTGGTATGTGGTACGATTCACGCAGGGAAGTTTATCCGAAAAAAACAATCCCCGAAATATTTCCCCAAAGGCGAGACCTATCGTAGACGGAGGGGGGGGGGGGCATACTAAAACCAACTACAACGTTTTGAATTAAAATTACCTATTCTTTTTGTGAATTCGTACAGAAATTCCACCCCTCGTGTTCAGTTTTTAGTGTGAACCATACTGGCGACCTCGATTGGATTGATTCGAATTCACGCTGAAAGCGAAAAAATAACGAGTACGTGAAATTTTCTTCTTTTTTATTTGAGGAAAGAGAGAGAGAACGAAATAGCAACGTGATGGACCCGACCGATTTCAGCATGACTGCCTCTCAAAAGTGCAGCCTGAAAAAATATTAAATGGAGCGGAAGAAGCAAGCGGCCAAGGGCACGCCGGCAAAACACCCACAGGCAGAAGTACACCCTGCGCCTAATCCCGATGGCGTAGCCGAACCCGATGGAGAGGAAAACCGCAACGACACTTGGGTCGAATCTGATCATGAGAGGACTCCCACCGAACAGGGGAGCTCTTCGATCGCCGAACAGGAGAGCTCTTCGATCGCAGAAGACATTTTCGTAGCTGCCGCTACGACTGGTGTCAGGTCCGCGAACAACGACGACGACAGCGAATCCCACGCGTCGGAGTCGTCTCAAGCTCGAACTGGGTGTACGCGCAACTGGAAAAAATGCTTAGATTGAAAGGAGCAACCGCCGATTGGCTTCTTCGCCTCGCCATGCCGGATATTGACAGCAAAAGTGAACAACTTGAGGGTGGCTGGCGGATTTTATACGCCGCTCCTCACTTTTAACCATCTGTGCCTGTGCCTGCGCGGGGTCGTCACGGTCAAGCCGGGAGCCGGATGACCACTCGGAGGGGCTGCATGTGAACGAAGACTTGATGGACGTGTTCCCCTCCTCGGAAGATAAGCAGAGGACAGATGATCGGTAGCAGAAACAACAGATATTGACTGAGTAGAGGTGTAAGCTGAACCGCGAGCTGAGGTGTGAGTTGCGTACCCTGCTTGGTCTATTTCTGCAATTTCGGCAGTTTGAAAATCACTCACCCGCTCAAATTGTTCATTTTTGCTGTCATATCCGGCATGGCGAGGTGAAGATTCCAGGCGGGCAGTTCCTCCTTTCGATCCAAGCATTTTTCCAGTTGCGCGTACACCCAGTTCGAGGTTTGAGACGACTCCGACACGTGTCATTCGCTGTCGTCGTTGTTCGTAGGCCTGACACCAATCGTAGCGGCAGCTGCGATAATGTCTTCTGCGATCGAAGAGCTCTCCTGTTCGGTGATCGAAGAGCTCCCCTGTTCGGTGGGGGTCCTCTCATGATCAGATTCGACCCAAGTGTCGTTGCGGCTTTCCTCTCCATCGGGTTCGGCTACGCCATCGGGATTAGGCGCAGGGTGTACTTCTGCCTGTGGGTGTTTTGCCGGCGTGCCCTTGGGCGCTTGCTTCTTTCGCTCCATTTTTTTTTTTTTTCAGGCTGCACTTTTGGGAGGCAGTCATGCTGAAATCGGTCGACTCCATCACGTTGCTCTCTTTCCTCAAATACAAGAAAAAAATAATAAAAATCGCGTACTCGATATATTTTCGCTGTCAGCGTGAGTTCGAATCAATCCAATGAAGGTCGCCAATATGGACTCCCTACTTTCATAGAGGCGCAAAAGGTCCCCAGTGATGGGGTAGCTTTGACCTGCTACCGAAGTCTGCACGTTTCCTTTCTTATATTCAGGGAAAGGAGAGAGCCCTCCACGTTGGGTAATCAGCGTGAAGAGAGAGATCGAGTGAGGTTCCGACGGGCAAACAAGGCCCGTCTCGACTTCAAGGAGGCTCGGGTTATTAAGCCGAGTTCTCCCGGTTCTCGGAAAGATTATGAGAAGTAGTACCACTCCTGGTGTATCTTCGATGGGTACATGTGCGACGACCGTTTTACGAAGCTTTCCCAATACCTGTCCTCCACACTATGGTGCGTTTTATTAGCATGGTTTTCTTTTCTCTTTTTGTCGCGTACCGTTGTTTAACACATCAACCCAAGGATCGTGCTAACCGATCGCCCTTTCGCCTCAAACCTCACACCGCCAGTTAGGATTTTGACGCTCCAAGCACTCACCGAGGTTCGAGGGGAAAGGTCAAGTTTGGTGAAAGACTTGAACTGCGACGCTTGCACGCTATCCCTGTTGCGCTAGAGGAGGAAGGCACTGCTTGAACGCTTGCGCGGCGATATGTTGATCTAACCACGTTTGATGCCCGTCTCTCCGTCGTCTCTTCATTGCCCTCCGCATGGCGTACGTGTTGCAACGCCGTACCGCGTCCATGCGTTGATGCGCTCTGCCGCGGGAGACAGATTTAGCGCGATCGCTCGGCAACCTGGTGTTCGACCTGCCCAACAGTAGAGAGGTAGGGCAGATCGTACATCGACGGCGTGCGATTTGAGTGCAACGTATTTGCTCGTTGCCGTTGGACCTCCGGAAGTATTCGGTGCCATACCGCCGTGAATGAATGATGGTTCTTCTAAATATCTCCTTTTTTTCGCTGTGGAGGTTTTGCGCGCAGCGGTTGCTTCCTTGTACAAAGTTTGCCGTCTTGAGACTACGCAACCCTTCTGTGCAGATGTTGCCGCGTGCAGTAGAGGTACTGCTGCAAGTTGGAGGCATGTAGCGCCCCCCCGCAATGTTTAGTCTTGGCGGTAGACCAACGTGCTGCCGTACCATGCACTCTTGTGTACGCTATGTATGCGCTGCTGTAGGTGCTCTGTGCGCATCTGTCTGATGCACCGCAACCCTCTTTTTCGGTGTCGACTTACGCAAAGTGCTTCTACAGCAGTAGTACCACTGTGGACTCTGGACGCACTTATAATCGCCGTTTAGTATTCGTATTAATGACTAAACGTACCTTGTATTTCCGTCCAGAGGGGTATATAGTAGAGGTTGCAATAAAGGGTGACGCTTTTTTGCTAAGCTTTTTTTTACTGACTGACGAGGCTCCTTACGGGCACCAAAGAACTACTGTATTGTACCCATTACTGCCGTCGTAGTGTTGAAAGAATATTCTAAAAAAATCGTCCTGTCCTAGGCCATGGGCTGGATTGTTCATCGGGTTGCCCAGGGGTATTCGAGAAGAAACGATGACACGCCATTTTTTTCTAGTCCCAGAGAAAAGAGGGGTATGCTAAAACCAAGTATTCAAAACTCGAACACAAAATGCCAGGCTTTACACTCTTCCAGAAATGTCACCTTTCTGGTTTGTTCGTCGTTCTGACCTTTCGGTCTGGAAGGATTGTATTGCCACTCGTTTTTTCTTTTGTTTCGTCTCTTCGTGTCGCCCTTCTTGTTTTCCTCGAAGCCAGTACAAGTATGTACTGGCAGAGAGGGTTTGGGTAAGATAAATAGCTCCTCAAATGAGTAGCCTCGCAATTTTCAGCCGCACCCCTACGCTATCGGTCGTTGTTCAACCATAATACTGTACCTCTCTGAAGAGGTGGCTCGACGTCGTTCGTCGCTCTACGCACCGAGCTTTTTGCTCCCCCCTACATGTAGAGCTTTACGTGTCTCGGACCCCCAGGTGCCATGGCAGGCCCTTCTTGCAGCGCGGGTACCCACTCTTTTTCTCTTCGTACAGCAGTGGTGCTGTTGTAGCGTACTAGATTTACGAGTTCGTATTCGTAGCTGTATTAGGCAGCAGAGCTTTGTTGTGCTATTGTTGTAGGTATAGTATGGCATACTGCTGTAGCCTGTAGACTGTAGACATAGCATGGCGCGGAGGACCGTCAGCCGAAGTTTTTGTGCTCGAATGGGAAGCTTAACGTTGGCCTGTTTCCAGCCCTCAAGTAGTATCACTGCGCTGTGATACCATGTGTTTCACCGGCGGGTGGTGTTCACTCCTCGCCGAACCCACGAAGGTGTCCCTTCCCCCTACCGCTGTCCTACATTATACCATGGTTGAATGTTATTCAATGCATCAATGGAACTGCCACTTCTCCAAGCCTATGTCCTACGACTACGATACTGTGATATTGTTCTAAAATATGGTTCGTTTGGACTGCCCCTTCGTCCCACCAATGCCCTGCGCTTCTGTAATGTTGTTGAACATTGCCGAACATGGCTGAACGTTGTTAAATATTGTTATAGATGGAAACTGAGGCGGACTACATCGGGATGCAGCTCATGGCGAAGGCTTGCTTCAACCCGCGCGAGATGCCGCTGGTGAGTAACTCGCTTTAACTTGGCTGTACGGAGAAATGGCAGGCATCAAAAGCGGGACGCACCTCTTCGAACCTCTAAAACCTTGCGGATTACATTGTTGTTTTCATTTTTTCAAGCGTAACGGTGGTTATGATGTGTATAGGGTCAGGGTCTGCTGTAGCATTCTGATCTTCAAAGTGTTGGTGTGTGGCTTCCCTCCTTTGTTTAGCTGTTTTATCGCACAATACGAACCAGTTTTTCTACAGGAGTGGTGTTTTTTTTTTGGTACGATAGTGGTAGCCAGCGTCATAGATGAAGCCTCCTGTAGCAAACGCCCCGATTATTTGGTTTCGCCCGTGCAGACGAACGAAACGTATGACGTGGTCGCCTCAGACCCTCTCCAGTTGTGACAGACACTCGTGGGCTCAGGGAAAAGCGTACTGTAGTGTGTACTGCGATGTGATTGGTCGTTGCTGCCTTATGCTCCGATGCCTTAACCCCTTAAAAAGTTCAACCATTTTTTTGAACGTACTACTTGGAATTCGTTTGGGACACTTTTGCTGACTATGAATAGTGTAAGGGTTTAAGACTCGGTCATCGCTTGGCTGGATCTAAAACAATTATTTGAGGACAGGGGTTGCAAGCGAGCCCAGCGTGCCGCCGCGCCATTGCCGTGGTCTTACAAAAGAGAACGGCGGCATGGCACCGTCCGTATCGCTTAAGAAAATGCGCCATATGTTCTCAAGCTCCTGTCTGTGTGAACATCTCGTTGACTTCTTTTTTTTCCCATCCCTTTTATTATCTTCGCCCTTCTTTTCTCTCTCCTCCCTAATCGTGACTCAGATCCGGGGTCACAAAGCAGGCTATTCTCCGGCCCTCCTCCCCACTACGGTTATTGCCTTGCTTTTTTATCGCGAGAACACCTCAGCCCTTTCTTCCCTCGTCGACTCTCATCGAATTGCGCACAACAATTGCAGCGTGACGACCAGTACCTCCTTTCTTTCGAACCTCGCATCTGTGTGAACGCGTTAACTTACTACCTGGTGTGAGGTATAATAATAATAATTATATAATAGTGTCAGGATGATTTCCTCCTTTGTTGAATCCACCCTCACCTTCTCAGACTTTCAGCCGCATGAAGATCGAGCAGGCGAAAAGGGGGGTGTCGAAGGGTAGCCCTTACCTGTCGACTCACCCTGCCGACGACGACCGAATCGCCAAGCAGGAGGAATGGATGGATGCAGCTGTCCAGGTAACTTCCCTCGCGCCAAGCGGCAGTCATTTTCACATCCTCAACAGCATGTTCAAGCTATGTTTTTCCCAACTCATTTAGACATGTGCGTGCGGTGTTTCTGGTGGTCAGCTGCTGTGGGGTGCCCGATTTAAGAGCACCCATAAAAAGAGAAAACGAACGTACGAGCGGTTAATCCGGACTGGCACGGAAGCTTGCCAGGTTTCGCCCGGCTTTTCCCGCTTTAGGAGCTTTCGCGCTCTTTCAGCAGAATTATGTAACCTGATCGAAATCAATATATTGTTTTGAATCCCGAGATAGCAGCAAATCGTTCTCAAACGAAAATCGTGCTCAAACGGGGGTACGGGCGGTTCGGAGATAAGAGCAAGAACATTGGCCTGTTCTGAGGGGCTCTTTAATCGGATACTCCACTACTATGCTGATGTACGTCATAATGTTAGAGTTGTACTTTCGGGCGCGACATGATCTATGTTCTAGAACTCGGCATCCCTGCAGGACATCGCGACGGCAGGCCCCCCACATGCCGCTGCCGAATACGCTCTGTTTCGGAACGTCAACCGTAATCCTTTCCTCACACTTTATTAAATACTCTTAAAACTCTTTCCGCTCTCTGTCGTGGCACCGCTATCGTCGGTTAAACTCTTTTGTTTCGTCAATTCACTCGACACGTTTCTTGCCTCGACTCGACCTCCAACCTGGACGCTGTTTCACCTCCGGACCTCTCCTTCTGTCGCTATCATCTCCGAACGGGTTGCCCCGGTTGTCCGAAAAAACACGACACAACCGCGATCATGGATACTACCTACAACTGCCATGATTAACACGGACAACATGGTATGTATGAACATGGTCCAACCTGGTGTAGATGCGATCGCAAACGGGCTGTCCAGACCTGGCGCAATGGGGGATGGGCTGACGAAGACCAAGGCAGCCGCAATGCAGTGCTGCACTTGCTTGGCTGACGGAGCCCGCGAACTCTTTTTGCAGCCCTGTTTGCAGTCTCTAGTACCCTGCAGCTGCCGTGGGTGAGGTAGCCCGCGTTGTGCGTATGGTAGAGTGAAAGCCGTGGCCTGTCTCCTTGTGGTATTTATTGTTTTTCCTCTTGCTTTGCTCTTGCATGGTTAAACCCTGCCGTCTCGCCTACAGTAGTAGTCATAGTAATAAGATCCAAATGTGGTGTGTGAGCATAGGGGGATACTCGTTTTTCGGGTCCATCGCGGATTCTGATTACTACGTGTTCGGTCCACGCCAAGTACAATAGTAAAGGGCCTGTTGTCGCTTACGGAAAGGTGGTTACTTGTTTCCCCGTTCGTATTTTGCGGCGTATTGTGCATTTTGATCAGCCAGAGTCCGTAGATCGGTTCAACACTCCGTTGGAAGTTTCGATTTTATCAGCTATAATGTGGAGGGAACGCACGCGTCGGTGTATGCGTATGTGTCATTTTTTTTGCAGGCACCCCACCTATAAATGCCGCTGTTGATACTGTTGATTGATGATGTAGTGTTCCCGTCAAGAATGTGTTTCGAGGTCTAGCAAAATATTGAGGTGCCAGGTACCTCCTCCGCAGCAGTAAGTCGAGAGTGTTTTCGTCGTGATATAAGCCAAAAGCATTGGCTGCCCATGTACCATGTACTGTGTGTTGCGGCAATAATAGCATTCCCTTCGTAGGTTTACCTTGGGATCTTCTGTAAGAAAAACTCCATACGTGTGTCGGTCCTTTATATTCTCGGACAGGGCACATGTTTTGCATCCCCGCGTGATACGGATGTGGAGTCCGTGCGTGCTGGCAGCCTCTCTGTGTTACGTGTATTGCTCTTATCATATCATACGCACGCGGTGTGCTTTGTGCATTGATTGCTGGTCCGTGCGCGCTCGCAGCCTCTCGCTATATTGTGTTTGTGCGGCGGTTTGCTGGTGCTGTTGTTGTGTTTGGCACTAAAGCCGCTGCTGTTTCTAGCAGCAACGATACCGAAAATTTGCTGCTGTTTCTTGCTGTAACTTGATACCAGTATACAGCAGATTTTAGGCAGTTTGTATCCCAGTAAAAATTTGGAGTCTTGGCCCGTTTGACAGAAACCGGTATACCGTGACAGAAAACGGTATCTACCTTTTTGGTTTGGCTGATTTTTCTACCGTCAACCTGGTGTGAAAACCACGGGCATACCGTTTTATGACGATTTTGGCGGGCGACGGACATGCTTTACAGTGGACGGATACGTCTGGACTGTTGCTCATATAGTCCGTCCGATGATATTTGAAATTTTCAAACATTTTCAATTTTTAATTTCTGAAACTGCAGATTTTCTGAGTGGCTGACGTACCTCCAGATCCATGACATATGCCATCAAAAGCCCCTGTTTCAGGCTTAGCGAAGCGGTTTCTTTTTCTTCTCTCGGGACTCGAGAAAGCCAGAAGGAACTACTGTACGCACTCGTGTCGACTTCATGAAAAATTGGATGTGTTTTAGGTGGTTGAATGTGCGGTCGAGTATATTTTTTAGACTAGTTTTAAAGGTATCTCCGCCAGGGCAATCAGTGGACATATCTAAAAAGAAAAGTTTTTGACGGAGTAAACGCAGGAACAGTGACCCCAACCGGTTTTAAGTTATGTTCTTACAATGAAATTGGTTGGGCAGACCTTTAATAACTCGACGGATTTGGGGAAATTGGACAAATCGGTGGACCCAATTATTGTTTCTTCAGAAAAATTATGCTGAGCGAGAAATCGGGGTAAAAAAAGGATTTTCTATCTCGTCCCCTGGGCACTTCGCGAAAAAATGTTCGTGCCATCTTGTCCCTCATTGCACAGAGTTCACCCCTTCACTTTTCTCCCCAACTCGATTTCGTTCGCTCGAGAAATACGTCTTTGAAAATCTTGAAATTGTTATTGCCCTCGATGAAATGCTTTCGAGCGCTGTTCTCAGTTTGCTTGTCTTTTCTTTGTGATGTGGCAGTTAGAGTTGGTGAGAGTGTTGAGAGAGCCCAGTCGGCACCGGCACAGACGGCACCCCAGCACGCAGGGTTTGACTCAGACTGAACGTCTGCTTTTTTCCTTGGAAACCCAAGAAAACACGCTCGCGCGCCTCATTATTATTTTTTCGAACGGTTACTATGTTTCGGGACAGAGGGGTATGCCAGTACAGCAATACGATAGCACGGCGGGGGCAGAACACCCCACCCCCCAACAGCCACCAATACTAGGCTGTGGCTTGCCTGGTCCATTCGGCGGTAGTGTATACCGGAAACCACGTCTGCCGATATCTAAATATCGCAGAATTTCTCCCCTCGCCTCTAAGAGCCCATGTTATGATATCCCCTCTCCCCTGTTGCGGCGTTATGGTTTGTAGCAATCGTCCCCTCATCATATCTGGCAGGCGTTATCGCCTACTTTTCTGATGAGTGCCTCGCCCCTTCGTTCAGAAGAACATCTGGCGAGGCAAACATCAACTAATACAAGAGCCTTTAACATCGTCAAGCACCTCGTGTAAGTGACCATCACAGAGCCAAAGGCATCAACCTGCTAGCAGTAGTCGGTCCCTAGGTCCATACTGCCTTACACTTAACACTGGCGTCGTCGGCAGGACGCTTTTGGTACCTGTTCGAGGTCTGCCAGCACTTGTTTTTGTTGCGTTACCCCCCCCGTTCGTTTTAATTCTCGAAGCACCCCGTGCCTGCGCAGTGGGTAGTAGAACAGTTATTTTTTTGTTCGTTGTGTTTTTGTCTCGCTCTCTGGTTAGAGCTTATGCCTCTCCTGGCTACGCGAGCCACACCGCTTCCTCGAGTTTAAGTCCTCGATTTAGGTTCCGGGCAGTTCTAGCTTGTTTTGCCTGCTTCCGCGTATCCGTACTTTCGGACTTGTTTGATTCGCAATGTCCACGTGGAATCGGCTACCGCCTTGCAAGTTAGAGGTGTGGAAGTGGGTTGTGAAGTGCCGCATCTTCGATCCATTCTCCGAATTCTCAGGATTGTTTTTGTTCTTATCTGAGTTCTCTATGAATCTGCATATACGGCCCTTCAGGGTGGGCTGGTGTTATGGTATCCCCTCTCCCCTGTTGCGGCGTTATGGTTTGTAGCAATCATCCCCTCATCATACCTGGCAGGCGTTATCGCCTGCCTTTCTGATGAGCGCTTCGCCCCTTCGTTCAGAAGGCATCTGGCGAGGCAAACAGCAACTAATACAAGAGCCTATATCATCGTCAAGCACCTCGTGTGAGTGACCAGAACAGAGCCAAAGGCATCAACCTGCTACCAGTAGTCGGTCCCTAGGTCCATGCTGCCTTACACTTAACACCCACGGCTCACGGCTCCGGTTCCGAGCGACGATGGAAGCCGGAAGCCTGCCCGCCGTCCCTACGTACGGAAAAACACACTCCTTTTTTTACCGAGCATGCTATCATAACGTCATGTAAGAGCCCAGGCCGTGGTGGGTCAGTAGGTACACAGCTTGCAAGATTTTTTCTTAATTATTTTCTGAAATCGGGGAGACGAAATATGCGGCTGTAAAAAAGTGATCGACGGACGAATAGACAGAACATGTATGTACCACACAGAGGATCGCAAGATAAAAACGAACTACCAGTATAATGTCCCCAACAAGCAGTTACAAAGATATCGACAGACGAACGAATAGACAGAAGATGTCTGCACCACCCAGAGGATCGCAAAATGAAAGCGAGTTAAACCTTTTCGTGTCGTTGGTATCAACAGTAGTGATGCACCAGACTCCTACTATTACTAGATGCGTGGGAATGTGACGAACGTGACAGATCTACGGCGGCACAGTGGTCTGCAGCGGGGTTTCTTCACATTTATTGCGCTTGTACGCACGACGGTTACAAAGTAATCGACACGTACTCGTGGTCGTAATGGGCGGGGACATGGGATATTCGTCTTGGCTCTTTTGTTTTTCCACAAGACTTAAGTGCACTTGTGGTCTCTCAAACGGATTCAGAAAAATGTCGGCCAGTCTGTCCGCATGAGGGCCACTCTATCGTCACCTACGGACAAATTTCTTTCGAAACGGCTACGTCCATGCCGCACGCATCAGGTCGAATTTTTACTTACCGCGTGAAATAGACACGATTAATTTCACGGATACACACTACCACGTAGGTGAATGTTCGTTCTTGTTGGTTCAGCACCATGCAGAATAATCCGTATTCGCCCAGTACGATTCATCGCAGATATGACTACATCAGGTACTACTGAGGTCGTTTCTGGGCATCTTATTTTCATACATATTGTAGCACATCCTGGCCCAGCAAAAACGCGCAGCACACGGCACAGCTCTGCAGCAGCACGCAGCAAGAGCAGCCACACAGCTCTGCAGCAACAGCGCGTATATAGCACCGTCATATAATCCGAACCTCTAACCCAAGTACAACCGGCTTGTCGGTGCAGCATGAACTCGCAGTCATCACGCTGCAACAGCAGCAAATGTCGGTGGCGTTGAGGGGAATCCTGCACTCGTGACTAAACCGACAGCCTCTCGTAGGAACTGGAAATGATCGACCACAACAATTCCCCGACTATATCAAGCACGCGCAGCACAATAAACACCACACTGCACAGCACAACCCGGCACATAGGCCGTAATCCCAACGCCCAACCCAACTCAAGGCCAACTATTAATAGCGGATAGTAAGCGTTCACACGATGATGGCGACCCACGCTGTGTGTTCCCAGAGACCTGACAAGGCCGTCGCGTGACTGCTCTCTTGTCCAGCCTCCGCAGCCTTACTACTGTTCTCAACGCCGCGGTGTTGCTGCTGTTGTTGCAGGGTGATGGCTGCGAGTTCATACCACACACTGAGAAGCGGGTTGCACTCAGTTGGGTTGGGGATTTGGATTGTATGGCGGTGCGATATATATGCGCTCCTGCTGCAGGGCTGTGGCTGCTCCTGGTGCATATGCTGCTTCAGAGAAGTGCTCATATGGTTGAGCCCCTCGGTTTAACGGGATTATCCTTTATATTGGGCACGCTCTTCTCGTGTCCTCGTACGGTTGAGCCCCTCCGGTGGTGTAGGTACAGTATGGGGATGGTATGGTACGTGGTACGGTACGGTGTGTGGTGTGGCACTTGATATTGTAGGATGGTACGGTTTCTTTGGGGATACACTACATGGAAAAATCGCGGCATGTCGTATGGTCTGATGGTTCGGTGTAGTCGATGTATTATATGGCAATGGCTAAATATTGCCTGGTGGTGTGGTATATTTCAGTATATAAGGTCCGTAAGATTCGAATACGTCGTACGTAATATCATATGTACCGACCTTATATGTATATATATATACCGGTCATTGGAACGTCTTCGAAACTGTAAGCCATGCGGACAGACAGACAGACAGACAAGTTTGCAATTACCGCAGCTGAGACTCAGTTTTACGAACTGAGAATATAGGCTCAGTATGGAGATGCGACAATGATCATCGATTTTCGACTTCTCGACGGATATCGATGCGCCTTGCCCACATGATCACGACAAACTTTGTTAAAGGGCAAACTCTCGAAATTGGGTGAGAAAAAGTAGTCCAGAAAAAGTGAAAAGTTGATCGGACGGACTATTCAAGACCGCAGAAAACTTGGAGGGAAGTCCACACAGCAGTCACATGCGTGCACATCGGAATAAACAGTTACAAAATACCTTGTAGTAGTAGTGGTGTTGCGCGCATCTGTACGTCGCGCGTTTTCCGACTTTTGTCACGCCAGTACTACTACTACGAACAACGTAGCTAACTCTAAGCAAATCACACGATATGCGCTCGAAGACATCCTCCTGCAAGACGAGGGGGGGGGGCAGTACTACAGCAAGGGTATATCTACCTAAAAATTGACCAACGCGAAGAACTTACCATTACCACCGTAAAAGGCATCACATTCTAACCGTCAATATTTCCGAGTCACATTCTTACCATCACGTCGCGTGCGCGTATACATCTCATCGCAGTCAGCGACACGCTCATACCGCCTTGCGCCAGCAGAGTTTGAAATGCCACTCCTCGGCGTAGCAGAATCGGCGGTCGACTTAAAATCAGGCGAATAAAAATACTCGTCCATGGAAAATGGAGAACCACCGGTTATTCTTTGGTCGAATAACGTACCAGGTACGTCAAAACGTACCAGGTACCGTATGTGTTTGAACTCTTTTAGGACTGCAGTCTCGTCTAGGGGACAAACTACTTGGAATATGGGTGGTTGTCCCCAAAACGGGACTGCGGTTCGAAAAGCAATGATCACGCCCCCGTACCCGCAAACAATCAACCATCTACGGCGGCTACTACTGCTGCTGCAACTACTACTGCTACGCAATTGAAAGACTCCATTGTACTCGTACATGAAAATCGCAATATATAACAGCGAGAACGCAAGGCGTACCTCCAGAGTCACATGAACTCACCCTACAATTTTGAACTAGTACTAAAGTTGGTTTAAAGCACATCTACTGCTACGTAAGCTGTACGTTGATTGTACCATAAAAACGCACGACAATAAAAGGCACGACTGAACAAAACAAACTAATCTAATACTGGTACTTCCAAGTAAGAGAACGAGAGTACACGACGAAGCGACTCCCTCCTTCTACACTGAGTCGTACGATAAGCAACACCTCCCACATGAGCTGGCTTCCCGGCCCGTTCTCCTCCTCCGAGCCTCCGCGCTGCTCCAGCAATATGTACTGCACGTTCACTACGCGATATATGCTGCACGTTCACTACACGAACCAGGCCACCTCCTAATCTTGTACCAGTAGCTTTCGGTATATTTTATTATTCGAGACGACTCGGGTCGTTGAGGATACCCAACACTCCTCAACACCTCACCGTCGAAAAAAAGACATAGCCTTGGTCAAGCTGTGTAACCCCGCCCCCCCCCCCCCCCCCCCCCCCACACGCAACCACCCAAAGACAGTCACGCTGCCATCAGCAGCTGATTAAAAAGGGCCACGGGTGTACTACGGGGGGGGATCGTCCGCGCCCACACGATACTACCGAACATCCTCGACAACGATGCCAGGCTCGATACGCAGCTCGGATGGAGTAACAATCACAAACAGATACTGGTACCAGGGTACCTGAAACTAGTGAAGACGGACACGGGGCTTTGATTCCGGAGCAGCACCTCGTTGCTGTCAGGCATAGGATTATCCCTCCCAGTACACCTTCCCCCCCGTACATCCGGGGGAACGAAGGACAAGGAATTGCCACAACAACAGCAGTGAAGGTCTGTGCGCGTCTTTCTACGATAGCAACGACAACCCGGATGGTCGACTCTACAGTAGAGGCCAGGCCACCACCATCACGATGGCATCATGGCGTTTCCGATGCCTTCGCGTAGTAGTGGTAGGTCGTGCAGAGCTCAACAATCGTGCGCCGCAGCAGCCTGCCTGCCGGCCAAACGACAAAACACAACTCTGTAATATGACAAAGGAAGGCATCAGACCCACCCCTGACACCCCTGATGTTTCGGCCCGTCGCCGACCCCGTCAGCACCGCCGCACTCGACGTTTATTAAAAGTTGGTTACGCCTGTCGAAAAGCACGAGGAAAATCATGCGGTGGGGACGGGGAGGTGGGATGTTCGTAACGCCGGGGTTCCTCAATATCGCGTGAGGAGAAGATTTTGACTTCAGCACCGTGAACAGCACGGGCGAACAAAACAAAAGTAACGCAGAAGTTTTGTGGCAGACGCGGAACGCCCTTTACGCGAACGTGCAGAACGATCATTGTCGTTTACATGTGCAGCAGACACTGGTAACGGCAGCTTTTGGTATACATGGTTGCTCTCTCGATTTTTGATACAATGATAAAGGAACAAACGCAGCTGACAATTGAAACGGAAATTGTGCAGTACCAGTGGAACATGTGTCCAATGGCAGGGAACTCTGGACGTGGCGTGTGTTCGTTACAGCATTGTATCACACCAGCCAGGCGCATCATGGGAGTGCGTCGATTCAATCCGCCAAACGATGTGCATAGACTAATTGCTCAAAACTTCATGCCGCGCGAGTGATTGATTGCCTGTCAGAAATCCTGTCAACATGGAGAACAACCGCGCGATGGAGCAATCCACAAGGCATAATTCCTGTGTGTTGTATCTCGTCATGTACACTGCAGGCGGGCAGAAACTATGAAAATAAAAGTGGCCTGTCCTGACATTGTATATTCTACGTCCAGCGGATTCACGCATGTAGGACAACACGGGTTGCCATTATGCACTTCTTGTCCAAGCACGGATGCCAACTCCACCGCTACTATATTAGTAGCAACCTGCAAAAGACGTCCCCGCACAAACTTCGATAATCAACTTGTTGGGGGCATCGACAAGCATTCACAAGCGGGCGGAGGCTGCGTCAAACAGAGCGAAACTATGAATTGTGCTCGTACAGTTTGCTCCGTGCTCAAATCGAATGCCGGAGGCCACGAGGTCCCGGCATATTGCGATATTCATTTACACTTACTGGTGGTTACGCCAACAAGCTCGTTGTATACAATCTCATTCAATAGTTGTTGGTCGTTAAATTAACCCTTTGAGACTTATTAACTTGATTATAGTACATAGGGAAAATGACGATTACACGTATCTGCGTACAACACAGGGCACGGCACGACAATGGTAACGGTCACACTTCACATATCATCGGCCACAGCACTGCAATAACAGAGAGATGATGAGGATGGTGCTGACATACAACGCAAGGAGTCCTACTCGTACGACACAGGCTTAGCGTGACCCTATCATAGGCCTGTTGCTGGACGCTCACAGTACGTACTCGCAGGCTACTACGGCAGGTATTCCCTGGTAGCTAACTATGAGAGTCCCAAAAGTGCTACTTTGCAGTTAACACATACGACAGAAAATAACAAGAGCACCTTCCGGATAAAGCCGAATATAGTTAAATCATAGAAAAGTGATGATTGACGGAATAGACTCACCGGCAACAAATCCGGGGTCTCGGCAGTCCTCTCGGCCGTGTCGGGGGTTCTCGGCTCCCCGTTCTTGTCCAACATTTTGTCAAAGCAAACAGCGCTCCTTGGCCCCAGCTCCTTCGAAACGTCCAGCACCTTCTCGACTGCTCCCGCGGAAACAGGCCCGACCTCGTCACCGACTCTTGTGTGTGTGACCATGCCCCCCTCGATGATGCAAACGAATCGCTTGCAGCGGAGCCCCATGCCCTGTTGCGTCAGGTCAACCATCATGCCCAGCTGACTCCAAGAAGCCGGCGTGTCGAAGCAAGGTAGGGTCGGGCGGGAGCACCGTTACGATGGGGCTGTGGTCATTCGCTACACATTGGCAAACTGCACATGTCGACCAGATCATCTACAGATAGATCATCTAGATCATCTAGATCATCAATATCAACTAGATCATCTACATCATCTACTGTAGACAATGTAAATCTAACCAGCTGTTACGAAAAGTTGTGCAGGATATATGATTGTACAGTATAGATACAACCCAAGAAACAAGTCCTAGATCATGTAGGTTAGACAACTCCCGCCCAGCAACATGAGCTAGATCACATATGTGAGTAATATACCTGCCCCGTAGATGACGAAGTAGGAATCAATTGTCTGTCCGAGATGTATAATAGAGTATTATCGGGGGGGTTTTTTTAGCTTTCACGCCTCCAAAACCTCTCGCGAAGTAAACATTTGAGGTAATTTATACAAGGTTCCCCTTCGGGATGTGGGTGGCATGAAATCCGGGGGGTGTCGCAAGTTGAAAAGGGAGACGCAGGTAAAACCCGTGCACCTCCGGTTTGAGTAAAAAAGATCTCGGAGTAATGGGTTACAGTAGTACTGTAATGTTGCTAAAAGCGAAGAGTAGTAGTATTCTAGTCTTCGATGCTCTCGCATGTCTTGGCGTATAGGAGGCATGGAGCGTCGAGCAGTTGTCGCGGTGCGTCGTATTCGGGTGCGTGGGGAGCAGCGACCACGAAAGTGTAGTATCTTCAAGTTCGCGTGAGATGCCTGTTTTGTTCACAACCGACGGAATTAAATATTTATAGACATGGGCTCTACCGACGGAAACTAAATGGCTTAATTTGTTCAGAGGCAGAGAAGAGAAGAACGACCATGTCATCTGTACATTTTTACCGGGTGGGATCTGTATGATCTGCAGAATCTGTATGATCTGGAAGATCTATAAAATCTGGATACTTCACACTTGCTTTCAGCATGTTTAGCCGGGATGGGGTCTGTATGAGGTAGATATTTCACACGTGTGTACCTGAGTGGGAACTTGATCTGTGTGGTCGGTACCTATGTGTATTCTGCAGGATCTGTATGATCTACCTGAGTGGAATCTGTGTGATCTGTATGATCTATACATCTTAACCGGGATGCGGTCTGTACGATTTGCAGGATCTGTATGATCTGCAGGATTTCTGTATGATCTGGAGGATCTATAAAATCTGAATACTTCACGCTTGCTTTCAGCATGTTTAGCCGGGATGGGGTCTGTATGAGGCAAGATTTCACACGTGTGTACCTAAGTGGGAACTTGATGTGTGTGGTCTGTACCTACGTGAAAAAATGGAGGATCTGTATGATCTGTACACCTGTGTGATCTGCAGGATCTGTATGATCTACCTGAGGGGAATCTGTGTGATCTGCAGCTATACCGTGATTGTGCGCAGCAGTGTGCAGCAACTGTCAACAGCGGCAGCAACAACAGGAGCAGTAACATAAGCAACCACGTGGCACGTGGCAAAAATACATTAAGGGTAGCAGCAAGAAAAGTAACCTGTGCCAGCAACAGTAGCAGCCATACCGTGATTGTGTGTAGCAGTAGCGGCATCAACAACAGGAGTCGCAGCATAATGAGCAAACCGTGTGGCATGGATGGGCACATTGTACAAAGGGCAGTTAACACTCGGCTAATACACGCAACGCAATACGTGGTACAAAGATCCGATAAATGATGAATCGCACCGTACTAAAAAAATGTTACCAGGTATGCACGTGGTGGATACAGCCTTTTCTCACGTCTTGTGGCCAAGCAGTCACGAGCACACGACACTCAGCCACTCAGCAGCAGCAACACTCAGCAGCACTCGAGCAACACTCGATTCGAGCAGCACTCGTACGCCTGTTGTTGCTGTTCTTGTACTGTTGCGTACTGCTCGAGCAGCACTCGAGCGTACGAGCATGAGTAGGTTTCAGCCTATTGCACCGCAAAAAAAAAACACGGGACCACCATCACTCGATTGCTCAAGCGCAACGAGCACGAGACGAACACGAGCACGACGTGGCCAAGCAGCCACGGGCACACAGTCAGCAGCAGAGCACCAGCACGCAGCGACACTCGAGCAACACTCGACTAGAGCAGCACTTGTACGCCTGTTATTGCTGTTGTTTTGCTGCTGCAGCTCGAACAGCACGAGCTCGAGCAGCACTGCTGTGTGCGGTTGCAGTCGCAGCAAGAACCGAGAAGAACAAAATCTTTTGCAGCTAAAAATACGAAGATCCGGGTAGGTTTCCAAGCCCCTAGATGGCTTTTCGAGGTGGGACCGCATCCCCTGAGTTGCTTGCTGGTCACGTGACTTTGACCACCTAGATCATGTGCCACGGAGCCCGGCCGGAGCCAACGCTTGCACCGTGCTGTCCACGCCGCCCCCCTGCGGGCTCCGCAGCAGGAAGCACGAGAAAAGACCCACGGCCAAACGAGAAAAGTGAACTATTCCGGAAAAAAAACGGCCATTTGGTACAAAGTGATAGAAAAAAAAGTAAGAAAGTACTACAGGGAAGGTAGGATTTGATCGAAGGTTGCGGTTTTTTTGTCTCTGTTTCATCGGCCTACACGCACCGAGCAATACCCCTACATACGCAGAACGGATCTCCGAGGATTAAAACACCAAACATCATCCATACCTTCACGCACCATGCTGCTTGCTGTACACAACACGACAACCGCTGGGAGCACCGAGGCTCAAAGGTGTAGCTGAAGTATAACGCGGACGACCGGCGTTGGATTGGGCCAGCGGCGCTGGCGGCCCGCTGCTACAGCACGCTTTCGCCCGCTTGGTGTCGCGGAGGATGCGTCGTCCCGAAAGACTCGTACTCGCCTCGCTTGTAGAGCGCGACAGCATGACAGCTCGTGTATCAGTTCAATTCCACCACACCGCGGTAACAGCAACAGCAGCAGCAGCAGCGACGGCAGCAGAGCGGGGCGCGCCGGCGCTGTGGCGGGCGTAGGCCGAGCGCAGCAGCAGCAGCAGCAGCAGCAGCAATAGAAAAATGCAAAAAGGAAGCTGGTGCTGGTGTTGATGCCGTTGTGCGTTGATGATCAAGCTGATGGTGCCCCTAGCTGCCGCTTGCTGTGCTGCTGCTTGCGGTCGTGGGTCCGCAGTCAACTCTGACGCCAAGAACTTTGCTGGGCTGCCGCTGCTACTCGCACGCTGTTTTTTTTTGTTGTTGTTGTTGTTGTTGTATTTTGCCGCGTTGCAGCACATCCCCATTTCCCTCCTCGGTTTCGGAGGCGTCGCCAGCAGGATTTGGTTTACCTCGTCCGCTAACACGCCGAGATCATGATGGGAAGGGAATTCACTTTCTAAGCGGAAGGGAAGTAAATTTCTCAAGACACTTTTCGCAAACACTCTAGTTGTTGTAGGATACCCGTATGATACCTCTTTATTTGTTGCCGAGGCGTTGATATCCCTTTAAAAACGAGGAATCAGGAACCCTTCTTGCGAGACGACATCAGGGCGAGGTACGAGAGCTTTGAAGTATCACAATAACAACTACCACGAGTGAGTGATCAAGATAACGATTGATAGAGACAACCTGCATAAAACGGAAGTAACGTCCGTCTCATCCTGTCCTCATCGTAATCTGGTACCGCCATTTTGGTATATTTACACGTGGCGTTGACGGCAGCGCTGTGTCTGGACTTCCTTCGATTGTTATATAATGTTTACATGTGTTCCAGCGGTTGTTGAGTTTCTGCCCATCTTTCTATGGGTAGCACGACGGAGGACATCAGGACACCCCCCTAGAACCGAGTATACGCCGACCGTCACCTCGCCATTCGGCCACCCCTTCGCGCCTGGCTCCCTCTCCTTCAAGCCGGGCACAACGGGCCTGGTCGTCTTCGCCCTCCTACTTGGAGGCCACGACGGCTAGTAGTGATACGCGATGCACCCCCCGCCCTGTCGGTCAGATCACCTCAAGAATCTCATCGAGCACAGGCAGCACCTGTTTCTGCAGGAAACAAGGCTTTGCGTGCACTTCAAGGATGAGCGCGGTCTGTCACGACGTGCATGCGCAACCTGGTCCCATTCAAAAACTAGTGCAGCCTGTATTCAATAGCATGCGTGAGGGGATGCTGATAGACAGGGTGGTGGGTGTATAGCGTAGGAATGGCGGTAGCCACCTCTACGTAGGTGGGCGAAGGCGAGTGGATCCGTCATGCCCCGCTCCCACGGGAGGGAGTCGGGCGCGAAGGGGTTGCCGAACGGCGCGGTGAGGCTCGGCGCCCCCCTCACAATGAGGAGTCTGATGTTAATGACAAGAAATATATATATATACATACACAACACCAACAAAAAAAAATACCAAGACGAGAAATTGATCCAATGAATTAATGAACCGACTTACTAATGTCATCGATCGCTGAGAGAGCGGTATTCGGAACATCATTCTAAAACCCGGTACAAACATCCGACATCCGCGAGGTTTATGTCGCCGGAAGCCGAGACTCCGCTCGTTGACCGATAGGTGTCCCCGGCCTGGGAGCAGAGACCTCCACGAGCGCGCGCAGCGTGGGCGTAGCTCTTGAGGCACCAAGTTGAGGCGGAAGCCCTAGGCGTTTCCCTTCTGGGGGCGGAGCCCCCGGAGCGGAAGGAAATTGAGCAGTGGCTCAAGCTAAAGAGACGGCATGCTTGGCGGCCGGAAAAAAAACCCTGTAAAACATTTTTTATGGATGACGATTGATTTCATTAAAGATGACGTACAGCTGTAAATCGGCAATCCATCTCGACACAAAACCATATCACGAGTTCTTCGTTCGCGTCGGTGTGTGTGTTACTGAAGCTTGGTGCGCAAAAAAAAAAGCAGAGCAGCAGCACACCAGGGCTTCCCCCCGAGCCAGATTCATCTTGAACGCTCGAAATACATGTATATACGCACTCGTGCAGGAGGGGTGTAAGAAGTGCTGCATCCAAGTACGTAAGTATGCAGCTCGGACAATGTGCTCATAGACGTTTTCTTGTATCGAGTAACCCCCTGGAATATGAGTTTTATGGATGGCGATGATTGTGATTCCATTCAAGATGACGTACTGCTGTATAGATCAACCTTCGATCTCAACACAAAGCTATCCCACGTGGCTCGCAATGGTGTGTGTGTTGAGCTTGGTGTACATAAAACAGGGCAGCAGCACACCAGGGCTTGCCCTCAAGCCAGATTCGTCTTGAACGCACTACAGTGTACCCAGCAGCTTGCCGTTGTTTGGTTAGGCATTTGGCGAGCTGTGTGCTGCTGCGGCAGCTGTGTGTGCTCTGTGGTATGCTGCCTGGCATTCCGCTGTGTAAAATATTTTTGGTGTGTGCCACTCTGTCGTCACGGCACATATGTCCAGGTTGGTTGCCAAATATACTGTGCGTACTTTACCCTGCGACGTAGTACACCGAACAATTACATTCCCGCCAGTCGCCCGGTGGTCGTCGCAGGAATAACTACTATAGTCGATTCATGAATTCGCAGCTCTCAATTTGTGAGTTCGAAAAAACAACGATCGAATATGTAGAGCGCATAGCGTGGGTATACGCGCGAGTCGACGCGAGTCGACGAAGAAAGAAAGGGCCGAGGTCTTCTTGCGATAAAATACAAGGTACGCGCGATTCGACGCGAGTCGACGAAGAAAGAAAGGGCCGAGGTCTTCTTGCGATAAAATACAAGGTACGCGCGATTCGACGCGAGTCGACGAAGAAAGAAAGGACCGAGGTCTTCTTGCGATAAAAACGCACGGCGCGTAGTTAGGAGGAGGGAGAAGACCCTGCTGTGTCACCCCGATCTGAGTTACGAGAAATGCTGGGAGAGACCTGAAAAAGGCTAATACAGTACTCGTAAAAGGGATGGAATACACAATATCAGAAAAGTGCAACGACGTCTTTCTGCCAACATCGTTTCCTCTGCTGCTGCTGTAACATACAGACCAAGTAACATACTTACACAACAGCAAAGGCAGCAGGCATGTCCAATCTATAAGTATATGTAGTATGCACATACATAGGTACCCGATACAGGAGTAGTATCGTATCGTGCTATACAATGGAAGTTGTTTTGGCATGACCTTTCGTGTTTTCCCCCGGAGCATGGGTGTGCGCCGTCGACTTTCCAACACTTGGCATCGTGTTTACCCCCGAACATCCACGACAATAATTGTAGGGATGGCATCTTCCTAGAAAAACCTCTCAACACCTCAACCCCTTCACCCCTTCCCGGAGCATGAGCGCCGGCGAGCGCAGCCTTGTATTATTAATAACATTAATACTCCTGTATACATAAGAGTCAACATAAGAGCCACCGAGGGGCGTCCTGCCGCGGCAGAATCCAATTGCTCATGAATGCTGTGCGGGGGCTGTCAGAGGGACGACAGCATACCTGTGCCATGCTATTGGTCCGAGATACTCTCACGGCATATGTGTGGACAACAGTACGCTGTACATGGCAGTCGGAGATATAGCATTCTCACCGATGCTGCAAGATCTCCGTTGCCGTCCGACAGCATGAGGACCTTCCCCTTCGCGCCTTGAGCTTCTTCCCACGCCCTCATCACGTAAACATCATTCACGGCAACAAACGCCAGGAATTCAGCACCCTGGAGCAGCAAACGAAACGAAACGGACGGGCGAATGGACCTACAAACATTAGCATCACGAGTCGCCTACGACTATAAATAAGCAACATTGCAAGTCGTTAACCCACAAATCTCTGAGAGCAGAGCTACACCGCAGCGGATCAACCCTTTATAGAAAACTGCAATCCCGTTTTAGGGACAAACCAATCAACTTTCAAGTACGTAGTGTGTTGCCAAAACAAGACTGCAGCCCTAAAATGGTTCAACCGAAAATAACATCGTGAACAAAGCTACAGTATATCCTGATATGCGTCTAGATATATTCACAGGCACAACAGCAATTTGGCATTGGATGCTCCGTATACGGATACGGTTGTACATGTGTTCTCTGTTGAAACTGATCTACTGCTGTACACGCACTCGTAAAATAGTGTTGTAATTGTCGTCAACTTGTGTGCGTTACTCTTCGTTTGTTTCTTTCAAGACCGCCACAGCAGACGGCGGACGCTTCAGGCCCTCGGACAGTATGAACGATCGTCGAAATTCAGAAACTCGTACTCGCTCAAAATAACAACAGTATTTAGTGTTTTATAGTTGGTTCACGTATACAACGTAGTAGTACACGAACATATATATACTCGAAGTGAGAAGCAGACTACTGCCCCAAGCTGGATTGGTCAATACATTTAGGAAAGGGCATGTTGCACACGAACTTCAGTATCGTGCATCGTATGGCAACACCAAGATAACCGCGTCGCGATTTCCGGGTTTCCCGTTTCCCTGCACGTGAATAGTTATGTCGTTCTCTTGCGAGCCGTTATTTTATTAATAGTACAGCAGTGCTAGTACAGCAAGGTGTGCCCCCTAATCGTTAACAGCACCACGCTACAAGCCAAACAAGCGCCCTTAACTGCAGACTTCTCTTCCTCCCGACTCTTAGAGCCTTAGCGCCTTAAAGGCCATTGATCTTACCCGGGACGAGAAGGACAGAAACGCTCTCGAAAAAAGGCGCGAAACACGGTTGTTCCTCACTGCACGACTAGTATCCGAGTTAAGCGTTGGTTAAGATGGGTTCCAACGTACCTGAGCCCCTGCTTCTCTGTCTAGCCGGGACTTGTGCGAGTAGCTGTGATACGACGAGTGGGGCTCAGCTTCATCCAACATCGGTAAGTCTCGCGATTGCCCAAACAACAACTGCTGTAGCTTCATCAGGCACACTGCTACTCGCTCGGCTGGCTGTGGTCTGCAGGCATTGAAGCATATTGTTTTTCTTCGCACCCAAGAAGCGGAACCAATCCCTCCCTCCCGTGTAAGCGTATACCACATGACATGCCCGTCGTTCGCACAATCATCGTACGAAGCACTGAGTCCTGTTTGCCCTACTGCTGCTGCTGCTGTTGCTGTACACTACGGTGGATAGTTGTTCTATATCGGAGTCTGGGCGAGCGATCAAATGACTACGCCATTGCTCTGCTGCTGCTTCCTGTGTGTGAGGGTGTGACCGCACAAACTGATTTATACTGCTGCTGTGCTCTTCTTCTGCTTGCTATAAATAGACTGCAGCAGACCAGCTGCAACAGTGAAGCAGACGTGCGGTGCTCGCAGCAGCGGATAGACCAGCAGTTAGCAAGTATGTACCTACGAGTACCTGTTGCTCGTTGCTGTTGCCATGTTGGCCGCTAGGCACACAGCTACTCGCTCGGCTGGCTGCAGTCTGCAGACATTTTAGCATTTTTTTTTCACCGCGCCCAAGAAGCGGAATTGATCCCTCCCTCCCGTATAAGCGTATACATGACATGTACGTCGTTCGCACAATCATCGTACGAAGCGCTGACTCCTGTTTGCCCTACTGCTGCTGCTGCTGCTGCTGTACACTTCCGGGCTTTTCCTACAGAGCAGTAGCAGTGTGATTATTACAGTCAACCGAAATAGTAGCAGTACACGTCCCTGTTGTTGCGTGTAGTCTTATCTTGCAATGCCGTCATATCATGATATGATACGAGTACGCACATGATACATGTACATCGTAAATGAGCTGTGGTAAGAGGTTTCTGCGATATATATATGTTTTTTCTACCTGGTAAGGCGGGGGGGGGAAAAATATGTAACACCATACGCAGCTGTATTGTAGCAAAGGTGTCTGATCTTGGCCAATGATATTTTGAGTATCGTGTTTCGATGTTGAGTCAATTCCGACCACCCACACAAAAAAAACAACTCAATGTCGACCACCCACACAAAAAACAGGCGAATCGATCTCCACACTTAAGAGGCGAGTCATTTTCGGCCGAACACAAAAATTAAGTCAATTTCGACAATCTACACAAAATCAAGTCCTTGTCGACCCCCGCACGAAAACGAAGTCATTTTCGGCCCGCAAATAAAACCCAAGTCAATTCCGACCACCTATACAAATAGTTTCATTCCCCCACACAAAAACCGAGTCATTTTCGGCCCGCACATAAAAAATAAGTCGATTCAACCACCCACACAAAAAAAAAAACAGGTGAATCGATCCCCACATTAAAACCACGTCATTTCCGGCCGAACACAAAAATCAAGTCAATTTCGATCATCCACACAAAAACCAACTCCATTTCGACCCCCCACACAAAAACAAACGGTCTCCGCACTAAAACCACGTCATTTCCAGCGGAACAAACAAAAGTAAGTAAATTTTGGCCACCTACTCAAAAACCAAGTCCATTTCGATCCCCTAGACAAAAGCCAAATCATTTTCGGCCCGCAGACGAAAGTCAAGTCAATTTCGACCATCCACACATAAACCAAGTCAATTTTGATCCCCAACACAAAAACATGGCATTTTCGGCCCGCGCACAAAAAACGGAGTCAATTTCGACCACTTACACAAGAAGCAAGTCTATCAATTCCAACACTAACACCAAGTCCATTTCGACCCCACCCTAAAAAGGATTTCATATTCGGTCCTCAGACAAAAACCAAGTGAACTTCGATCCCCTATGCTGAAATCAAGTCGATTTCAATCCCCCACTACAAAATCACGTAGATTTTTTTTTAGGTATGGTTGAGGGTTCCTTGTCTGTATACCGGTGGCTTGGTAGGTGGTCCGCGTGCCTGTCAAGATCAATTTCGTGGGTTCAAGTCCCACCGAGTGCATGCTCATAGGGACTTTTTCTTGCATAAAAAATTGATAAGCGGAAAGCGCGAAAGCGTGAGTTGGCTACATTCGATGAAAATCGACGAGCAGTGGGAATGCTGAACCCTATGCGCGACAAAAAATAAAAGGCACGTACCGGGGGGGAGAAGGGACGACACGTGTGACCACGGCTTGTCCAGAAGATTCGTCGAGGGTAAAACCTCCTACGAGTGGGCTGGGAAGTAAAAGTGATGGATAAAAAAAAAATGTGCCGTGTTTCACGCGTGTTCTGTGCAATGTGTCACGCGTGGAGTGTCTCCAAACCTTTTTTTGTCGGCAGTCCTCGTTTTTGTGCTGGAGAGGCCTTCTTCACTTCGAGCGCCGCAACAAAGACGTACTTTATACATATACACATATCGACACGACATAGAAGTACTCGTACATGATAATGATGGTTGGCTGAGTCGAATCCATAACAATGACTCAATCAATAGTAACCGTAGCCCACTACTTCCAAGTATGTATAGTCCGGAAAAATGCAGGTGCCTGTGCAGTTATAAAAGCGTCCGCATGAAAATATATAAAAGCAGGTATTCGTAACGTCAAAATGTGATATAAATATGCTACGACCTGGTATGGGATATGCGTATATATCACCATGCTGTATGGTAGTTTCGCCCTTGCGCCACTCCCCTAGGCACTTCCCGGAGGGGAACCTTGTGTCTACCTGGTATTAATTATACCAGATATATAGATAGCCCTGACGCTCGCTTAACATATTGAAAATACAGTTGCGTTTTGATACCCACTTTTCGTTTTTGCGCAGAAAAAAAAACATTTTATCGCCGGGCCGCTGCATTTGCGACAATACCGTCTATCCTCCTGCAGATTTTGTACAATGCAACGCTTAGATCGGCCCTTCCAAGCACTCCTCTTCGCCAGGACCTGCACGACGAAGCCGACGATACACATCGATCCCGACAGATAGCGGCGTATCCAGCGGCGACGACCACACACACATCAATCTTCTCTAAAGACGGCGGCAAATCATACACTAGTCGAACGACACGACGAAGCACCACCCTGCGTCGCCATTGGTCTTCTCCGCCTTGACAAGCCTCCCTCTAGCTATTCTGGTTCTGGCCTCTGAAACACTCAACTTAGCACAACGGTATTCATGTCTCAGTTTCGCACATACGTTTCTACCGCCTGGTAGCACATGCAGCAGGTACACGAAGATCGCATAATAGCTACGGCCGGAAAATGTTGGATATTTTACAGACAAGTACAGACGGACGACGACAACACACATAAAGACGACGGCAAAGCATACACCAGTCGAACAATACGACGAAGCACCGCCCTGCGTCGTCATTGGTCTCTGCTTTGACAAGCCTCCCTCCACCTATTATTGTTCTGGGCTCTGAAACACTCAATCAACTCAGCACAATGTCGATCCTATCTCCTTTTCGCACATACGTTTCTACTTTCTGGCAGCACATACATACAGCAGCTGACGAACGCGTACACGAACGCATAGCTACGACAGGAAACTTGGAAATCTTACAGATCCCAGATCAATACAGAGGGACGACGACACCACTCAGTCACTCTCTCAAAGTTTGATTTTATTGAGATACTCTAGGTTTTGTACGGTTTTTCTTACGACGAACTTTACCTGGACGACACATCACACATTTCGCCGTCCGTACACCCACCGCACGATAGCCAGACACCAGTCAGCGTCAAAGACCTTTCAGTGATTGTTGCTACGAAGTGTATGCCTGTTTCCAGCACACACGCCTCTTATGTCCTTCTATTAGTAGGACATGTTACACGGTATTACACACGCGTACACAGACCCGTAACTGGTACCCGGTACTTACGAAGCAACAGCGGTGCTTACACGCGCGCACGAACGCATGTCGACGAGCAAGAAATATGTATATATTACACATCAGTAGAGCGACGACGACACCAAACATTTCGCAGTCGGTAAACCCACGGCGGTCCGCACGAACACCACAGCCTTCCTCGATGACTTATCAGTCCTTGTTGCATACCGCTGCAACTCCCAATACGGGCACATACCGGTAGTCCCTACGAGTACGCCCTTCTATCAATCAAACAGAGGTATTCACACATCCTCACTCCCAATACAACAAACCAGGGTACCGGTAGTTCCGACGAGTACGTCCTTCTATCAATCGAACATCAGTATCTACATATCCACACGCTTAGAGAACAAAACGCACACGCACGCTATGACTAATGATCGAGAAATCGTAGCTTGAGTAGGTCGCGGGCGATCTACTACTGATGTACTCGTAATGTAACCGCGTTTTCTGTTTCAGATCCAACGCAGTCTAAATAATCACGCCGCATGTGCGATCCATTCCTCTCGGATGCATCAGGTATGACCTATCTTCACTTTGCTCCGTATTAAAACGCCCTCTCCGTACTTCATTGCGTATCCAAACGCCAGCAATGATGCCGTCGACTACGAGAGGTTCAAGCGCGAAGGTGACTATGTCCTACTCCACTTACCACCCACTTGCTGTACCTGGTGACATGACTGGACCTAACCTGTCTCTGTTCGTACTGTTCCTTCATATGGGTACACAACCTTGTTCGTTTACAGAGGTTAAACGACTGAGCTACTTTATGTTGGTACACAACCTTGTTCGTTTACAAAGGTCTAACCACTAATCTACGGAAGCTCATTGGTTTGACCTTTCTAAACGAACAACGAACAAGATTGTGCACCAACATCAAGGAACAGTACGAAAAGAGACAGCGTAGATGTAGTAAGTGATGCCAGGTACAGCAAGTGCTTGTTACGTGAAGTAGGACATAGTCACCTTCGCGCTTGAACCTTTCGTAGTCGGCGGCATCGTTGCTGGCGTTTGGATACGTTACGATTAGCTCAGTGGTTCAACGTTTACAAGCGAACAAACCTCAGACCTTCCACCTTCCACATCCTCTTTCCCTTCGTCCGGCTACCCTTCTGCGCGCTCGACTAGGAAGCCATCCGTCAACTTACCACGAATACGTCAACCACTGCGGAGGTTGCGAATTCCATTTTGATTATTTCTGCATTTTATCTAGACGTGGGGGCAGCTCCCACAGATAGTTGGTTGTCACTCCATGGTGTTCTCTGCGAGACCAATCATGATAAGCACTCGTCCTTTTCTACTGCCGTTCGTGGGCATCGTCATAGTATAAAAACGTCAGCTGTGAGGTCGAGGATCTCGTCGAAACTCATATTTGCAAGCTGTGTGTCATACTATACTAGTAATACTATACTAGTCATACTATACTAGTCATACTATACTAGTCATACTATACTAGTCATACTAAACTAGTCATACTATACTAGTCATACTATACTAGTCATACTATACTAGTCATACCATACTAGTCACACTATACTAGTCATACTATACTAGTCATACTATACTAGTCATACCATACTAGTCATACTATACTAGTCATACCATACTAGTCATACTTCAATCCCGCGTACTACGGGTTTTACATGGCCTCGTGCAGGAACTACAGTCCGTATATTAGGAAGACAAAATCTTAAGCTGCAAAATCCAAGGAGTGGGTCTACAGTTGGGAAATAATCAAGAATAAATTTTAAACCCGAAAAAAACAATTCTGGGGCCGATGCTGGGCCAAGATCAGCTTCAGAAAAACTCTAGCGGATGTTTAGCTCGAAGCGGCGAGATTCCGAGTCCTCGACAGACATCGATCGACAAAACCAATGACCGCGTCATGAATTCTGAACGGAGCGCGCTCGTTTGGGGTTCCGACCCACCCGAGGGTCACCATGTTCACACAATGGCCGGTGACATGTGGCGTGCGCTGGCCAGGCGTATGATAAAAAAAACAATTGGCCGCTGGTGTGCATAAAACACATGACAACATTTCAAGGCCTTTCGCGAGTCATGACCCGACCCGCGGGTCGGGTCACGGGGTGTTCAAAATGTCACGGGTCGGGTCGGGTCGGGTCGGGTCAGGAAGTGTTCGAAATCTCACGGGTCGGGTCGGGCCGGGTCAAGGGGTTTTCAAATCTCGCGGGTCGGGTCAGGTCGGGTCGAGAGTTCTTCAAATATCACGGGCCGGGTCGGGTCAGGTCGGGTCGAGAGTTCTTCAATCTCACAGGTCGGGTCAGGTCGGGTCAAGCGGTGATGAAAAGCTCACGGGTCGGGTCAGGTCACGACCCGCGAGAAACGGGTCACTCGCGGGTCGGGCCAGCATGACCCGCGAGTTGTTTTTTGCTGACCCGCGGGCCGGACCCGCGCATCCGACTCGCGGATCCGACACTTGAAACACTTCCCGCTCTCTTACCCAAAGACTTATCCCTTACTAATACTCAATAAAGCTCATTTCGTGTAATGTTCAAACATTATAACACCGCCAATACATATACGCATGCCCGCATCCATCCATACCCACTACACCCCGGCCACATATCACTGCGGGGCACCAAAATGAGTATTTAATAGTTTTTTAAGTGTCGACCCACGTGCCGGATCCGCCGGTCGAACCCGCGGGTCAATATAAAAAATCTCGCGGGTCAATTTGATCCGACGCGAATGAAACCCGTGTCTCACGGGTCAATCAGAAGGTGGCGGGTCGGGTCGGGTCGGGTCAGGAGATTTTCGACTCTCACTGGTCGGATCGGATCAGCAGTTTTTTTAATCTCGCGGGTCGGGTCGGGTCGGGTCAAGTCAACAAACCTCAAAATTTTCGCCGGTCGGGTCAGGTCGGCTGAGGTTTGACCTGATTCGGGAAAAGCTTTTGCTCGATCCGTCTCGAATGGCAAAATATAGTTTTTTTTTCAGGTTTGGGAGAAGACCGTACGACGCCGCCGGCAAGCTCTCGCCCCCTAGATCATGGATCCATCTGATATCTTCGAGGCCGTCGTATATACTAGTTGGCCTTGACCGACACCAACCGGGTTAGCCGTGGGCTGAGTCTCATGTCGAGATCGAACGTCTATTGTCGCACGAGCTGATTTTTATCAGCGTGTTGACAATTTACAACGAGAAGCAACAAATTGCGCCGCCTGCAGCCCTTTGAAACAAAAGAAGGAATTAAAAAAATATCTCCCTTTTTTCTCACAGCGGCGGTACTAGGATATCTGCGGCTGTTTCTTGAAAACAATATTTTCGAAAGAAAACTTTGAGACTTCGCGTTCCTATTGTCATAGGTCTTACTACTACTATTACTACTACTGCTAGTACTACTACTAATATCTGTAGCTACGACTGTAACTGCGGAGCCTCAAGGACTCGGTAGTTGTGCTATAATTCCAACAATAACAAAATCACGCATGGGTCAGTTTTCACAGTGGATACATACGTTTCGATACTCTTATGTGTGTTGCCTAAGGATTGGTGCTGCTGAACGATTGGTCATACTGTTGCTGTTGTATCTGCTGCTCATGTACGTATATGCACACTTGAAAAAACGTACCAGTATACTACTGTAGTACCCGGGGTTATCTGCGGTTGGTCAAGCGTACGCTGAAGACACCGTAGCACTACGTACTGTTGCCTGTGTCTGCTGTACATAGGCTTACGTCCAGACATCTGTCTCTCTTGAGCGTGCTCGGTTGGTACATCCCTGGTCTCTCAAAGCTCCCACTTGGACACCGCCTACTTCTATTACTTGCCGGCGAGAGCTTTTTCCTTTTTTCTTCTTGTGCTTTGTGTGCGTGCGTGTACCCAGAGCACGGCACCACGGGCGAGCCCAGTGCCGTCGCGGATGTCAGCGGGTGCTGGCGTGTAGGGGGGAGTTGAACGAAGCGTGGTCCCCGTTTTCGTGGCAAGGCGTCGCGTGTCCATCGAGACACGAGGGAAGCATGAATGGTCTCTGTCTGGCCTCCTGGGTCGTTTTTATATGTACGAGTCTATAAGGGTCGTTTTGATCTGCAAAATGAATTTCGAGCGGTGATTATTTTTGCGACCAAGCTGAAGTTTACAAACAGAGTTACGCAGTCTGAGCACGAAGATTGTCGAGCTGGCGAACGGAGGCCACAGTGAGCACCGGGCTTCACGCGAGGCGGGCGACGGGGCTCACTGTGGCAGAGAGGGGGGAAAGCTTTACCCGGACCGAATCGGCGGCGAGGTGGTCGAGAGAGGGGCGGGCGGCGCACGAGGCTAAGAGAAGCTCTGCTGTTCGATTTTTTCCTTTCTTGACAGTTACGAGGTGTTCCAATCAGGCGGGAAATAATTACACAAGAGAGGGGACGGGGATTTTTTTTTTTCCTGAAAATTTCGTTTTTATTTCATTGTTTTAGCGGTGCTGTGCTGTGCCGTGCCGTACTGTGCTTTCTCTTTCGTGCATATTAAAAGAACAAAATAAGTACCCTACCTGGGGTATGTACGTACGTGCGGCATGCCGCGTTCGGGTTGTTTTCCCGGATGGAGCATGGAGCTCTTGGCATTTGCAAGTCGCCTGTTTGCACCTAATTGTTTAGACGGTCTAGTCCGTTCCATTCTTCCTCGTGAGCGAGCGTAGCCGGCGGAACCGCCTGCTACGCGAAGCGCTTGTACTTTTGTATGACAACGCGAAAAGGATGCTGCGCTTATAATACGATGAGTGCTACTGCTTCTGCTGCTCTGTGCCGCCGCTACTGCTACACATATTACACATACTACTATACCTGGGTGTGACCGACTGTTGGTCGGGCCAAAATACGTCTACTACTGTACATACTGCTGCTATTATACGAGTATACTGCTACTGCTGCACGAGGCACGAGCGTACACCTCCCTTACGAGTAGCAATATTGTTTATTCTACTACGGTTACGATATAGAACTACTTACAGATATCTCACTCTCTGAGCGTGCCCGGTTGGTACATCCCTGGCCTCTCAGAGCTCTCACTTGGACAACGCTTACTTGCCGGACCTTTCCGGCGGTTCTTTGTTTTCTCCATTTCTTTTGCACTTTTAAGGCCACTCCCTATGCAGTCGGATTTGGAGTCAGTAGGAAAAGCCCCTTTCAGCACGTTCGCATGAGCTTTCGCCCCGGAAATGTTGGAAATTGGTCTTTCTCGCCTCAGAATGTGTCCGACCTCTCTCCATCTATCTGGGGGTGTTCCCCGCTTCTCCAGGTACCCAGATACAGGAAATTGCCGACCGCACTTTTTCGATTCAACTCGGTCAAATACGATCCAGACGCCCAGTCGGAAAAAAAAAAAGCGTATCCACCAAAGCGGCCAAGAATCGTCCCAGACTCCACCGGGAGTGTTAACCCACCATGAACATGCTACATGAAGGCGGATCAACTCCCAATTCCAAAGTGAAATTGAAAAAATCACAGGAAAAAAGTCCCAAAAGAGTTTTCAGGGCGTGTCGAAACAGCATCGAGAAGCGAAATCGACAAGCGAATTAAGTTCGATTTCGATAAAAATTAGCCGAGGTGTCCCAACAGAATCGAAAAGTGAAAACAGAAATCCAGGCGACAAGCAACGGAGAGCACAACCTACTTGGGCCGTTCGCAACTGTGCATACATGCCGGTAATCTAGCGCTCGGCAACACAGATCCACCACAGAAGCAAGCCAACGCGACGGCAATTCGATTCCGGGATGTCGTTGGGCCTCGCATGGAGGTAGTTGACGCCCCGAGATCAAATTTGAAATATACTGAGAACGAGCTCCCGACCTCGTTCTCGAGGGTATCATCCTGAATTTTCCTCAAACTATGTTCGCTTTGGCTCGAACGCCGGGAAACAAAAGGCCAGAGAACGTCGGGGCTGGGGTTGTGGTTCGCCTGCTGGCTGTTCACGGGGGTCTGTGCGGCTGTGTTGCCGTGCTAGCTGTGGGTTGGATGCTGTGTACGGCGGTCCTGATGTGATATTTTGACGTGGCTGCGCTGACCAGTAGGACGCGCTGAATTGTTGTTGTTCGTGCTTTCGATTTGCTTTTCGATTTCCAGCCGTCAATGTTTTTATTTTGGCATTGGGTTGTAAAACGTTCATTTTCTCGGAACCTAAAAAACGAAGGGGAACATTTTTGGGCCAGGGACCAATCAGCGCCTTGTTCGTTATCATTTCGATTCTCGATTTTCGATTTCGATTCTATTTGTACACCCCCTCACTTCGTAAAATTGTGTTTTTTTATTTGCCTTGAGAATGCCTGGTTGGTGATTCACTCTTCGGCCAATCAGATGCAAATTAAATCAGGAAAAAAAAAATGAAAAAATAAAAATCCTCGAGAAGATGGACCCTAAGGGTCGTTCGGGATTGCAAGATAAGATGCAAGATGTGCTTATTTTTGCGACCAAGCTGAAGTTCACAGAGAGAGCTACGCAGTCTGAGCACCAAGATTGTCGAGCTGGCGATCGAGGGCTACGGTGAGCACCGGGTATCACGCGAGGCGGGCGACAGGGCTCACCATGGCGGAGAGGGAGGAAAGCTTTACCCGGACCGAATCGGTGGTGAGGTGGTCGCGAGAGGGGCGGCGGCGTACGAGGCTGAGAGAGGAGCTCTGCTGTTTGTTTTTTTCTTCTTTGACCGGTGCAAGGTGTTCTAATCAAGCAGAAAATTATCAAGATATGGGACGGGGATTTTTTTTCTTTCCGGAATTTCGATTTCACTTTCATTGTTTTTGCGGTGTTGTGCTGTGCCGTGCTGTGCTCCCTCTTTCGTATGGTCCATCCGGGTAAACTTTGCCATCATTTCACCATATAGTGAATAATTTACCCTGGACGACAGAATGACCACTTGGTGCCATGGAATATACCGTTTAAAAGCTCTGCTTCAAACGGATCTTTTGTATCGATCAGTTTTTCTTGTTTTTTGGTAAGATATTCGCAAATCAATGGTTTTTTTGGGTGATTTCGTTTGGTTTTAGGCTGTTTCCTATGCGGTTCGATTTCGAGCTTCAGACTTGTATTTTTCGATCTCAAAAACGAATGACCTTGCTTATGCAGTCCAAATATGCAAAATCCGACCAGAAATTTTTCGATTTGAGAATCCGATGACCCAAGTCGTCGGATTTTGGGCCAAAATCCGACGACCTGGGTCATCAGATTTTCAAATCGAAAAATGGCATGCTCTCTAAATTCAACATGTTATCCACGACAGCAAACAGCAGCAGAACGATCGATGAGTTGGATGGTGATACAGCTGTATAGCGACGTTGCTTCGCGCCCGACGCGCGGACGGCGCGTCCCTCCGTGGCCAGACTAGAGTGGGCTGGCGCGGGCTCGGGCCTAGAGACCAAGAGAAGAGCACTCGGCACGCGCCTCTCCGTGGATACGTACTCGTAGACTACACTGCAGGTCACAGCAGCAGCTGCAGCAGCAGCAGTCAAGTCACAAAATGAAACACAAAATACCAAGACAGGTTGACTCTAGCGCACTCGCCACGTCTCTTCGCCACCAGACTAGAGGCAGTCAGCGTGGGCTCGGACGTTTGGGTCCTACGCGCAGGGCAGCGCACCCAGCGCGTCCCTTCGCGGCGCCAAATCACAAAAACAGCAGTTGGTCTCGGCGTTTGCTCGAATCTCTACACGCACAATAAATCTGATGTTTCCGCATAAGAAGACCCTTTCGATTTGTCACGCTCATATCTGAAAATGCCATCGGATCAGAATCTGAAGCTCAAAAATCGGACCGCATAGGAAACGGCCTTATATGAACGAACGTGGGGTTCTTTTTTTTTTTTAGACCGGCATTGAACAGATCTCGCCGACGAGATTCATGTCAAGCGACAAGTTTTTATTTTTTGCCGAGCTTTGGTAGAGAAAAAGACACAAAACTTGCATGAGGGGGGGAAATATGTTTCGTTTTATGTGCAAAAAACTGACCATATGATCCCGAAAACTCAACGGATTCGGGCGAATTGGACCTGCATGCACCCATAGAATTTTTTACTTTATGCGGAAAAAAAAAATGAGCGAGATATGGCCGCTCAAAGTTTCAGAGCGACACACAGAGAGAGCCACACTACTGCTGTGCACACATAAACACACATAAAACACACACGAGAACACACCCACGCACAAGCACAAGCCAATGAAGAGGGCAGCGCGTTCTCGGGGTGCCAAGGCCAAGGGCGGCAGAGTAGCTGGTGGGCGGGTCTCGAAACGTGTTCCACCTGCGGAAGAAATCGATTCGGAGCCACAAAAACCACCGTCCCCCCCTGGAGGTGTGCAGCAACCTGGTCATGCTGGAGAGGATGACACCAATTACGATACATACCTATTCTATGTTACCACATACAGGGAAGAAAACACAAGCAAAAAGTAGAGTTTTTTTTTTTTTTTCCCCAAATCCGGGTTATTTTTTCTCGGAAGTGGCCAATTTTTTCTTTTAAAAAAACGGCACCGGATTTGATTTCCTCTCAACCCCACGGTTCTTGCCAACTTTGTCTCGCCTTCCAAATCTAAAAATTGAGCGAGAAAAGGTGGAGGTCACAAGATGGCAAAAGTTCACCTGATGGACTATACATACAGCATATCAAAAGGATAAAATAAATACCCGTTTGGGTTGTTCTCCTGGATGGAGCATGAGGTTCGTCTTTTTTTTTTAAATCATCACTTTAACTTTCCAGTTCACCTCTAAAAATTGAGCGAGAAAAGGTGGAGGTCACAAGATGGCAAAAGTTCACCTGATGGACTATACATACAGCATATCAAAAGGATAAAATAAATACCCGTTTGGGTTGTTCTCCTGGATGGAGCATGAGGTTCGTCTTTTTTTTTTAAATCATCACTTTAACTTTCCAGTTCACCTCGTAGAGGAATTTTTACCCTCAGCGATATTCCGGACAAGCCGTGGTCACCGGTGTCGTCCCTTCTCTCCCCCCAGTCGTACGTGCCTTTAATTTTTTTTTGCGCAAAGGGTTCGGCATTCCCATTGCTCGTCGATTTTCATAGAATATAACTCACGCTCTCGCGCTTTCCGCTAATCAATTATTATGCAAGAAAAAGTCCCTAGGAGCATGCACTCGGCGAGACTCGAACCCACGAAATTGATCTTAATAGGCACGCGGACCACCTACCTAGCCACCGGGGACGCCAGCATAGGCATTTACAAGTCGCCTGTTTGCATGTTAATAATTGTTTGGACCGTGTGTTCTGTTCCATTCTTCCTCGTGAGCGAGCGTAGCGGGCGGAACCGCCCGCGACGCGAAGCGCTTGTACCACCTATCTCGACAAATCAATACGGCAGTACGCGGAGGTGGCGGCTGGCAAACCTTCTCGGACGATACCGTGTTCGCGACAGACAGTACGCAGGCGAGGCATTTCATTTTATATTTTACAGCTATACCATAGAACGCTTGAATGGGTCTTTCCCTGTCTGCCCGGGCTTGACGGTCGAGAAATTGCACGTGGTGTCGTCTTTGTAGACGTTGCGGTCGTCATCGAGTCTGCGACCGCAACATCAACAAAGTCGACGCAACTATTAGTAATTTCTCGCTCAAAACCTTTCGGGCGGACAGGGAAAGACCCATCCAAGTGTTTTATGGCACAGCAATAGTGAGGCATTCGGACCAGGGATGTAATTAGTGGTCTGGTGTCTGCTGCGCGCAGGGAGGGCCGCCGCCGGCGGCAAAAAAAAAATGAGATATGCGCGAATATATAATATATGCCCGAAAACCAAGTAACCAAGTGCGTTTTAAACGCCTCCTGATCCTCGAAGAGGCTTGCATCGGGAACAGAACCTAAATTTCTTTGGTTCTACTATAGGAAAAGGGCCTTAAAACAAAATCGCCTGCGGGGAATTCAAAAAGGGGGCTTAATTTTTTTCTCGGCAAAGGCGAATTTGAAAAACAGCGTTCCAATTTTTTTTTTCGCCTGAAAAAGGCCGCAAACAATTTTTTGGGCTGCCCAAAATCGCGTGTTGCACTGCGCGCTACCAAGCCCTCCGCGGCTGTTGCGGAAAACGGCCATTTTGACCAAAATGTTGCGCCAGCGCAAGAGCGCAACAGCTAATTATATCCCTGATTCAAGCGTTCTATGGTACAGCAGTAGCGAGGCATTCGAGTCTGTGACCGCAACGTCAACAAAGACGACTCAACTTGTAGTTTCTCGCTCAAAAAGTTTCGGGCAGACAGGGACCAACCAGTTCAAGCCTTCTAAAATCAACTGACACGCCTGCGTTCCCGCGATGGTGAACATGGTCTCAACCTACACAGCAGTACAATTGCGACGCCAACTGCAATCTCTACGCCAGCAAGTCCCGGGAAGGCAGGGACCAGTTTAAGCCTTCCAAGGTCCCCTGCCATGTCTGCATTCTCCCGGTACTTTACACCGGTAAATATAAAATGTCGACACAGGGTCATTCGGAATGAAGGGCAGTCGTCGTTACGAGCAGCCTACCTTCGCCGCTAGCACTGCCGACCTGTCCACGAACTCGGGTAGGTGCACTTGCGAGCACGTCGGAGTGAAGGCTCCCGGCACGCCAACCAGCACACCTTTCCGATCTCCGAATAGCTGGCGTATTGAAAACGACCTCACGTTGCCGTCATCTTCCAGGCGCCTATTATACAACACCAAGCGGATGATTGAACAAATCGGCATCGGCAGCAATTGTTGTTGTCATAACGTAACGAGAGCAGAACCACCAAGGTGCACAATGTGCAGTCAGCATCATAGTCAGCAGTCATCAAGCACATCGACACAACCTGGTCCCTGGAAACATACAGCGCCAAGGGTTCGAGCGTTCGAGCTTAAGGCCTCGCCGTTTATAGAGGAAAACGACAAACTTGTATATAGATTGCACGTATCATAGAACTACTTACTTAGATCTCACTCTCTGAGCGTGCTCGGTTGGTACATCCCTGGCCTCTCAGAGGTCCCACTTGGAAATCGCTTCCTTCTATTACTTGCCGGACCTTTCCAGCAGGTCTCTGTTTTCTCCATTTCTCTTCGTACTTTCAGTGCTTCTTTCCTTGTTTCTTCTTTCGTTTCGTGTGCGTGCGTGTACTCCGAGCACGGTTGCGCGGGCGAACCCGGCACCGTCGCGGGTGTCAGCGGGCGCTGGCGGGTAGAGGGGGAGTTGCAAGGAGCGCGGTTGCCGCTTTCGTGCCTAGGCGTCGCGTGTGCTTTGAGACACGAGGGATGCATCAATAGGCTCTGTCCAGCCTCCATTTGTGATTTTTGATAGAGTCCGTACGAGTATTTGAGGTTCGTTCGGGATTGTAAGATAATATTCAAGCGGTGCTTATTTTTGCGACCGTGAAATCACAAGAGGGAGGTACCAGTCTGAGCACCAACATTGTCGAGCTGGCGAACGAGGTCCACGGTAAGCACCGGGCTTCATGCGACGCGGGCGACGGGGCTCACTATAGAAGAGAGGGAGGAGAGCTCTACCCGGAGCGAATCGGTGGCGAGATGGTCGCGAGAGGGGCGGGCGGCGTACGAGGATGAGAGAGAAGCTCTGCTGTTGGATTTTTTTCTTTTTTTCTTTTTTTCTTTTTGACCGGTGTAAGGTGTTTCAATCAGGTAGTAAATTATTCCACGAAAGGGAACGGGGATTTTTTTTTCTTTCAGAATTTTTCGGTTTCATTATTTTTATTATTTTTGCTGTGTTGCTGTGCCGTGCTGTGTAGTCTAGCTGCTACGGGGGGCCATAGTAAATAGGACCAAATAGTGTAAGTAAATATAGGTAAATATGTTGGTTTTGGTGTGTACCGTAGGTCCTATTTACTATGGTCCTCCGTAATAGCGCTGTGCTTTATCTTTCATACATACGAGTACAGACACAGAGCATATCGAAAGAAGAAAATAAGTACCCTACCTGGGGTATGTACGTACGTACGACATGTATGTAAGCGAGCGTAGCGGAAAACCGCCCGCGACGCGAAAGCGTATATGGCGTCCGAGCTGTTTTCTCCTGAAGCATGGCGGCGGGACTCTTGGTATTATCAAGTCGCCAGTTTGCAACTACAGTCATGAAAAAAACAATAAGCAATCATGGACCTCTGTCCGCTTCGCATAATTTGATGTACTTTTCCTTCTTGAGCGAGCGTAGCGGGCGGCGTAGGCCGCCCGCGCCGCCCACGGAGCAAAGCGCCTTGTACCTCATACCAGGTGTACCAGGTATGTACGGTAAGCATAGAACTACTTACAGATATCTCACTCTCTGAGCGTGCTCGGTTGATACATCCCTGGCCTCTCAGAGTTCCCACTTCGGAATCGCCTCCTTCTATTACTTGCCGGGCCTTTCCAGCGGTTCTTTGTTTTCTACCAGGTACCTTTCTCTTGGCACTTTCAGTCCTTTTTTTCCTTTTTTCTTATTTCGTTTCGTGTGCGTGGGTGTACTCAAGTATCAGGTACCAGGTATGTGCGTTATACTGATACTGAGTACTATTAATAGCACATGAGTATGAGTGGTACGAGTACCTACATGAACATACGTGTGTACTTTCATTGGTGTACTTTCATTGGGTCTATTCACTCAAAACTGAAAACTGAAGCCACAGGCATATACAGGTCGAAATTGCAGCCCATTTTACCCTTTGCTACTGGTGCTGCTGTAATCCAACTCGAGCCTCGCGGAGGGCACAAGGGCACTGCTGTTTTACTGCTGTACGGTCAGCGACGTACTGCCATGGTTGGTCGCGATCACACAAACAAACAAGGACATCCTGACATTTTCTGTTTCATGGTTTTGGCAAGCAGAGGCGTCAGGTGTCGTTTGTTCCAATGCACCTATTATGAATACCACTGCTGTACTTTTATGACTTGTGGTATGTGCGGTGTACAAGTGGCATACTGTTCTTGCTGCCGTAATTCCGAGTTGTCAACTGTTTCGTGCATGATCAAGTACCTGGTACCTCGGCATCAAGTGCCGCTGTCGTACTTAAGCTCACCGGAACGAGCGAAACGCACCAAGGGTACACCCAATCCATCATCCCCCAAACTACCACAGCCAGGCGGACGGAGGAGCTACGCTCGGCATAGAAGGGGGAAATACCAGCAACATTACCTGTAGCCAAGATAGAGTGCGCGCCCATTTCGTCGAGATTCATTCGAGCACAGACAAACACACCGCCAGTACGAGGAAATCACGTGCAGGAGCAGTATGATATCTATCTGAAAGCACATACCTGACTGTTGAGTCAGGGAGTTGGTCGCCGACGCTAACCCTGGCGAGATTGCGCTGGGCCATCCGCACCCATCCCGGGGTCGGAAAGTCCCCGTGGCAGACATCGGCCATGCTCATCGTCGTTTGGCTTTCCCTCCTCGCGGATATTCTGGCAGGTCTGCCTGCAGCACTTGTGGGAGAGAGGCCACCCGAGCCAGCCCATGATGACGCCTTTGAAGAGACTCTTGTGGATGGAGGGGTGACCACGAACGGGAGGCCCTCTTTGAGCCAAAAGGAAAACATTGCAGACAAGAACACTACGACTCTAGCTTTCGCCATGGTGAGAGCAAGGATGGTGTTACTGGGCTGGAGTTGTTTCACTGGGCTGCTTGCAGCTGGGATCCGGGTCCAAAGCCGAGCAAATTGTTGCACACAAACCAAGCCACACCACCACTGACTGAAGGCACCCTGTCCTTGTCATCAAACTAGCTGCATCAAACCATCAAACATTTCGTCTGATGCTTTGTATGGTTAGCAATCAACCAATCAAGGTGATTCAAAATCCACCATTTTAGCCCATTCGTTTTTATAAATTTTGAAATACGTCAAGTTGAGTATCAACTGTTTAATCACTATACACAGCTGACGTATTTCAAAATTTATAAAATACGTCAGCTGTGAGTTCCACTGATTAAACAGTAAATAGTTGTGTTGATACTCAACTTTGCAAGCTGCAACTTTGCAAGCTGCGTTTTGAAAAAAAAACGCACCAATCAGAGACCTGAGTGTTCAAAGGCGAGCAGCGACACCAATCAGCACAAAGTTGATATCGCGCCGCAGGTTTCATGAACCTTTTGTTCCGCCTTCTGTGGGACGTCTCTGGTACGGATTTCATGATCTATGATCTACCATCTGTGATCGATGATATGATATACCATGAACAGGCTTGCAGGCTCTCGGCGGGTGCGCGAGAAGCTTGTGCCGAGCTCTTGTACCGCGCAGCGTGTGCGGCGCTCGTCACCTTACCCTTTCTTGCGTTCACTGCTGGCTCTGGCTGGCTTCACGTGCGAGTGAGAGTGTTGTTGATGTTTCAGCCTATCGGCCTCGAGAGGGAATTACGAAAGACGTACCAGGTAAAAAGCAGGCCGTGGGTTCAAACGATACGATATTGGAGCAAAAAAATCTTCGTCTACGCACTCGTACCCGTAATTGATTAGCAGCGGCTTCGAGTCGTTGAAAAAAATACGGAAGGAGGAGTTATATCCGCGACCGGTATTAATACAGCAGTGTAGTGAAATCAATCACTACTACTGATAATGTGTGGCCATGGCCATATGCCCCGCGTGATCAGACTTGACAACTTCTGGCTAGCGTAACGGGGGGGTGTCGATACCTTCTACGTGGTACAGGTAATACCAGCAGCATGAAGCTCTTACGTATGCGAGGTATTTGCGACGTCTTTCTACTGCTGTACCAGGTATAATATAAGAGTGTGTCTTAACCCCCCCCAGAGAGCATTTTTTTTTTTTTTTTTTTTTATCATCACTTTTACTTTCCAGCCCACTCGTAGGAGGTTTTACCCTCGACGATCTTCTGGACAAGCCGTGGTCACAGGTGTCGTCCCTTCTCCCCCCCGGTACGTGCCTTTAGTTTTTATCGCGGATAGGGTTCAGCATTCCCACTGCTCGTCGATTTTCATCGAATGTACAGCTAACTCACGCTCTCGCGCTTTCCGCTAATCAATTTTATGCAAGAAAAAGTCCCACTCGGTGAGACTCGAACTCACGAAATTGATCTTGATAGGCTCGCGGACCACCTACCAAGCCACCGGGGACGCCGGTCTTCGTTGGAACGAACCGGATGGAATATTATTTGCTGCTTGAATTGATGCTGATTGGTTGTGGGAAACGAATAGATTCAGTGCAGCCCGAGAAAAACTGTATATCTAGGAAGAGGAAGAAGAGGTGTTGCACCCCTTTTTCTTGTTTGGGAGGACCGAACGGCCCGACCGAACGGGAACATATAGGATCTTATTTAATATAGATAGACACCACCGAAGATGGATGTGGACACCAATGTGCTCTGGCATGTTCAAAAGATACCGTTCGTGTCTTAACCCCCCCCAGAGAGCATTGGAACGAACCGGATGGAATATTATTTGCTGCATGAATTGATGCTGATTGGTTGTGGGAAACGAATAGATTCAGTGCAGCCCGAAAAAAACTGGCGAGGCCCAGGATTCTGCATGGACCCAAACACGTTTTTTTACACAGGCACGGAACGAATGACCACGAACAGCCTCGTTCCGTTCCGCTCGTTCCCATGCTCTCTGGGGGGGGTAAAGACACGCCCTAAACCCCCCCCAGAGAGCATTGGAACGAACCGGATGGAATATTATTTGCTGCATGAATTGATGCTGATTGGTTGTGAGAAACGAATAGATTCAGTGCAGCCCGAGAAAAACTGTATATCTAGGAAGAGGAAGAAGAAGTGTTGCACCCCTTTTTCTTGTTTGGGAGGACCAAACGGCCCGACCGAACGGGAACATATAGGATCCTATTTGATGTAGATGGACACCATCGAAGATGGATGGGGACACCAATGTGCTCTGGCGTGTGCAAAAGATACCGTTCGTACTGATTCGGCTGGCGAGGCCCAGGATTCTGCATGGACCCGAACATGTTTTTTTACACAGGCACGGAACGAATGATCACGAACAGCCTCGTTCCGTTCCGCGCGTTCCCATGCTCTCTAGGGGGGGTTAAGACACACCCGACTTAGGGCCACTCCTAACGAACAAAAAAAATCACGATTCGTGATATTTTTGTAATGAATCGTGATTTTTTTGTCGTGAATCACGACAAAAAAAATCACGATTCATGACACCAATTTTTTTAGCTTTTCCCTAAAAAAAACAAAATCACGATTCGTGACATTTGTCGTGTCTCAAAATACGCCTGATCAAGGCACTACGCAACCCACGTTCCCCAACGGTATCTCGTATCCGATGGTCGGCATAGGGGCATGGCAGACTCTGCTTCGTACGCCGCTTGTGGACAACGGGCGGCTGCCCAAAGACACCGCTGGGCGCGGGCTAACGAGGAGGTTATGGCCTCGAAATTTCCAGGAGGAGGAGCCACTGCTGGAAGACAGACGCGAAAATGACCTGGGGATGTCACAGGCCAGGCGGGGCAGACGGCCTCGAGATGGAATCTCGCGAAACGAGCTTGGCCGACGGCCGGTGAAGTTGGAATCTCGCAGGCTGGGTCAGGCTTCGGCCCGCGATTCGAGTATGTCACGGGCTGGGCCAGGTGCGGACGGCCCAGCCCGGCCTGGCCGTGCCCCACTCTCGAGAGTTTGCTCCACACCCCCAAAAAACGTTGGGTTTGAAATATCAGAACTTTAACTATTTGAAAATATCACGAAACGCGACGTTTTTCGGCTTTTTTCGTTAGAACTGAAATGTCACGGATCGTGATCTTTTGGCATGCCTAAAAATCACGAATCGTGATTTTTTTTCGGTTCGTTAGGAATGGCCCTTACTGTGGATGCCCCTTCTCTCCTTCTTGGTTCTGTTTTATTCGCGGGTCTTGCGGTGCCGTTACTTTTGTTTGCCCCCGGCTCACCCAAACCCGGATAATTTAGATTCGTGCGCAATCAAACAAACGCTCGCGCGCGTCTTTTCTTCCGTGCGCCCCCTTTAAGGGTCATTCCTAACGAACAAAAAACACGATGCGCGCGTGAGGTTTTTGTCATGAATCGTGACTTTTTCGTCGTGAATCACGACAGGCAAAAAACACAATTCATGACGCCATTTTTTTGCTTGTTCCCTCTAAAAAACAAAATCACGATTCGTGACTTTAAGAGGAGTAGCTCGAAATACGCCTGATCAAAGTACTACGCAACCTACGCGCCCCAACGGTATGCGAAGGCCTGTACAGGGGCATGGTAGGCTCTGCTTCGTACGCCGCTTGTGGGCAACGGGCGGCTGTCCAAAGACACCGCTGGGCGCGGGCTAACGAGCTCGTTGTGACCTCGAAATTTCAGGAGGAAGAGTCACAGCTCGAAGAAAAAGCGAAAATGATCTGAGAATCTCACAGGCCAAGCCGGGCAGACGACCTGTCAGATTGGAATCTCGCGGACGGGGATTGGCCCACGGTGGGTGAGATTGGATTCTCGCAGGCTGAGCCAGTCTTCGGCTCGTGGTTGAGTATGTCACGGGCCGGGTCAGGCGCGGTCGGCTCGGTCCGGTCTGGCCCCACTCGGGAGGGTTGGCTCCACCCGCGAAAACCGTTGGATTTGAAACATCGGATTTTTTACAGTTTGTCCCGAGCGCGGAAGGGCGTCTGCAAAGAACGCCTCTTCCAGACCATCTCCGTGACTACACAGGTCGCAATTTCACGTAGAGTACATAGATATAAACTTGCCCTGAGGGACCGCCAGGCCGCTAGGGGAAGGGAGGAAGAAGCCGGAGGAATGCGGCCAATGACATGGGGATGGAACGTCGATGAGGAATAGAATATATTGTACTGGTCGCTAAAATGAAATGTTGTGGGGAATGGGAATTTGGAAACGACAGAGAAGTGTATGAGGGATACTACTGATTTAAGGAAGGATATTTGGTTTATATAGGAACGGCATATACGCTATTTTGTCAGACGGCAAGAGTAATAATAATAATTTGAAAATATCGCGAAAGGTGACGTTTTTCAGCTTTTTCCTTCGAAGTGACATGTCACGGATCGTAATCTTTTGTCATTTCAAAATGTCACAAATCGGGATTTTTTTTTGGTCTGTTAGGAACGGCCCTAATACCCACCCGTATTCTGGAGATATTATCCCCTTTAGTACCGCAGTCCCGATTTGGGGACGAACCAGTCTAATTCCAAGTCATTTGTCCCCAAAACGGGACTGCGGTACTAAAAGGGTTAAGGCCACACAGGATCTCTATCGACCCCCCATCCCCGGGTTTCCGGGTGATTCTAATTTCTAGATTTTTTTTCGGAACATAAAATTCAGTCGCTATTTTAACACGCCGTCTTCGGACCTTCGGCTGGTTCGTGCCTTATCAAAGAGCGAGTGATCCTAACCCCTAACCCAAACCCTTAGTGATCTCATCTACGGCAGCAGCTTGTGATTTTCTTCAGAATGGCCGTCCGCGCTTTCTCAACACAGCCCCATACCTCGACTTTTGGGGTGATCGAGTGTTCGTTATATATAGGATAGACCACTGAGCTGCTTAGTCAGCGCTGCCTGAGTAGCTCAGTGGTTGATCCTTTACATTACCGAAAAAAAAGTTCCTTTGGGATCGATACGGCCTCCCGCCGACCACTCGGCGTGCACACGCTCAACTCCCCTTTGTTCTCCACAGCAAGTCCTCCGGTCATCAAGACCACTGCGTCCTCCGTCGTCCAGGATGTACGCTTCAGGATACTCCCAGGCATCGTCCACCACTCGTACGCTGCCGCAAAGAAGCAGCGCACCTGCGACCTCAGGGTTCATCCTTAAATGGTGCTCAGCAGGTTCATCCTTCAGGCGTCGGCTCTAACTGCGGGTCCGGCCCCGTACTGTCGGGGGGAGCCGTCCCCAGCTGCTGAGCTCGTGTGCTGGCCTCCCCAACTGGACCGCGGGGGGGACTTCACTGTACCCGTGGTCGGCGTCGGAAGCTGATGCTGCGCCCGGGTCGCTTTCGGCCCTCCCTGCCGGGACTGAGAAGCGTACACGGCGCCCCCTTGAGATAAACCCATCGTCTCGGCTGTTTCGGCCCAGGAGGCATCAACCGCATCCCATTGAGACTAATCCATCATCTCGGCTGTCCGGTCGCCGGCCTCGCCGGCGGCAGGTGGCTGCTGTGCGCGCTCCTGCAGAAACGCGTCCAGATCAGAATGGTAGAAAAAGGGAATCCAAGTGGAGAGAACCACGACAAAAGCACTCGACCAGAGAGTTGAAAGAGGTGTAAACCACGTGCGTAAAAAACGATGGTCGGGATTTGGGGTACACAAAATGAACCAAAAACCAAACCGCACCTCAATGTTTGCATTTCACTTGCGGACAGCTACAGCTTCTCACAAACAACCACAGCCCTCGAAATCGAGGCACGCTCTAAACGGGGTATGTGAGAGTGTCGGGTGCGCCAGGCCGCAGCAGTAGGCGACCAGAAACAACTCTCGAGGTGTTTCGTGAGGTCGATTTTGCAAGCCAGCAGCATAAAAACTGGCAAAATCTGTAGATATTTTATTTTCACGCCCTGGCCTCTGTACTGTAATGGCTACATCACCGACGAAAAAAATGCAGTTACCAAAAGTTGGCTTGTCTCTTGGCGGATCTTTAGCACTATTAAGCAGACGTACCCGAAATAAGTGCAGACAGGGAAAATATATACATACATTTTCATTAGGGGTATTCCCGAAAAATACGACAAGGGCTGAAAATCTTTGTATTCTTGTTGATTTGCAGAACTTTTTCATAATCACGAAACACGTGTCTTTTTTACGACCACGTTTCTCGTTCCGAGTCGTTTTTTTTTTTTTTGGCGAAACGCCTACGCGCGCCTACTCGACAACATATTCCTGAGAGATCCTGCGTCTCCTTAAACAGAACATGGTCTTTAGAAGGAAGTACTGTATGCACCTATTGATCTTTTCCAGTCACTACTGCTACAGTACTGCGTAACGAACACAGCAGCAGTCCACCAAGACTATTTTCCGACTTCGGAAACACATGTATTATTACGCGGAGATGGGGGGTGGGGGCGGGGGGGCATACTCATTTGTTGCTTGCCTTAGTCATTTGACCATTGACCACACATCCCTTTCGAGACGGAGCACCGTTCTTACTCCTAATGGAGACACCTCCAACAATTGGGCGCCCATTACGTTGTTTCCATGTGTTGCTCAGAAACTTTTTGCTAATCTTATCCCCTTCCTGTTTGGCCGCCTGTGGCCACCATCTATCTCCTAGGATAGCGATCGTTTTCTCCTTGCTATCTAGTGTGTCAAACTCCTCCATGTCGCATTCGCCTATTTCTCTTCTATCCTCTTCTAACAAATCCCGTTCCTGTATATTTCACATTCTCCTACTATGTGAGTTCTACTCTCTATTGCTTTGCCACACGGGCACATCTGTGCATCTACTTCTTCCTCCTATACGAAAGCGCACTTTCAGCGTTTTCGCGAAGTCCATTGGGATATGCAAATACGTTTTCGTTCCTATTCCTTCCCTCAATCCCCCGTATATCTTTAACTGTTTTCCCGATTCCACCTTGTTTCTTCTTAGCGCTAGCCTTTCCCTTCTTTCTATCCTTCTTCTACTTCTGCCTTGTACCTCCCAAACCACCCGGCGGACATCATCTCTTCTTGGTTTCCCCCTATATCCTTCAATAATTTCTCAACTACGCCATCCCACCTTATTCCAGCTGTCGCCCTTTTGTTACTTTCTCCCATACAGCTCTATCAACTATGGCTGGCAACCTCTTTTTTTGCATGTTCCTTACTTCATATTGCTATTTCAACTTTCTCATGTCTCTATTTGTCTTGAGTGGGTGCATTCCCAGTTCTGCTCATGATACTTTTTGTATTACTAGTCGTACTTGTGCATCTTAGGATTTTTTTAGCTGCTGTCATGTGTACTGTTTCCAACTTTTTTACCAGTTTCGCGTTCCCTTCCCATACTTCTCCTGCATATTCTAGCTCTGGTACTATCACATTCATGAGGATACTTCTCTTAATCTTAGTGCCAAGGTGCGAGTCTGTTAGAATCGCATCCATCTTGCCTACGTGTTATTTCCTCTTTGCTATTACTTTTGCTATATGTGTATCGCCGGCGGGGGGGGGGGGGGGGGGGGGGGGGGGGGGGGGGGGGGGGGGGGGGGGGGGCATTTTTTTTTGCTTGCCTTAGTCATTTGACCATAGACCACGCATCCCTTTCGAGACGGAGCACCGTTCCCACTCCTAATAGAGACACCTCCAACAATTGGGCGATCATTACGTTGTTTCCATAAATTACATAGAAACTTTTTGCTAATCTTATCCCCTTCCTGTTTGGCCTCCTGTGGCCACCATCTATCTCCTAGGATAACGATCGTTTTCTCGCTGCTATTCATTGTATCAAACTCCTCCATGTCACATTCGTCTATTTTCCTCATCTCCTCTTCTAACACATGTCGTTCCTCCTTGTATATTTCACATTCTCCTACTATGTGAGTTCTACTCTCTATTGCTTTGCCACACGGGCACATCTGTGCGTCTACTTCCTCCTCTTCCCGGCTACTGGTGTACCTCTTTCTTCTTTCTGGCAGGTCCAGGTCCCCTACACGAAAGTGCAGTTGCAGCGTTTTCGCGAAGTCGATTGGGCCATGCAAATACGTTTTCATTCCTATTCCTTCCCTCAATCCCCCGTATATCTCCAAGTGTTTTTCCGATTCCACCTTGTTTCTTAGCGCTAGCCTTTCCCTTCTTTCTATCCTTTCTTCTACTTCTGCCTCCCAAACTTCCCGGCGGACATCATCTCTTCTTGGTTTCCCCCTAGATCCTTCCATACTTTCTCAACTACGCCATCCCGCCTTATTCCAGCTCGTCCTTTTGATACTTTCTCCCATACAGCTCTATCAACTATGGCTGGCAACCTCTTTTTTGACATGTTCCTTACTTTATATTGCCAGTTCAACTGTCTCATGTCTCTCTTTGTCTTGAGTGGGCGCATTCCCAGTTCTGCTCTTAATACTGTATTACTAGTCGTACTTGAGCATCTTAGGATTTTTTTAGCTGCTGTCATTTGTACTGTTTCCAACTGTTTTACGAGTTTCGCGTTCCCTTCCCATACTTCTCCTGCATATTCTAGCTTTGGTACTATCACATTCATCAAGATACATCTCTTAATCCTAGTGTCAAGGTTCGGGTCTGTTAGGATCGCATCCATCTTGCCTACTTGTGCCTTACCCTTTCCTATTACGTTTGCTATATGTGTATCCCAAGAGCAGTCTTTTGAGATCTCTACGCCAAGGTATGTATACTGGTCTACGATCGGCAATTCATCTCCTCCCCACTTCCAACTGAAATTTACCGGGTTTACCTTATCTTCGTTGCAAACAACTACTGCGCATTTCTTGACGTTCGCCGTCACCCTCCATTTCCTGATGTATTCTAGCGCTTTCTCTACTTGTTTCTGCTATCCTTCGGATGTTTCTGATATCCCCACGAAGTCATCCGCCAACATCAATCCCGACACCGTATCTTCCCCTACCGTGACTCCCTGCCTTGCTCCCTCGACTGCTACTATCAGGTCGTTAATATATATCTTGAATAAGTTAGGTGACAACGTACATCCCTGTGCAACACCTTGTAAAATATCAACATACTTCGATATTTCCCCGTCCAGCATCACAGCACTTCTCGCACATTCCGTCATCTTTTTCATCATTCTCCACATCTTTCCTCTGATTCCTATTTCCCACAGTTTTTTCCACAATCCATTTCTCCATACTGTGTCGTAGGCTTTCTGCACATCTAGAAAGAAACAGTACGTTGTTAGTCCCGCGTCTTTCCTACCTTGAATAATCTTACCTAAGGTGTACACATGGTCTACGCAGCTATGGTTTGGCCTAAACCCTGCTTGTCCTTCGCTTATTTTGTCTTCCTTCTCCATCATCGTTCCCATTCTATCGTTCAAAATCTTACAAAATGTGTTGCCTACTGTGCTTAGTAGCGTCATCCCTCTATAGTTCCCCGGGTCAGCCTTATCTCCTTTCTTGAATAAATTTACTACTACTCCTTCTCTCCACCTCCTAGGTGCGTACTCGTTTTTCCATATCCAGTTATACAACATAACCATCATGGTAAGCATTCCTTCTCCCCCGTACTTCATAAATTCATTCACTATTTGGTCTGCCCCTGCTGCCTTTCTATTCTTAAGTTTAGCTACACACTTCTTTGCATCTTCCCTTGTGAACTCTCTCTGTAACCCTCCCGAACCACTGTCTTCCCTTTCTGATGTATCTACGTTCGCCTCTGCCCACGCGTTGGTTTCCTTATCGAATTCTGCATCGAACGTTTCGTTGGCTGTGGGTGTTCCTAGGTTTCGGTAATGCTCTACTAGTACCTCCCTTTTCCCCTTCGAACTACTAACCATTTTACCGTTCTGTGCTCTTAGAGTAGCTATTCCCGTGTCTGCCTCTCCTGCTTGTCTGCCAAGTATCCCTTTTATCCCTACCCACATCTGCTTCATCCCGCCCTCAAAGTCTTTTTGTTTTATTTACTACGTCTTTCCGTATCCCTTTCTTCTTCTTCTCTACCATCTCTTTTACTTTCTTTCTAGCTGTAGGCGGGGGGGGGGGGGGGGGTACTCAATATCATACATGATCGTAGTCGTATGGCCATAGACCCTCGTATTCCTACAATGCCGGGACGGAGCACCTCGGGTTTTCACCGAACAGGCAGACATTGCTTGCACCAAGCGCGAAGCGCCGTGAGGTGTTGGGCGAGTCGCATGAAGGGTGAGCTGCATCCTACTAAGAACCACTTTTGAGGCAGATTTTCTTGCATGTGGATGACAGCGTCAATTAATTGATTTAATACCTGGTGTGGCCACTTGGAGGGGGTGGGGGGCGCGCGCTTTTTTGAATGGTTTTCGACCCCCTTCAGGGAGCCAAACAAAATACAAAGATACATCATGCAGTCTGGCTTTCTTTGAGTCCAAACGGGTTAAGTTACTCCCTCCCTTTCCTCAAGTTTGAATCCGACGATAAACTCACGCCGATGAAAACGCCCGGCCAGCAACGAAGAGTTACACTGCTGGGTATCCAAATGGAGTGAGATTGTTTAGTTTTTATAAAACCAATTATGGGGATACCTGGCAGTCTGTACGCCTATACGTACCGCCACGGCGGCTTGGACAAACAAAGCGAGTAAGCGATGGTAGAGATGAAACAATCCGTGCAGGGGGGACGATCGGCATTCTCTCGTACTGCAAAATTCACGGAAGCACATTGATCGACTTTTTAGTGGCATACAACGTGCCATGGCAATGACCGTGGAGCCCGCGGCTTTGCCATGGGGCTTGCCATGGCTTGCCGTTACTCGACACGGCAAGGCCCACGGGTTGCCATTGACTAATGCGCTGTCATGGCACGTGTTATGATGGTGCCCATGGCATGTGCCGTGCGATTTGCTGTGGCTTCCCACGACAGTACTATGGCATGGCGACCCCTCCGCGGCGAGCCCCACGGCAAGCTCTACGGAAATATCCACCGCAAGCCGCACGGCAATATTCACGGCAAGCCCCACCAAAGAATTTTCGACGGCAAGTTCCACGGCGATCTCCACGGTAACCCTCATTTCAAGATCCACGACGACAAACCCCCCGGCAAAATACTCCGGATTATCGGTCGACACTTAACCTAGCAAGGTGCGTGATACATCGGGCGCGCGTTTCCTCGTGTAGGATGCTGGCTGGTGTATCCCCTGGGTGCTACCACGGTGCATGGAAGTCAACGGTCAAAGGGTCTGGGCAGCAACCTGCGGCACACCAGTCAACCATCAATGGGAGACCGACATCGATCAGATTTCGACAGACTAGCTTCGACCTTTAATTTCAAAACGTATCCAAGCGGGGTGACGATATTTATAGCTCACGAGGAATCGGTGGTAGCATTGGGCGGGCGAGCCGTATATATAGGACGTACCTTGAGTAGCTGGGATAAACATCTGACAGTTGCTGAGGTGGAGAGAGCGTTCGCCGCGGCTAGTTCGTGGTTATCTGGTCACGTCATTACAGCTTTAGCTATTGTCCCAAGCCTATTTTCTCTTCGTCCACATTTCACGACAGCTTCACTCTTGTATTCAGGTGAGAACCAGGGATGATTGCCGTGTACCAAGTACAGTCTTAATTGCGTTCGAAACGAATTTTCGCTGTGGCGCTCGTGGTGGTTCTAATATCCTGACTGGTCCAGGGATTCACAATATTTGATCTTTTGGTGACAGTGCTGCCGCAGTGCTCATGGCAAGCCGCGGCATTGTCATGGCATGTGCATGCCGTGGCAGCTCGTGATATTCGCCTCGGCGTTTCCACGGCATACCATGGCATGCCGTGGCAGTCCACGGCATTTCCCGTGGCAAACCACGGCGCGACTACCATGGCAAGCCCCACGGCAATTCCTACGACGTACCATGGAAAGCCCCACGACACGCCGCGGAAAGTCCCATGGCTATTGGCAAGACCCACGGCACACCACGGAGAGTTCCGCGGCATACCATGGCGGGACCCACGGCAAGCCTTATGAGAAGCCCCACGGTAAGGCCCACCGCCACATCCACGGCAATATCCATGGCAATATTCGCGACAAGGCCCTCGGCAATATCCGATGCAAATTTGTCGGCAAGCCCCACGGCAATACCCACGGGAAGGTCCGCGGCAATCTACATTGCAACCTCCACGGCAAGCTCCAGGGCAATCTCCACGGCATACCCCACAGCAAACCCCACGGCAATCTACGCGGCGACCCCCACACCCACCCAACACCATGATCCCACTCAGACTTGATATCACCCTTACCTAAAGTCACCCTGTGGGGAAGTTAGATGAGTTCCAAGTGGGATCAGCGCTGAATGGGATCAGGGGACCGGATGGCCCTTCGGCGGCCCCTGCCGAGGGCTATTAACTAGATGTATGCACCTTGTGAGCGGGCCAGGTCCGGGGAAGATGAGGGGGGGGGAGTGGGACTCCGGCGGCTACTGCGGGCGCCATTGTCCTGGCTCGCCTCTCCGTGGAGCTTGCCGGATATTGACGTTGGTATTGCCGTGGGTATTGCCGTGGGGCTTGCCGTGGTGCTTTTCGTGAAGCTTTCTGCGGCTCTGAATAGCTTGCCATGGGTATTACCGTGGCTATTGCTGCGGGGCTTGTCGAGAAGCATACCGTGGCCCCCGCCATGGAGGTGAGTTCATCAGCAGGGAGCTCCAGGGTGACTGCCTTCAGACGGGGGTGTCGCTCGAGTACGCCAACACCAACACACCGCAGCAAATTAGCTTGTCCGAGCGCGTGGAAGAGCTCTTGCCGATATTGTACGGTAAATTCTTACCAACAGCGGATTGTCAAATCTTCTCTAGGCATAATTTGTGTTCACGGCAGCGTTTGTGGGCAACAGGGCGCGCACTCCGCGATCGGCGTGCAGTGCCCGTGCAAAATGCTAGACGGGACGGAGCCGGATCTGCGACTTCTTTGAGTCATCGATGCCCGGGCCTTCGTCCACATCGAGACGTACTACAAAAGACTTGAACTCAAGGCGGTGGAAGGACAGCTGTGGGGGTACAGGAACAACAGCAAGAGCTGCCGAGTGTACAATCCGCCCGCCCGGCGCGTTATGGAGTGCAGGAACGTTGTCTTCACCTCAACACCATCGCGCCTATTCCCGCCACCGTTGGAAGAAACTTCGCAGCAGATTATTCCGTCGACAAACGGCATGGGGAACCCCAACAACATCACAGGCAACGACGTTCCGCGCGATCTTCGCGATTACACTTCCGTATTTGAACCTCTTCTCGGTGCTTCTGCTTACCACATCGCTTTGGGTGGATTTTCAGACAATCCGCTGGTGGCTGAACTCTTGGAGCGGATCACTGAGATCATCTGAGGGACGCGCTGGACCGAGGAGCTGCAGGACCACTGCAAGAAGGGGATATGCCCGGGGGAGAGCCTACGGATGGATTTTCGCAGGAGGGCCTTCTCGAACCACAGGAACAGCCGGTGTTGCCCGCGGAAGCGTTCCTGGAAACACGCTGGTTGGATCACAGCCGCTTGAACAGCGAGCACGTTCGCGCCTTGAAGCGACGCCTGCGGTTACGCGTGCTGGTCCTGCAGCACAATAATTTGTGAGGCGCAACGCTAACGACCCTTTCAGATTCTACTCACCTAGCGGCGATCACCACTGGGCCCGCGATGTCTGAGCTCCGAGGGCTTAGGCTCTATACCAAGGAAACCCTGCAGAATGTCGCGCATGATACGTACGGAGCAGAAGCTGCCATTGAATACGCCTGCGCCGCGACGACCTTTCAAAGCTGTTCGGCGGGGAGAATGCGGAAATACTCCAAACACTTCCGAAGCGGCCATGACTCTACTGTCTATAGCGCAGCGGAAAGTGGCCTCGGACAAATAAGTGGCAAGCTCGAAAATAAACGACTACACCCTCCTGCCGGTGACCTCTGTCCCGCGGAACACAATATTATCGGGGGTAAGTGGGTCTACAAGGTCAAGGCAGACAGATCGCACAAGGGAGGTGTTGTTGTGATAGGATGGGGGCAATCGTCTGGCATTGAATGCGGGCAGCACGTTTGCTCCCGTCTGCAGGCTCTAGAGCATCATTATGGTGTTGGTAATAGGTGCGGAGTACAATCTAGAGTGCTGGCAGCTAGACCTAAACAACGCATTTCTGAACGCCGATGTCAAAGGGGATGTGCAGGTGAAGATGGCACCCGGATACAAGGAATCCGATGAAAACGGAATTAAGGCCTTTGAGAAACACATACGGCCTCCGCCAGAGCCCAACGAACTGGTGGAACACGATCGACGAACATGTTTTTGGAAGACACGATTCTGGGGGGAAAAAAAAAAATCAAAAGTCTCAGGCTGGACCCGTGCGTCTACACCTACTCGGAGAGCGGGGCCATTTGTATTCTGATCCTGTATGTTTTCAACGTTCTCCTACTTGGAAAGCACCTCCTGGTGCCGAGACGGATCAAGCACCGGTGCTGAGGTGGATCAAGCAGAAGCTGATGAGTCGTTTCTTAACGACGGACATGGGAGACGTGTCTCTCGTGCTTGGGATGGGTGTTACCCGTCGAGATGGGAACGGTGACCATCACTCAGGAGAAACATTGTCAAACCCTGCTGGAGCGGTACGGTGTGGCAAACTCTAAGTCAATGTGCATGTCTGGTGTGGGAAAAGAGCTGTCGCTGGACCAGCCGGGGAGAAGAGGCTTCTAAGCAAGGAGGAGAAACAGCATTTCCAGACCATCACGGTACGCGTAGCCTACTTTGGACAGGTGATCCGCTATGACATCTTATACGCGGTCAACCAACTGGCGAGGGCGGTGTCGAAACCGTCCAAAGCTCACATGGCGGCAGCCAAACATCTACTCCACTACCTGGCCGGCAAAGTGGCTTTCGCCATCACGTACAAGCAAGGTGGCTTCAAGGATACAAACTGGGGTAACAACCCGGATGACGGCAAATCGATGTCCTCGTATATTGTCGTCTTCTCGAACGCCCCGGTTAGATTCAAGGTGGGGCTGTAGGGGCTGACAGCGCAATCCACCATGGAGGCAAAGCTCATGGCCGCAGCGCTAACGATGAAGAAAGCAGTGTCCTGTACTAACTTGACGAGGGAGCTGGCATTCGGCACGCGCTTCATAAATACGTACCACTGTGTATATTGACAACACCTCGGCTCTGCACGCCGGAAGTCGGACCCACAGTTCGCTAACGTGGCTTTACGGTACTTCTTCATCCGGGAGTCAGTCAAGGAGCGCAGAACCACCGCCAAATACGTGAAGAGAGAGGACCAGCTTGCATACCAAGCATCTCAGCGAGCAAAAGCAGCGCTACCTCCTCAAGTTGATCAGCGAAAAATTCAGGGTCTGAAATTTAGAAGTCTAAACAATCAAAGGGTGTGGGGTTCTGCTGGCTGTCCTTATTTGCTGATTCTACGCGAATGGGGGAGTTACATAGTTTACCATCTTTGATTCAGCCGGAGTGGTCTCATTTCTACTTACTGTAGCGCTACGCTGTATTTTTCAACAGATCATGCTTCTGAGCGAACAACACGCTGTTTTGAGGACATATGTGTGTCATGTGAGATATTTTGTATCGGTTGGCATTTCATAGCCGTTGACAAGTGACACAGTACGAAAAACGTTTCGAATGACATTCCATTGCACAAGCTTTATAGTTTTCCATGGCATTGTAAGTGTTCTATTAATAGTAACTATCGTTGTTTCCGAGACGTGCTAATGTTATGATACTGCTTTGTATGAGGTTGAAAGCCCGGTAATTACCTGGGTTCAGTCACTGGGAACGTATTTGTAGTACTTGGAAGGCGTATCTTAGATGGAAAACCAGGGATTTTCCAGAGGCGCACGAGCTTGGTCTCAGTCTCCGCGTGCACGAAAGGAATAAAACTGCTCTTCTTCTATAGCTAAGCAAGCAACACACGTGAGTACCAACGATTACCGACTTAAAAGGCAGACCTGCCCAGGGATACAAAGTGTCCCGCAACCTTGATCTTAACAAGTGGCGTCGTTCTCGTACTCACTTTTCGCTTTTCCGCGCATCTTCCTCGCCTGCCCCCCCGTGCGGGCGGCATGGCGATGGCTTTTTTCGACGATTTCTTCCTGCCCCTTAAGGCTAGGTCTTCCCTTTATTTTTTTTACGTACTTTGCCGGCTTCGTTGCCTCGCCGTTCAGAGGTGTGCGAGTGGGTTTTGAGGAGCCGCATCTTCTACTCATGTTCTAGTTCGTGGAAACCCCGATTCCACGAATTTCCCATAATTCTGCATATACGGCTCATCAGAGTGGGCTAGTGTTATGACACTGCTTTGTATGAGGTTGAAAGCCCGGTAATTACCTGGGTTCAGTCACTGGGAACGTATTTGTAGTACTTGGAAGGCGTATCTTAGATGGAAAACCAAGGGTTTTCCAGAGGCGCACGAGCTTGGTCTCAGTCTCCGCGTGCACGAAAGGAATAAAACTGCTCTTCTTCTATGGCTAAGCAAGCAACACACGTGAGTACCAACGATTACCGACTTAAAAGGCAGACCTGTCCAGGGATACAAAGTGTCCCGCAACCTTGATCTTAACACTAATGATCGTTCGCCATGATCAGCACTTTTTTAGTCGTGTTTCTGCCGCTCCGAGACATTCATTATTTTTGCATGTTGCCACTTGCGTTGAGGAGGAGTCCTAAGAAATAGGCAGGGCATACCTATTACGTCAATACTTTTTAAGTTGCAGTTCACACCGCATTATGAGTAACGAGATATTTAGAAGGCCCTTCAACAGTTAGTTCCTGTAGTCGGCGAGTTGCATCGACAATGTTAAGGTCTTAGTCTGTTGGGCTAAAGGTAAAAGGTTAACCAATCGCCTACCCAATCTAAGCCTCATAACACTCCCCCCCTGGAACGGACCGGATATACGGGTCGACGCGTGACACCAACACGCAGTTCCAATTTCTGGGGATCCGGAAGTATTTTTTCAGGTTCTTGACATGAGGAAATTCACTTTTCTTAAAAAGCGATTTCATGGTGGAAAGCGATTTCATGGTGGACGTGAGATTCGAACTCACGACCAACTACCCATGTTCTGCCGTCGTCGCCATTATTTGTTAAGATCTTAGTCCGTTGGGCTAAAGGTAAAAGGTTAACCAATCGCCTACCCAATCTAAGCCTCATAACAACAAGATGTCGATGGACGTTGGTGTAAGAGGCTGTCAAGATCGAGGAACAAACTGGAGACTAGTGTTTGCTCACACCCCACGTCCACTCGTGAAATCACATCTATCTGAAGTCATCACGGTTCATCGCCATATGATATTGCCCTCAAGGAGCCTTTTTCAAGAGCCATCGATTTTTCATATCCGTGACACGCAGCGTGTGTCCGCTCGGTCAGTTTAGCGTCCGCCAGTTGCTAGTGCAAATCTTTATAGGCTACGAACGTAAGTCGGGAGTGCCATCGAATATTCTTAACATACGTTACCTATCTTCGAGCCCCCACGTCAAACGCGACGGCTCATCAGTACATAAGACGCAGATGAACTGGACCCAGCAGAAGCCTGTTTCCGCAAGCTTTGCGGTGGAGAGAGGCAGATACTCATAATATTACGTGGGAGCTCAAAACCGGACAACTATATGGAGAGAGGTAGATGCCTCATACACGACGCGCTCAAAACCGACAACAGTAATACTTCTTTTTCGGTTTCGGAGATGAAGAGTGGAGCCAGAACGTTATTTTTTTGTTTCAAGACTTGACGCATGCCTCGGAAATGTGTTGGATTAGGAACACGGCACAATATGGCGCATCGCTTGCAGTGCTCATCCGTACTTTATGTATGGAAATGAAGGTAACTCATAACGGCAAACACATGTGCAGTACTACTACGGGGGGCCATATTAAATAGGACCTACGTTAGACACAAAAGTCTATATATTTACATATTTTTACTAGTATTATTTGGTCCTATTTTCTATGTTCCCCCGTAATACCAGACACGATTTCGTAGGATGTACATGATCACGATCGCGATCCGTTCTACAGCAGTAACTCTATGTGGGGAGGACATAACGCTGATCGTGTGCATATCACCTACTACTCTTGTGGTGCGCGTAGCACACGTGAGTGGTAGCAGCGAGGCACAGCTGGAACGGGGTACATATGTGTCCCAGCAACCTCCTACCAAGTACCACCAGTTGCCAGGTACAACGTGTCAATCAATAGATCGTCTGTACTTGATCTGGCCTGTTTTTTTTCCCCAGTTCAGGACAAGCAAGGGGAGGAATCGCATTGTCCCCTTTCTAAGAATACAATATTAGTCTATGTGAACTCTATATTCCAAAAACGACGCTGATCACGTGTATCATCACTGCTTGCACGGCAGCAAGTCATGGCTCACCGAGAGTTGCAGGGACGGTTCCAGCTTGCTGAGCAGCAGGTGAGGTATAGCATCAGGGTAGCCTCTCTGTTGTTTTTTGGGACGAATTACCAGCAACGCAGAGTCTGCGATTAAAGTACGGCACATATCATAGGTTTCGTGCTCGTTCAGAGTTTGCCCTACTGCTGCAGGCTGTGCGACGTTTTCATTAGGCTGGTCCACTCTGCGCTCTGAGTGCACTCTACGCTGCTGTTGAGCCCCAGCGACGTTCGTAGCGCTGGCACCTGGGCCACACGCTACAACCCATACCTACCTGTGCGTTTTCGGGAGCGTTTCCTGTGATGATCTCCAACGGCTTAGCTTTCCTCAGTCTTTCTCACGTAGATGCGGTCAAGCAAAGTCAAGACGAAGCACGCTCTGTTTAAAATTCTCGTTACGTACCAGCAGGTAAGCCGCAGGCAGACTATGCCATGTGTACTGCCATGCTGCTGTAAAGGGGAGCGGCATGTTGCTGACCGAAGGAGCCCCTGTTATCTATAATCCTCCTACAGCGTCCTATGCGTTGCGTTTCGGTTCGTCTGGTGGCGGTTTCAAACAGACGGAGAAGGCGTGCAGCCGAGAGGGGGGTATGATGCTACGCGTCTACCGATACTCGCACACATAAACTCCTACATTAATTTGTGATACCGGGTGCAGCATAGACAAAGCATTGTACGTGATACCTGGTGTATGTACAGCAGTTGTATTTTTCACGTCAACTGCTGTTCGTACTCGTATACCCTGGTACCTGGTACCAGTATACGATAGTCCGCTCTCGCCTTCGTGGAACTTCTCGTTGAGATTTCCCTTGTGCTTCGCCAGTTTGTCAGTACATCAGTACTGACGGTACGAGGTGCCAGGTGTCATACTCCGACGGATGTTGTCGGCTATGATATTATAGTGTCGACAGAGTACCAGGTACGTGTACGTATTTACCGTTGTGTAGTTAGCAATACTGAGCAGTATTGCACACGCGCTCGGAACTCCTGGCGGGGTCTCCGTGCTACTCAACCCACTGCTCTGCAAGTTGAAGCGGTTGGGGTCAATCTCCTTTTCGCAGCAGCCGATGCGCGAGTACAGTTTGTAACAGTGTACAAAGTACTGCTGTAGTTGGAAATACTGCTGATATCAAAGCTGGCCGGATGGTGCTGTTGAGCTGTGAGCTTTAGGTGAAGGTGATGGGAGTATCATAAGGAAGGAACAGTATCCCAAAGCAAGGCTCAGCGGCATTGCTACACTGGAATAGCGGTGTCAGCCCGTGTACGTACGTGGTTCAGAGCACGCGTAGATCTGCTCGTTTAGGCCTACGTCCCTACATGTGCCCGCACAGCAACTAGAGCCTTTCCAAGCACAACGACCCCACGGCACACCAACCGAGCGCGCCTCTTGTTTGGGCCAGGGTTAGAGTCCGGGGTCGGGGTGTTTGCCGCTGTTAGCCGAGACCGAAAAAACTCTCACCGTCGGAGGGGAAATCCCTAGCAGATTCTTGTACAAAAACCCGACTCGTGCCTCACTGAAACAACATAGTTTTGTGCGGGCACTCCTGAGGAAGTTCGCCGGCGCGGGAGAATTTACCGCGGCTGTGGATGTTATCAGCTGTTAATTGTTATCACATTGCCATGCGTAGTGGTCGCTATGGGTGGGGCTGACGAAGAGTCTCGAGTCGTTTAGAAACCGTAGCCCTGCCTGCTGTTGTAGCTGTGCCCATCGGGCGGTACACCCGCATGTTGCATGCTACCAACTGCCTGAAATTGCTGTCTGCTGTTTTACACCCATGAATACTGATAACACGTGTACCAGGCATTGTATTATAGTGCTGATTTTGATGTATTTATACTTTTTTTAACACAGGTCCGCATGTACCGCGAAGCGATGGAACACCTCATGGCGGCGCCGCCAAGCAAGTCCAGCTCTACGACCTGCGGACTTCAAGAGGAAACTAACCTTCGGGCTACCTCCACCGCTTCTTGTGGCGGGGAAGGCAAGCCAGCAGATGCCGGACTAAGTGGAAAGGAGGCCAGCGACAGTGCTACTATTACTACTACGGTGAGAAATGACGAAGCGACGGATGACGAATGCGTTTTTCGAGAGGGGGGCGTGGTCGGCTGGGTTTGGTGGGGGGCAGAGGGGTGCGGATTCGTCACCCTATAACCGAGGCGGAGACGCTGGCGTGACGGTATCGTAGTTTTGTATAAGTTGCCTAATAGTGAATATACGAGTATAGGAGTACAGTGCGGTATTATGAAATAGCAGTATGTGCGTGAACCGCGTGGCCAATCGCGGGTTCCACCAGCAGAGAGTGACGGATAGTGTTTCTGCCGCAAGGCGTCGGTATATGCTTGGCCATACTGCAGTCTAAACGCTGCCGCAATAGGGCAGTACGGTGCCCAAGAACGCGTTGCGGATATGGTGCGCTGCCCGCAGGCTCCGTGGCCATGCTAGACACCAGGACTGTACTCCGGAAGGTCATACAGGCGCGCTCATCAAACCCCCGAGCAGTGTGTAGGGTACAAGCTCAATGATGCTTGGTACCAGGTACACCGCAGGCGCAATATTATACCTTGTCGTTTTACGAGGTAAAAGGCGATAATCTCGAAGGTCTTGATATGCTTCTGCGTAGAGGTTTCACTGATGTCAGTACTCTGTCCTACTACGGATAAAGTAGAGGAAGCTCCGACATTCTCGCGTGAAAGCGAACAGTACGAGGCACCAGGATACAGTGGGAATACGTGCGGTATTGCTGTGGTGCACACTGAAGGCAAGACGTTTTTCCGTATTAACTTGATCCAGGTATGGGGGTTGGTGAAGGGTGAGATCGACGACATTACGGAGGCTTCGACAAGATGGGCGGCGCAGTTCCGTGCTAGCAAAGAGCATCTTCGATTGTTGGACGACCTGGACAAGGTGAAGAAACGACGGGCCGCTGTGTCACGGGAGAGGGAGCTGGTCGCTCGAAGAAGAGGTCGGTGCAAATGCTCGAATAGTTCTACGTTGTCCGGTGTGAGACTGTAGTGTGCTGACATCGCGTTTGCCTCTGCTGCACCCGCACAGTAGTTAAGCGGGCGGAAAATGTATACCTGGTAGTGTGTAGTGTGTAGTGTGTAGGATAGCGCTGCAGAAGTGGTCACCGCTTCAACGCCGATATGACCACCCTGTTGGAAATGCTCCATCGAGGCGCTTGGGTCATACCTGGTACATGCCGTCGTGCTGTTCGGCTTATACTCCAAGTCGCCACGATAGAGTAGATGTTAGGGCACGTGTATCATCACAAATTGTTTATCTCAGGGTGTGCATGAAGCCGCTATGTGCGGGCACATGGTACCACACCACACCACACCACGTTACGGCAACTTACTTTTGTTTCTGGTGTATCATAATATCGTTGCCCCGCCCTGACTTCCCAGCGGAGCTAGCGCGATGTCGTGCCGAGCTGCTGTCGAGGCGGGTTATGCAGGAGAGCAGGAGAAGCGATGTAGCCGAAGCAAGGGAGAATTGTAGAAGCAGAAGAGCCTTGTACTCCACGCAGCTCGTCAGCGCCATGAGTATGGGTAAGCTTTTACGCCAACCGCTACCAGGATGTTTTTTTTTCGTGCCTCGATTTTCTTTCTGGCCTTATCTCTGTCTGCGCCCTGCGACCAGTTTGCGTGGTGGATCGCCACACCCATGGGCGCAAGGAAAACGCTCAGACAACTCAAACAAAAAAGCCTGCACCAAATAAATTGTTCTACGAGTAGTGTTGTGCTGTGGTGTGCCCAGTACCCACGCTCTTCGCCCATATCGCCAGCGGTGCCTGTCTTAGCTTGTATCAAGCGCACCTCCCGCCCATGATCTCTCGCACAGCTCTACCCCCTAGTGGAGTTCGTCGGTGCGTGTTGGCGTGCGGGGCGATGCGCATGGTGGGCCCTTGTATGGTGTCCGTCTGAATCACGCGCCTCTTTTCGTTCTTTTTGCGCGTGTTAGACAAGCCACGGCCGAGGATGCGCATCGAAAGCCGCGCCATATGTGTACGGGCATCTATCTTCCCTTACACTGCAAGCACTTCACCGACACCCTCCTTTATGCCTCTTGAAGCCCCCTTTCGAGTACACGCTCCCACCCTTGCGGGCTACATTTGAGGTTTGTTCGATCAGGCACCTTGCCCCTTTGTGCCCGTATGAGCACTCTAGTGAGTTTTCGATCCCACCCATTCGGCCTATTTTTTATTACCGGTATGTGTTTGGTCAGGCGCCTTGAACGACTCTTTCCACATCTGGCACCTCGGACCCTTCGCAACCATCAACGGCTTCAGAGTGGGGAGGCTTAGCACGCATCTCGTTGACTGGCAGGAAGTAAACGCTGGTGTGGGGCAGGCGGCCATCGTACTCGTCAGTGGTGAGTCCGTCCGCCGAGCTCGTATGGCCAGAAAGTAGACCGTAGGCCGGTTTTCGTTGTCCGTCGACCACAGTAGTATATATTACAGCTTTGCTATGGCATGAGTCTTGCCTCGATTGCCCCATGCTGGCAGAAAATTTCTGATTCGATTTACTGCACCTTCCGAGGGAGCAGGCGGCGTTGGTAGAATACGACGCTGTGCGAAATGAGCGATAGGCTCTCTGTCCGGAGATGACTTTTTTGGCGGCCTTTTTCACGCGGCGGCACTCACGGTTTCGCTGAATACGCTGGTCCTGTTTTAGATCTCGGTAGGCTTGCCTACATTTACTGTTGTATATTCTGCCGAGTTGCCGCCTGCATGAAGCGAGAGCTAGACCTTACCGCCTGCCTGCATGCATGCATCGATCGGGGCCTCGAACTGAACTCCAGGGTAGCGTTACCGTGCTTCAAATTTGAGACGTAGACAATCGCGATTGGCTATCCATACAGTGTATATCTTGCCTATTTCTGTGGGACCAAGTTAACGCCCCCTTCTTTGCCGCCCCGCCCCCTTCCCCTGCCCTTCTGTGTTGGTTGTTGGAGTAGTGGCGATCTCGATGGGCGTCGAGTTCTCCAAGTACCTGATCGCCCCTTGCGGGAGCTTCACCAAAATTGCGCGATCGGGGGATGGGCGAGTGTTGTACAGCTTGCACACGGACGAGAGCTTCAGCCTCTTCCCGAGACGTAACTTCAATTTCGCGCTGAAAGCGTTCCTGCACTGCCTAGGTGATGTGCTCCCCACCGTCGCGTTCTCAATACTGTACTCTACTCTACTATCAATATTCTGTACTGTGCTGCGCCGTACTGCGCTGTGCTGTTCTGTACTGTTGTACAGCCCATTTTGCTGTTATATCTATGAGATAATCGTAATGATTTGAAGACTAAAATATAAATCATCTAGCTTCTTGAAGCATAGGCACACGTGTGCCGGTCAGTCCTCTGTTGTCAGCGCGAGCGAGATTTGAATACGCCATCTGCCATCTATCTCGCTGAATACTATTTATACCCCAGTGCATACCCCAAATTAGACGAAGAAAGAGAAAACGAAGACCATGATCATACTATACCTGGTACGTACTCAATATGACAGATGTATGCTTCGAACTACACATTTTTCATGCTCGTGGTAAAGCTACGTGCGACCCGTGGGTAGTACATGAAGTATGACAGTATCACACCAAGCTTGCGAGGGTTTTTCAAGTGTCATATCTAGCCCTCAAGAAGTCGATAAGGGATTGGATCCTGCCCACGTCAACTGAGTTCCACAGCTTATGATTTGTTGCCGTAACTAAGTGACACCGTGTATATATGTATTCCGCATACGGTCATATAATCCCGTAGTCCGCACGATGGAAGTATCATTGCAGTTTTAGTGGTATGACACACAGCTTGCAAAGATAGACGACTTTCGATTAAATCCTCGATCTCACAGCTGACGTTTTTTATTTTTCTTCTTCTTCGTATATGTACGGGGGCAGGCTGGTTTTGACTGAAGCCGATTTAATCATCTCTCGTACCAGGCACATGTCGGTCGCGTTGTGTCAAACCCACGGCTGCCTTATATACTCGTATATACCTGGAAGTCAATGTTCCCCTCCCCAAACTTCTACTTTTGAATATTGAGTAACTATTAATAGTATTGATTCCAACTGATTGTGCGGTTTTGAGACCGAGCGCTGTTGTCATTTTTTTGGGTGTTCTTGGACAGTGCCTCATGCTATTCCCCATACATTATACTATACTGGTACCAGTATAGTATACTGCGTTGCGCACAACAAGCCATATGCCAGATTTTAGCGAATATAACAAGTATTAATGTCGCAATCAACTTTTGTGTTGTACGATGTACCACTGGCTGTGCGCCGTAAAACAGATCCACCATGTCGCAACTATCAACACTATGTTTGATTTTTTTCTCCAGTTTCCCATTGAACGTCGGTCGCTGGCGTTCCAAGGGTTTTGATCTCTCCGTTTTTCCCACACGAGGTTGCGCGAGAGCGTTCATACCACCAGTTGTTGATCCAACATATGTGGTACGAGCGAATCAAAGGCAGAAAGGACAACTGGAAAAATGTGCAACAGTTTTTGGGGTTTTCACAGTAGAGCTGCAGAGTTGCCCGAGAGAAAATAGAGCACGGCCGCCGTAGCGCCGGAGGCACAACGGGGGACCTGCGGCGCGATTTCGCGTCGAAGCCCGGTCATGCTTCTAATTTCGGACGTGGCACTTGCAATGTAATTGAAACGTCGCTTTCTGTTTTTCTTTACAACGTGATTGGGACGGTTCTTACTATTTCATTTTGCAACGTGATTGCAACGTCGCTTTCTGTTTTGCTTTGCAGCGTGAGTAAAATGCGCTTTCTGTTCGCTTTTGAAACGTGAGTGAAACCTCGCTTTCTGTTTTTGTTTTGCAACGTGATTGAAAGATCGTTTTTTGTTTGTTTTTGCAAAGTGAATAAAACGTCGAATTCTGTTGTTTTTTGCAACGTGATTGAAACGTGTCTTTCTGTTTTCCTGTACAACGTTATTAGAACATCACTTTTAGTTTTTGCATCTTGATTGAAACGTCGCTCTCTGTTTGTTTTCGCGACATACATGGTTGAAACGTCGGCAGGAGAGGTCGGAGAACACGTCCGAGAGCATGACCCCACTCTGCGCCTTCCGTACGACATTAAGGAACACGAAGGCACCATCGGAGGGCTTCCGGTGGCGTTGGGTAGCAGCCTGGAAGACTGGACGCGCGCCCTTAAGTACATGATGACCGACCTCAAGTGGATTGCAGCTTGGGCCGCCAAGTACCTTCCCCCGTGCTGATCTTCCTTGTTCCTTGATTTTCGGGCTATACTGCATATTAGACCGGTTTGTGTCTCGTGGACGGTGTGTTTAGTTTTGTCACAAGGGGCTCGTACAAATAGTAGCGGTGTCCTGGTGCGCGGGTGCAGCATCCGCAGTGCCCTGCTTCATGAGGTACTATGTACCTCCCAAGTTGTCGGCGCGTGCGTCGTCCGTACTACTATTAATAGATACATACAGTGATAGCTTAGGCTCCTGAAGGACGATCTGACGGTGCTGCTTTCCATGTGCAGTTCTTGGGGAGGGTAATATTTCATGGGAAATACTTGGCATTCGAAAGAAGCCTCGGTTGCTCAAGCGAGGACGCGAGACCTGGGGTTGGTCGCTGCAGTTTGAAATGTCTCTCCCTTAGTCCCAAGCAAGAAGGGACGCGCGCAACGAGCATATCCTACTGCAATGCTCAAGAAGCGTTGCCGTTTTGGCATTTGGCGAGTAATCGTTTTGAAAATCTTGTTCCATTTCGGATTTGAAAACCGATGTTATGAATGCTTCTATGAATAGTATGGTATCATCATTAAACGAATTGCACTGTTGATCGCACCTCGTGCGTGGCTGAAGGGTGGGGCAACCGGCAACCAACCTCGTAGGTCACAAATACTCTGTAGGTTGACAGGCACCTTGTCAACCCAGAGCAAAACTGATTGTTCTCGTGAGCTTCAGCTTCGATAGTTGAAGCTTTTGTACAGGCTAGCTGTTGTTTCCGAAGCAACCAAGGACGGGGTTGATCGCCGAGACAGCCAAACGGCACCGTCTGTGTGTTTTGATACCTGTAGCCGCAGGCAGCCTTGTACCCTAATAGGACCCTGCTAAGGTCCTCTCATGGTGCTTTCAAGGGCCTGGTGTTGGGGTGGTTTACGTTATGTTTTAGGCCCTAAGCTTGCGGTGTGTGGTGTGTGTCAGGCAGACCGCCCTAGACAAATTGCGTCCACGACATACGGCGCAGATATTGCTTTTGAGACTTCATGTGAATGTGCAATTATTGTGTACTGTTATATCCCAAGAAGGCCCACAGACGTAGTCGATTGGTCGAGTGCGAGACGAAGAGTGTGGCTGGGGAGGCGTGATGCAATATACCAGATATAACGAGTGCCCAAGGCAAGAATCAGGCCATGGAATGAGTTTTCTCGAACGAGGGAACAAAACTTCAACGGGAGGGGGTAGTCTATTGTATTACCTCTGGCCAGCTTGTGGAACCCGAGAAGCACTCAGTCAACAAATGCTGTTTCGGTACTAAACCGGCACCGGTGCGTGCAGATAGACTGCTGGTATATATTTTATACTTGGTACCCTGTTTTTTTTCACGTCTGTCCGGATGTGTGACATTATGTACCACTGTGCGCCCCTCATCATGTGTAGGATACTCGTTAACTCTCCGAGTGAGTAAGCCTGATCTAAAGATGCGTTGAGTTTTGAGTTGTTTGGGGTGCGTGGGGTTGTTTGATGTGCTGCTGCTCCTACTCCCTGGATGTTGCCAGACTCCACAACATCAGTATACCTTACCCTGGCTGGTACTCATATTCATTTTTTTTCGAGACAGCGCGACACTCATTTTTTTCGGTGGGCGTCGAAAACAGAAAAGTCGATGACCAGCTCTTCTCATTTTTCAGATTCGGCCACACTTGAGAGGGGGGAGGCGTACTCATTTGTTGCTTGCTTATCCATTTTACCGTTGACCAAGCCCCCCTTTTAAAGGGGGGGGGGGTACTCGATATCATGGATGGCCGTAGTCGCATAACAGTCACACTAACATCACGTGATACGCTAACAAGGGAATGTTTTGTATTTAGCCCCTCCCCCAAGAACGCCTCGTGGAACCCGACAGCGCATATCCTCTTTCAGTCGTTGGAGGGCCGAATTTTTCACCTCAGATGAAATCGGTGCTCGGAAACTCGCAGATAGCCTTCGCTGTTCATGTGTGAACGGATCGTGCACTACATTTGTGTTTGTGGAAGCGTGTATGGCGATACGTCGAAAATGCATTTTTCGGCCCTCCAGGTCAGAGGGAAGGGAGGTACGTCGTGGTGGTCATGTTTTTTTCGTGGGCGCCCTCGGGCAGGCTCAACTCCTTATATATATATATTTAAATATGTGTGCAAGTACATATGTGTTAGGCATGACGTATCCCAAAGAAAAACCGAATGTTTCCAAGGTTATGTAAGGTCGGTACAATATACCCGTACACACCTGGGGTATTTGCGGTGGGCGTACCGGTTTTACACAAGTGTCTGGTACCGGTATTGAAGTCGCACCGAGCTTATCGAAGGGTCGGCTACGGGTATCGAGTTTGTGCCGGGCCACACAATAGTATGCGACGCCACATCTCTTATTTTGGGCAAGGCGAGACTTCTTATGTATCTGGTAAGGCATTACCTGGAATAGTATAAGAGGGTGCGTCCTACTCCAATTCAGTATTACGATGGCCACACTCTTATCTCCGCCCAAAACCCGAGCCTAAAATTCATATCCCCCAACAAATTACGAATTAATTGTTGTCCCATACTGTAACGGCGTGTTCGGTACGAGTAGGGTGTTTTTTATTGTGTTGAAGCTGTTGTAGCGACCGGTAGGGGAAATACCCCCAGCACGCTTTGGTGCCTACCCTACCGGGCACATTTAAATTTCAGATATCCGATCGGTCGGACTCACAGCTGAAGTCGACTGCTGTATATCAACACTATTAATAAAATAGTACAGCAGTGCCTGCCGTCTACAATAAGAAACCGGGGTACCAGACCCTCCATGGTCTATTTATTAGTAGGCTAGGGTTCCCATCACGTAAAGAAATAACGGGAAACCTTGTCTTTTTTTAAAGCATAACCGTCTTCACCGAGTATGCTTACTCCTCCAGAACTTATCAAGTCATGCCTAGGAAATAAATATAAGGACCGCTTGATATTCATATTAATTTCTAAACGGTCCTTATATTTCCGCCCAGCAGGGCACTTGTACTTCGCATCCGTGCCTTGGCGTGAATCTTATCTCATGAGAGGACCGATATAGTATACACTCTGGTATATGCGGTACCGCGCTCGCCCAGGGTTTTTGAAGTAGATATTGCAGGTAGTGTTTGGATTGCGTGAGTGGACCGGTGCGCTTCTTTCTTGTCTCGGGCTTGCTCTGCACCTCCGCATGGTGCAGTCTACAGCCTGTCTGCTGATCTGGGAAAAACACAAAGTGTATGCTGTGCAGCCCCATATTGAGAAAGCCTTATCAAGACATTTAACACCATTCGTTCGGATCTTGGGGCCACTTGCCGCTTGTTTTGCACGTTGCAGCCTTTGCAGCAAGCCAGCGCCGGCTGTCGGTGTCGGCTACACGCGGTGCATAGGTGGTGGGGTTTAAACCAAGAGTTCGTCACGATGCTGCGCACCAACTCCAAGAGTGCCTAAGTCTGTGACTTTAGAAGGTGGTCCTGGGATCCGGCATTGACAGCCGCCGGTCCCTTTTGGGCAGGATGATGGTGCACGAGCGAGATGATAGTCTTTGGGACCCACTTCGCCAAGGACTTGAGTGGCAGTCACGTGCGGCCTTCAGGGGGCTTGCGCGAGGACCGGAGGGGGCATTTCTCTTGGAGCCGCCTGAAATATCTGAGTGAGTTGCTGGGAGTAGGTTGCATGGGAGGTGCCCTTGATTGCATCTGCTGATCTCTGATCTGATGTTCAGTGCACACACCACACGTACTCTGTACCATAACTATTACTGCTGAGTGTTCGAGTGCCTGTGAGTAATTTCCGTCGTGTACGTGTGTGCATGTATTCTTTTACGTACAGTGGTAGTATGATATGTCCCCCGTGGGTTGGGTCCCGCCGCATCCCGTGATTTCTTGAATCATGATGGCATGATGATAACAGATGCCGTGACTACAACGTGCTGGAGAAGGTGGCCAGCATCAAGATGATCATGATAGCCTGTTTGGTAGTCATTTCCATGGAAGGATGCCTGTCCCGACCGAGACGGATTTCATCCTACCTCTCGGTAGATAGGGCGTCCGCATGCTCCTTCCTGGTTGGAGCTGCACAACGGGCCAACACGGTGAGGATTAACTACTGTATTAATATTTTAGGATCCTGTTATTTGGACAGCCGTGCATGCTGGACAACGCGGTCAGTCACGCTCACCCGACAAATGTACGGTGTATCATCCTGGTATCTGCAACATGCACGTATACGACATCACTCTTTTGTCTTACATACGTACTGCTGCTGCAAATATCCCCTTGTTATGGCACTGCTTTGAATGAGGCCGAAAGGCCGGTAATTACCTTGGTTCAGGTATTGCGATCGTATTTGTGGTACTTGGAAGGCGGATCGTAGATGGAAAACCAGGGATTTCCCGGCGAGGCACGAGCCTTGATCTCAGTGCCTCATCGTGCTCGAAAGGAAGAAAGTTGCTCCTCTTCTATCTCCAAGCATTCAATACACGTGAGTACCAACGAGTACCTGCTCAAAAGGCAAAACCTAACCAGGGATACACAGTGTGCCGACCTTGAACTCAACCAGTGGCGTCGACGGTAGGATTAAATATTGCGTGCCATGCGGCAAGCGCTACGAGGGCTGGGAGAGCGAGCATCGGCCAAGCAAGCGGCGTGATGTGAGGTCGGTCGTCTGACCGGTCTCCACTGTCCGTGCGTGTGCTAACAACGAGTGTGGTTGGTTTTTCTACGTCCCCGGTACTGAAAGGCGTATTTAAAAACATCGCTCCCTCTAAGAGCAGTATTAAAACTCGCATCAGCACTGAAAATCCAGGCAGAATCTTTGTTGGTTACAGTAGCAAGGAAGGCAGGCTCAATACTGAAATCCAGTGTGTCATCTTGTGGACGACGCGCGGGAAAAATATCCCGAACGGAATTTTCGCTTGTAGTCACCATACGTACGGGTAGGCTCGGGTAGCAGTAGAATACTAGGCAGAACAATCAGTCTCAAACAGTCCCTCGTCTTGCCCAGATCCAGCTAGGCCCGATCGCGAAAAATGCTGCCAGCCCAGGTAAAACTGAGTGGCGTGGAGAACGCTGCTTCCAGTATTGTCTGCTGTCTTCCGAGGGCTGGAAGGCAGATGACTCTGGTCCGGAGCGAGAGTTGGCTTGGGCGGCGATCGTGCGGGGCTGAAGACCCGGCATAGTGCGAAAGCCCCGTTGCTACGAAGGGTAGAACGCGCTCAGCAGAGCGGGAACGCTCAGTTGTCTTGGACGGCTCTGTCCGGAAATATAAGAACTTTTGAGCATTCGTGTTAATTAATAACAAAAAAAAACTTTTTCTCACGGACAGGCTGTGTTACATCTTGTTACTTGATGTATTCGTGTGGGGGGACAGAAGCTGTTGGTAAACACAATGTCAGATTATTTCATAGGTCGACACCATTACCGACCCCTGATCCTACCCGGATATGAGTCCTCCAGACTGACCCCGGGTATATACGTAACTATTAATAGCCGTCGGCAAGGCCCACCAAGCACCCTGATCCCACGCGACTTTACCCACCAAAATCGGGGTTTCCGTCAGATCGTCTTCCTTGCAAAATCGGGAACACTAAAGCTGGCACACTTTTTTTTTTTTTTTTACTCATCACTTTCACTTTCCAGCCTAATTCTTAAGAGGTGTTACCCTCGACCACCTTCTGGACAAGCCGTGGTCACAGGTGTCTTCCCTTCTCCCCCCCGGTACGTGCCTTTAGTTTTTATCGCGCATAGGGTTCAGCATTCCCACTGCTCGTCGATTTTCATCGAATGTAGCTAACTCACGCTCTCGCGCTTTCCGCTAATCAATCTCTTTAATGCAAGAAACAGTCCCTACGAGCATGCACTCGGTGAGACTCGAATCCACGAAATTGATCTTGACAGGCACGCGGACCACCTACCAAGCCACCGGGGACGATGCATCCTACTATGTACCAAATAGACTTTTTTTCCGGGATAATTTTACTTTTCTCCTCCGGTCGCGGGTCTTTTATCGTGCTCTCGGCCGCCGGACACGCAGGGGGGCCGCGCGTACACACGGCTCAAGTTTAGGCGCCGGTCGAGGTCCGTGGCACGTGTGCTCTCGGGGTTCGCGAATTCTGGCAAGTCACTACGGGGAGGCATTCCGACCTGCTAGAGCCAAGCAGGATGATGGAAACCCCACAATTAAAAATATTCATCTCTGCTGCTGGTTGCTATAATAGCTGCTGCTGCTCCTGTATCGTGTCCAATCGCACCATCTCTCGAGCTCTCTACAATGACGTAGCCACGGAACAGCAGCAGCCGCACATCGAGCTCTTCTTTTTGTGACGGCCACGGACGGCGCATATGTGTGTGTGTGCATGTGGGCCGTGATTCCTGTCGACCTAAGAAGTAGGAACAAACGAATACCTGGTACATAATTTCAAAAATGTGTAATTAATTATGGGATGCATGTGCTACGAAGGGGGCAGACGATGATCCGAACCCACACGTCCTCGGAGTCTAAAAGTCACCGCGCAGCCACGGTACGCACTACAGCAGTGTCTGCCTCTCTATCTCTCTATCTCTCTCTCTCTCTCTCTCTCTCTCTCTCTCTCTCTCTCTCTCTCTCTCTCTCTCTCTCTCTCTCTCTCTCTCTCTCTCTCTCTCTCTCTCTCTCTCTCTCTCTCTCTCTCTCTCTCTCTCTCTCTCTCTCTCTATCTCTCTCTCTCTATGTCTCTATCTATCTATCTATTTATGTCTGTGCAGTGTTCACCAGGAGATACAACAGCAATACATGCATGCAATTAATTCTGTTCACATGGTTTCACGTACAATTTTGAAGTCAAGCACACGTCGTGGAACCTTGTCCTGTCTCACACCAGAATACTCTTTTCAACTTGCGACCCCCCCGGGATTTCACGTTAGCCACATCCCGAAGGGGAATCAGCAGTATTCGTCTGATTTGTGACAGGCTCGTATCTACTTTGCACCCACCCGTGTGCGAGTAGACCGAGGTACTTGTATGGATGATTAGTCAAATATGTTGTACCAGGTATCACCCCACTTTTGTAGGCATACGTACCAGGTATTCCGTACTGGTGTGCAACAGCAGTAGTCAGATGTGTAGCAGCATGTACTGTTGTGTGACAGCATGACAGCATGTGCTGTTGTATAACAGCAACTGCTGTACAACAACAGCAGTCACAACAACAGTCATACTTTTTTTTTGGTGTTTATCTCTTCTTCCCAGCCGCTCAACCGTTGAGAGTTTGGTGCTGTGCTACAGTAGTACATGATATACAAACGACAGCAGTGGTACGACTATAGTAGTTGTACCGGTGTCTTGCGACTGGATGACTGAAAAGGATTTCGTTACACTGGTACTGCAGTGACACATTGAGTGTTGCGTTATACCTCTGGCTAGTGGTGTTTCTCTCACAATAAAATAGCCCAGAGAGTCCTATTACAGAATACTTGAAAATACACTCTTTCTATTGATAGGGTGGAGATATGACGCTGTACGAGTACGACTTTGCTCCTAAAGCTACGACAGACTCGTAACCCGTGCAGATTAAGCAACCGTTCGGGCAATTGAGTCAATATCTCGCCGAGAATACAAACAATCTGGATTTTGTTTTTTTTTACTACTGCTGTGCTTGCTCTGAGCTGGAGGTCCGAAGTACATGAGTAACGCAATACTATTCCAGAATGAGGACACAATAATAATCTTCATATACGAGTATATGGTCTCACTAAGCAAGCAAGGGCACTCGGACCTAGTACGTATGAACCAATTGTCGAGGATGAACGTCGAGGAAATTTCTATAGGTGGTGCGGACCTCTGAGCCTTTTCGTCTTGATTCCAGACGCACCCTGATCCCACCCAGAGCTTTGGCTTCCCATTTTATTTATTTATTTGGGATTCTTCTCCTTTTCTTTTTCTTTTTCTTGTTCTTTTTCGGTTTGGTTTTTTCGTTGCTTCTCTCTCTTTATGGTGTATTTTGGTTGCTGGCGTATGTATGTATGTTGTGTCGGCCGCACCTAGTGCGAAGGCATGGTATTGCGTAGGCTATTAATGCATTACGGTGTGTTATCTCTGTGTCGTAGTCTGTGACCACAGAGCTCGTATCTTTCTAGGGTGAAGAATCAGCACGGACACTGGGCTTGCTGGATGTCGACGAGTAGAAGAACGGTTTAATGTGAAGAACACACACACACACAGAGATATGTTGTTGTTGCTGTTGTTGTTGTTGTTGTTGTTGTTGTTGTTGTTGTTGTTGTTGTTTTTGTTGTTGTTGTCACATTAACTCATCGCCACAGCAATGCAATGCATTCTGTGGTCGCAGGACAGGCTCCAAGAACTATCTCTGGAGTGGAAAGAATACCTCGCTCGGTAGAAATAAAAACAAGCAAAGAATAATACACATCATAATAACCCTAGCATATCTACACCTCAGACATAAAAAGTGAGGTCCGCGCTCGTGCGTATGCGTGTGTGTGCATTCTTCACATTAAACCGTTCTTCTATTCGTCGACATCCAGCAGCCCAGTGTCCGTGCTGATTCTTCACCCTCGAAAGATACGAGCTCTGTGGTCACAGACTAATGCATTAATAGCCTACGCAATACAATGCCTTCGCACTATTAATAGGTGCGGCCGACACAACATACATACATACGCCAGCAACCAAAATACACCTTAAAGAAAGAGAAGCAACGAAGAAACCAAACCGAAAAATAAAAGGAGAAGAATCCGTAATAAATAAATAAAATGAGGTACACATGCGGTACGCTGTACGAGTCGCCACATCAACCGAGAATACCGCATTCTACCCAGGAAAAAATAGACAGGATGAAAAAAACAACTCGACGTCGAAAAAATCGAAGAACGAAGTCGAAAAATCAAAAATCAAAAAGGAAGAGAGAGAAAAAACAAAAAAATCGATTCAAGCAAGAGAGCAAGAAATCAAGAAAGGAAAGCACACAAGAGAGTGCGCAGATTTTCGTAGATTGCAGGCTCGCATTGACCTCATTTGGTGCCTTGCTCAGTACGTATGCACTACTGCTGTAGTTATATTGGAGAAAAATCGAGGAAATTTCTCTATTGGTGCGGAAGCTGGGCCTGTCCATCTTGATTCCAGCCGCACCCTGATCCCACTCGGATATGATCTCATTTCAGTCCCATTTGGTAGGTACCTTGCCCCCATACACAGTGCAGAAATTAACCCAGCCCGCCGCAGGAGCCCCCGGAGGCACAAACTACACCCTGATCTCATCCGCAGGCACCCCATCGGACTTCCCTGATCCCATGTAGGCAACAGAGGTCTACAGGCACGAAAAGAGCTAAAAATGCGAAAAGCAAAAAACCGAAAACAAAATGCAAGAAACGAACCCCCACACAGACAGCTGGCTGGTAACGAACCCGCAACCGATAGAACAGCAAGAACGTGTGTCGGTATATAGAGGCCGCGGAGCCATATCAATCCTTCGAAACCCCCCTCCCCCCGACCACCACCCGCGTATTTCAGCCTATCTATTGTAAAATGCAGTCACGACTCGAAACCAAAGAAATTTCCTGGAATCAGGTTGCTCTATAAGTCGTTAATACAATCTCCTCGGACCGTGTCATATACTCACAGATCTGACCCTTACCGTCTATATATTACTATTACGGGGGACCATAGTAAGTAGGACCAAATATTGTTAGTAAAAATAGGCAAATATGTAGATTTTATGTATACCATAGGTCCTATTAACTATGGACCCCCGGAATATTACAGTATATAAAGGTACAGTAATACAAACACAGCGTGCTACGGTTCTATTAATTGATAATACTGCTGCCCTAAAGCTATACGACATATATACATATAGCAATGGAAACACGTTGAGCAAATGCGTGATTAATGACTGTATACGAAATATATAACGCGCCTCCATTTTCTCGACGCTTGAAAAGCCTGCGTTTTGGCTTTTTCAGTCTCTACCCGGAGTGTTCCGTTTCTCGAGCTTCTCGCACCGTCAATCGGTCGGTCGCGTCGGTTCCGCCTCGGGCCCACTCGGGCCTTCCCCCGACGGCTCGTGTGGGCGTCGCTAATCTGAGGTATCTACCAAATCCGTCTCAGTCGTGCCGAGGTTTCGAGGGGATGTATGGCCTTATAACAAAATACGTGGATGCTTCCTCACGGTCCTTCCTCGTGGAGATGACCTCTCTTGTCTTGTTCTTTTAGTGATTCGAATGCTTCCACGTTTTCCTCGCCGGGGTGATGAGTGCCGAGGTGCCCCTCTTGTCTCTCACGAAGCTCTTCCGCAGTCGCCCCGCCGGCCTCGGGGACGGCCTCGGCCCCCGCTCGCGCCGCACCCCAGACGGCTCGTGCGGGCAGCGGTACGAGCTTAGTGTATCGTCGGTGCGCCGAGGTTTCGAGTAAATCGGCGGCCTTTTAACCAACTGGTGACGTCTTTATTTACGATCCTGCCCCTTCGGGCCGCTCCCTCTTCATTCTTTTGGTGATTTCTAGCATTTTGGCGTTTCTCGCACCGAGGCGGTCTTATGGCCTATCCCCTTGCGCAGCTCTTCCGCAGCCGTTCCCGCCGGTTTCGGCTGCGACGGGGCTTGTGTCGTGCCCAGTCGGCTCCTGCGATCAGCGACATGACCTGAGATATCTAGCATCCGTGGTTGTGCCGAGGTTTCACGGAGGTCTACGGCCTTTTCACCAACTACATGTGCCCGTATCTACCGTTCTGCAATTCGGGCCTCTCCCTGTTCTTGCTTCTCGGCGATTTTGAGTACTTCGGTATTTCTCGCATCGAGGTCGTCCTTATCTCTTTATCACCTGGCGCAGTTCCTTCGCACCCGTCCTCGCCGGTTTCTGTTGCGCCGGGGACGGCCTCGTCCCCGCTTGCGCCGTGCGCAGGCGGCCCGTGCGGGCTGCGGTATGAACTGAGATACCTAGCAAGTGTATGGGGTTCTGCCGAAGTTGCGACCCAGCATCTACGGCATTCGTTACCCCAGTTTATACTTGTAGTGCCACGGCGTTCGGAAACAAGCACTTTCTTCGAATTCCTCTCTCTTCCCACCGTTGTGGCCCTTGTCTCTACTTTCTGCTGAATGCTTGTCCTACCGGTGAATCCGATGGGTGAATCCTAGCGAGAACTTCTTCTATGTGCATCATAACTGTGTTTAGGTTGTGGGGGCGTACTTGCCGCATTTTATATCCTCCTGTTCCACCAGACGTCATTGTCGTCTTCTTTCCTTTAGTCAGTTTTTTATTTGACTTCTGATGAGCAGGAAAACTGCTCATCCAGGCAAGGAAAAGTGGACCGGATATTCCTCATCTGCACACTACCACTAGTATACGTCCCCTGCGAGCACAAAATGGAAGGCAAAGACCTTTTGTCTGGTGCTGTCAGCCGGGCTAATAACATCGTTGGTTGATTTTCCTACTGGCCGAATTGTTTTTCCGATATAATTCTCTCCTGTAATGCTTGCTTATTTTCGATATACGTACAGTATGGTGCAAGTTTGTCATTGTTTGTTTTTGGTTTGCGCCACCTTTTTGAAGCTAAATCCACATCTCCAGCAACCTTGAACACTCACACACCACAAGTCACCCTTGTCAGTAACGCTGCATTGCTGCATTGCATGTACACATGTCTCTGTGACTGAGTCTGTAACCTTTACCACTGCGATCTTTATTTCGTATGACAAGTAGGAATCTCTTTCTGGTCCGGTGCTACTGGTGGGAGAGCAAGAATGGTGGTGTGGTCTGTTGGTGTACTTTTTCGTCTGCTTCAAGCTTCTCGGAAGGTGTGTTGCGACCGGACAATGCTGCCTATGCCAAATAATTGTACGGATCTATTCCGGAGCTTGAAATTTGACCCTTAACCTCCTCTGACCTGCCGTCGAAACTCACGCCTGACTGTGTATCAGGGTATGGAGCAGAAAAGCTTAAGCTTAAACTTACAATGTATTCCAAGTCCCAACGCCAAGATGCGTACGAACACGCGATAGACTTTGCTCTAAATGCTGGCTGCTTCCGTGTCCGGGTTGCTTCGAATAGTTGAGACCCGGCTGATCTATATCGTCAACCAAGGCACAACTTTACAAGTCCGAGAACCCAAGGGGCCCTGCAAGAGTCCATAGAGACGTGAGGCAGGGGTGCCGACCTAATGGCGTTCTTAGTATCGACATTGACGACGGATGTAGAGTACCAGTCTGGTGTGGTGTTTAACTTCGTCCGTCCGTTTCGTTTACTTTTGCCGACACGGCTCGCCAGTATTGCACGAGCCCGCAGAGGCGATTCGCTCTGCCTCCGCGATGGCCATATGTCGGGAATTACGACATACTTGGGCGCATATTTTCAAATGGGCGGGTACGACAGTAGAGGTAGTCGCTGCATTGTCGGAGGTCATGTCAGGCCTGACTGTTTCGCGAGACACAACACGACATGCCAATGAAGCTTAAACCTGTGCACATAGTATGCATCTCGATCACTGAACTTCGATTAATTTACACCCTAAAGTGTTGACGTGTCCGTGTCGTTCGGTGGGCAGGAAGGGCAGGACTATCTTACAGCTCACCGGATTCGTACTCCTTTCGAGGTAAATGACAGCAACACGTTGCAAAGCTGGCCATTCTATATATTTCCGTGCGAGTTTCAACAGCAGTAGGTTAAACCCGAGAGGCGCCATGTCCCACTTCAAGCCTAGTCACAGCTCTGTATCTAGCAGCGGAAGAGATAAAAAAAGCATGAACCTGTGATGCTGTTTGTTCAAGGACATGGCCCTATATCGATACATTGAGGACGGTCGATAGTTGGAATGTCTATTAAAATGTGCCATTGCAGGCAGCAGCATTTGCTGCCTCGCTCATGCGTCCGTTGAGGCGCGGTGGTGGGCATTAGCAAAATACTTCGATGTTGTGTACCAGGTACGTAGCCTTGCAGCTGCCCACGTCGTAGGTCAACCGCTTCTACCCGTATAGCCACCGTTGATAGAGTGTTCGGTGTCTGCATTTATTGTGCACATTGAGTCAGGGGAGTGCTGTACTCTTGGGCCCAACCTCACGCTATTTTTTGTTTGATTTTGCGCGAATATCTGCTCGGAAGCAAGCACTAATACTATTTTTCGATCAGCTTAATACCAACAAGCACACCACGGTTGGGTGTTTCAAAACCGAACGGGAACCCTCGCAGGTGGGAGATGGACGTCAAACTTGGAATTGCTATTTGCCTCGCAATCGGCCTGTTGGCGTCAGTCGATAAAAAAAGACCGTCACGTGGTGATTCCACGCCTTCCCCTAGCGTTTCTGACCGCGTCAAGGTGAGGAGCGAGAATTTAGGGGATTTGAGCCATGACCTTCCTTTGTTGACCCGTACTGATTTATCGATCATTTCAGGCCTGCATCAGTGTACGTACGGAGCTGTATCAATCGGTGCTTTGCGGCGAAACCCGTGCCCTTGCCGCTGTTCAGTGTTTTTCGTGTTGTGAGCCGCTAACGTGACATCAACGTTGTACAAGTCCTACTCTCTCTTGCTTTCGCATCGATCCTAGCTGCTCTTATGTGGGCATTCGTCGCCTACGTATGTACGTACTGTCGCCCCTCGCGGACTGTCTCACGCCGACGCCACAGATGTTCGAGGAGGCTATTTTCCGATTCGCATCTTTGACCGTTGTGCTCATCTGCTACCCGCACATCAAGTTCGATGAAGTTACGACACTCTCGGGGACGTATCCCGGCGAGCTTAGCCATCACGAGTATGACTTGATAGGAGAGGTCGTGCGGGTCGGTGTATCACAACCTGACTGGTGAGTGAAAAGCGGCTGGCTGTAGTGAGTCGTTATTGTACGGACGAAGTTTGCGCCAATTAACATCATCTCTAGCCCACTGTTTGGACAAGCATTCCGCAGTAGAATAAGGGAATGAGGACGCTGTAGCGTGGTGTTTGCTCTTAGAGCTTGAGACGTCTCATTATACCAAGGGCAGCACATCCGTTGCACGGCGTGACGAAAGTAGTGCTGAATTTCGTGATTTTGCGGCCGATGTAAAAAATACCACTTGCACAATAGATAATTTCTTGGTGAAAGTGTGCAGCGAGCTGTTGGGCCTCCGTGGCAATAAATTTTACTGAAGTGTTGCAGCGCAAATCGTGCCAGGATGATGTTGTATAGCGGAAGTTGTGCGTCTTCGGGCTCCGCACAATACGAAGCCTCGGGTAGTCTGGCGAGGATTAGGAAGTTACATATCATTGCTGCATGGAAACAACGTATAGCCAAAGCTAGATGTGAGTAGAGACACAGCAGCCCGTGCTGATGCTGCTGCACTATTTGCAAAGGTCAGGGTTAGTGACTATTCTAAGGGTATCATAGACGTAAAAATGTTGTTGGAGTTTTTCCCTGCAGTTTAACGTTTGTATGCACACTTAACAGCCCTCGACTTCCCCACGTCTGTCTACTCTTGCAATCTTGGCAACGCGGATGCCTGGACAGCGGCAAGTACAAGGACTCTGCATTCGCGATCATCCTCTACGGCCGGGTGTTCGGGACAAGCCTGTTCAAGGTGCGCCGCTTCCTACCTCACAACGACAACGTGCAGTTTTTTTTTTTCTCATGAGTCTCCGGCGCCGCCGGTAGTGGCTGGCTTCCATCCACGCTTGGTACTCTGTGTGTAGTCTTCACATCAAACCGTTTTTTTTACCCAACATCAGTACGCCTAGTGCCCGTCCTGGTTCCTTATCATAGAGAGATACCTGGTATTAATTATGCGGTCACAGACTGTGTCACAGAGAAAAGGCAAAACCAAAATAGTCGAAAACTAAGGGGGAAACAAGGGTCTAGCCAATTTACCGGGTTCGAGAACACAACAAAACGAGCCAGACCAAAAAAAAAAAAAAGAACAATACGAAAAACAAGAAAAAAACTGACGTGAAACAGAATGCAAATGACGCGAGGAGATCAGAAAGGCTTCTACTACGGGGGTCCATAGTTAACGGGACCAAATTTTGTTAGTAAAAATAGGTAAATATATAGGTTTTTATGTACACCATAGGTCCTATTAACTATGGACCCCCGTAATAGATGAAGAGCGTCTGTAGGGATATGTAAAGATTACATGCATGATGTCATATAAAGACCGTAGTACGCACGATCTGAGAATCACTAATATTACACAGTTTGAAAACAGGAGTTTTCGACAATATCCTCGATCTCACAGATGATAGTGTTTTTTATATATTAATCGTATATTGTGGAACGTCGGCCGCAATAGCCTTGAATGCGACGTTCGGAAAGGGTAACTGTTCGCGCTTGGAACAACTAAATTACGAGCTGGAGGCGAATTGTTGAACTTCGGTTCGTTTGGAGTGTTTTTATCTCGAGTTGTGTGGGTCGAGGAGGGCATATAATTATATTTCTAACCTTCCTGAACATTCCTGATTAGAGGAAGAAGTAACACGATCAAGTTGCACAATGCTCTCTACAGACTTTCCCGCCTAAAGCGCACTCACTCGGTGCTTCGCCGGCCGCAGTTAAGATGTTATCTCCGACTGACTGTAATTTTGGCAGGTCTGCCAAGCATCGATGGCATACCTGATGGCTCGAATGCTGGTGACGTTGCCGGTTCTTCTGGGCGTTTTCCCAAGGTAAGGTCACGCTACGCCTACACCGATATCGGTTTAACTCACCCTCGAGGGTTCCTTGCAACATTTTAACTGTTCATTGCAACATTTCAACTGTGCTCACCCTCCAGGAGTGATCGTAAAATACATCTAGGATACAGCACCTACCAGCGGCATGTTCACTACACGATGTCACCAGGTCATCCAATCATGCTGCTAGTTCTGCAGCGCGGACCGCTCTCTCTATCCGTATCGGTTTGCCGCCATCGTTCGCGACGACAACATTCCAGTAGGCTGTGAGAGTGCAATGAGGCAGATCACCGAAACGCTGTAGATAACTGCTCGTGGCACCTGCTCGCGTAATCATACAATCTTGGCATGGTGCTGCGCTCACCGCTTCTCTCGATCTATGGCGCGCCAACGGTAGAGAGGGGTCATCTAGGTGCCCGTAGTGTACCGGAGAACGTGGTACCCGCCGTTTTCGATAGATAGCCCGAAATGGGAAGAGCTGCTCATTTTCGGGACGGGAACGGCCCGTGCCGTAAAACTAGGAAACACCACACATAGACAGACAGCATTGCGGATTTTCGACTCTTGGAAGAAAACACCACGTACCGCCAAAACGTGCATACTCGAGCAAGGCCGTTGGTGGTTGAAGGTGGAGAAAGGCTTCAGTTTCTACCGTATTTTGCCTCCTTCCGTAAACGTGCCGCTAATAGCAGTCACTTGACGTCTAGAGGAGACAAATGGTTTGAACCAGACAGGGACCATGCCCATGCCGTGACCCTGTCGTGCTTGACGAAAGAAGTTTCCCGCGAGGGCCGAACATCGCTTGGTGCCAGCGCATGATATGCTTGGTCACCTACCTTCGGTTTCTGCTGCAACTCGTACAGTATCTGTATCTGCCACGTCGTCCACAGCCATTCTTCCACTCCAGAGTTACTGGAGCCTGTCCTGTGACCACAGACTAGTGTACGCAATAGCGATGGGTTGATGTGAGGACGTCGACAACAACAATAACAACAACAGCAACAACAACAACAACAACAACAACAAATACGCGATCGTTCCGGTTATCATTCCAGGTGCAAGTGCGCGCTGACGACAATTACGGCGAGCAGCAGCAACAGCATCAACAGCAGTGCGAGCAACGCCGGACTACCAGACAGCACGACTGAAGCAAAAAATAAATCTGAGCGTAAAGAGGGGGTTATTGAGCGACCAGGTGCGATATTGTACACTATTTCGTTGTTGCTGGCGGCGTTGCGCGCCAGTGCTTTGTGCTTGATGTTGCGGAATACGTCGAGTTTGTTTGGGTCGTTGTCGTTCAAAGTGATGGCGCCCACCGAAACCCTTTGCGGGCTGACCCTCGACTGCGACTCTGTCGCATGCCAAGCGAAGGTTCTTGACGCGACAGAAGTTACACGGTATGTTGCCACTATGTCTTCGCGATCTCTTCATGGAGAGACGCTTACTAGCAGTCTGCAGCACCGCTTAATAATTTCGGAACGTACTAGGTATACAGTGGGGGCCTGGAGTTGAGAAACGATAATTGCGCGTCTATACTCGCAGTCTTATTAGTTTGCCTTCATCAGCTACGTTTCTTACATCGTGATTTTTTTATTCTCTTGGCCAAAATTCCCCGTTTCAAGCGTTTCTTGTTTCATTGTTTTGTTTCGCAAAACTACATTTCACGGACGAGTATAAACCGGAGAACACCTCTCGCAGATGGTAACCGCACGAGCTCACGGGTGTGTATTAATTTGTGGTTTTTAGCAGAAGATGACACTGACCCGATCGTCGGCATTTTCACAGCACAGTAGTCTCTTCGACGGGAGCACTACTGAAAGGTTGTGATTTTTGGTGTTTTGTTAAGTGCCAAGCTCCGGAGCGGCCTCGTTTCTTATGTTGTGTAGGCGTTGATCGCTTCGGCTTCGTCTATAACTGTTTCTTGATTTTTTTCTTTCGAGGGCTGTGTTCCTTACGCCCTTATTTCCTATTTTGTTTGGTGGATTGAGCCTTTCTCTCGTAACGTTTTTTTTTATGCAGGTCTGCAGTGTAGGAGTAATATCTTAGTCCATCAGCTGTAGCTGAACCCGCAACAATGATAGATGTGTCCATGGCGCGCTCATGCACCACTCACTCTCCACCCAACCTATGCCAACATGCTCTTTTCCCTTCGCCTAGGGGACGGCCATTCTAAGGAGGACGTGAGCTTGCGCATACAGCTGCGGTCAATGCACAGGTCGCTAGCCGCAGCTTTGGTCATCGTGGCTATCGATTACTCAATGGATTCCTACGCGCGCTTGAGGTGCGGCCGTGTAGGCGTGTAGGAAGGCTGCACACGCTTGACAAATATTCATCAGATTAACTGTAACAATATTCGTTCTGTAGCGTATGATGTACACCTGGAAGTTGTTTGGGTAAGACTTGCTGCACGACACTTTTTGGAAAGCTCCAATGTAACGCTCCAAGACCTATGGCCACCGCGACCGCTTAAACTGTCGCTCGGAGATGAATCATCCATGGACGAGATGATGGAAGCGAATGGGAAAGCCGTTGAGCCAAACCCCCCTAGGCCCAAACTCCTAAAACTCGACCACTTCGCATTAGCCCAGTGCTTTCACAACATCCTTGTCAACGTTTGGTACCGGGAGAAGTCCCCCAGCAGTAGAAATATGTGATAGTCATAGTCCTTCGCGAAAAGAAGGACCGGACTGATTGCAGCAACTACAGAGGGATTTCGCTTGTTGCCTTCGCAAGCAACGTGTTGCTGAAAATCGTCACATCTCGCCTTAACAACTGCTGCGAGGCCGAGGGAATACTAAGGGAGAAACAGGGCGGCTTCCGTCCCGCACCATCAACGGTCGACATGTTGTTCGTCGTGCGCCGGTAGCAAGAGCTCGGACGACAGAGGACAATTCCCCCGTACATGTGCTTCATCGATATGTAGAAAGCATGCGACTCTGTCGACCGAGACCTTCTATGGGAGGTACTCACGATTCGGCGTACCATCCAAGATAACCACCTTTTTCCGCAATTTTGATGAAGGCTTGCGGGCTCGCGTGCGTACGGATGACGGCGAGCACTCAGAATGGTTTAGTGACACGCAGGGGCTGCGCCAAGGCTGCGTGCTATCACCGTTACCGTTCAACGTGATCTTCCCTGCTGCGTTATACGTCGTGCTGGTACGCTTCAGCAAATACGAAGTCATCGGAAGGGATTTGGTTCGCCTCAAAGAGGTTATGAGTAGTCGGAAAAGAGGAGCCATTGGCATGCGTGCGAAGGGCTGTGTGGGGCATGTCGTTCGCCGATGACTCAGGAATAGTCTCGAAGTCGGCTGAAGGACCCGCTTAAATGATGACAGTCATCGTGACTGTGTACGAAGTAGCAGGCCTCACGGTATCGGAAAATAAGACAAAGACGATTCTGCTACCAACATCGCTCCAGACAACCCTCGCCCCACCGCTTGACATCGACGCAGCAGCCCAGGGGTATGAACAGACGGCCTAGATCTTATACCTAGGCAGCAGAATCCACGGAAGCGCTGACCTGTCGCTCGAAGTCGACCGACGGATCCGTCTCATGCAAGCATGCCTCAAACGGTTCGGCCCGGAGTTGTATGATAGGACGACCGCCCCGTTTAGTCTGAAAATCCGCATGATGGGGGCCAAGGTGATCGAGACCCTGCTTGACGGGTGTGTGACGTGGACCCTCAGAGCGGAAAATTTCGCCAAGCTCGGGACGGCTCACCACCAAGTCCTCTTGCGAGTCATTGACTTCCATTGCTGACATTGTACCGACCGCCCCGACCTCTTGTACCGAAGGCCCTCAAGGTGACACGTTGCGAGAGCATCGATACGGTCACGGATCTTTTTTGCCGAGACCGTGGCGCGGCAAAACAAGGGACGATTGCCCAGTCGGGTTAATGTTCGGGGCGATGGCTGGTGGGGAGAACCCGAGACCTGGCGGACAGTTCAAGACTTGGCATAGATGCATAGTAGAAGGCCTTAGGGAATTCCGACCACCGAGGGATCAACGGAACACTCACCCTTGGTGTTTGGAGTTGAGACCGTGCTGTGGTCCACTGCAGCTAAAAAAGCGGATAAGTGGTACCGGCGGGTCCTCGAAGGAGCCGAACGGTTCATGGTCAAGTTGCACGAGGATGAGGCAAAGCTGAGTTGGTGGCGCCGCGCATCCAATGTGGTGGTGTCCAAGGAGGGGGGAAATAGGACGAGTGGAAGGAAACCCGACGAAGGGAATGGGGGGAGAGGGGGGCAACAGGAGGAATAGAAGGGAAACTGCGGTGGGATGAAAGTAGGAAGGAGACGACGGACTGGGTAGCAGGGTATCAGGACGACAAGTAGGTGAAAACGTGTATGTTACTCGTACCGGCAACTGCTGCAGCTGCTTCGAACGTGATTTTACTTTTTTTTCTTTTTCGCATAGCGCTTTGATCCTCTTTGATTTTGTTGTCTTTTTTCTATGTTTCTTCCTTCTTGACCTTACAATATGTCTTGTTTTGTGAGTGGATGCCGAGCCTGTTTCGCCTGTTTTGTATCGCTTGACACATCCTCTCCGGATGTGGGCACGGCAGCGATACTACCGCTGTCGATGACGTACGAAGGGGCGGCGTCCCTCTCTCTTCTTCGGTTGGGGATTTCTCCCGCGACGTTTCTGTCGTGTTGCGTCTCTCCGGCTTCGTGTGTTTCCCAAGTAAGGAGGTGATAGGCTGCGTGGTAATGGCCCCAGCTGCATTCAAAACTCATGCCGTCTTCTACATCGGGTCCTCTTTGTGCGCTGCCTTGTTTTATGGGTTGTTCTGGATGTCGATTTGCTTGGTTTTTCCTTTTAATTTGCTGCTCACAAAAATTATTTTGTCGTGCTTTTCCGGAATGTCTCCCTTTTTTCCTTCCTCCTTGTGCGTCCGTTCTGGCTCGTGCTCGCAGTATTTTTTTTCTCTTCCGGGCTTCGTACTATTTTTTTATAATCAATTTCAATACATTTTGGTTTAGCTTATTAATAGTTGAGTTCAGTTGAGTTGAGTTTTATTATTATCTCTCGTTGTGCTTAGGTTGCTGGCGTATGTCCGTTGTGTTTGTCGTACCGAGGACGATGGCATGGTATTGCGTTGTCTAATCGGCTTTCGAACCCTGCATTGCGATGTATGTCTCTGTGTCATCGTTTGTGACCACAAGGCTTGTATCTCTCTGGGGTCAAGAATCAGCACGGAAACTGGGTGTGCTGGATATCGATGAGTAGAAGAACGGTTTAATGTGAAAAGCACAGACTCAAACCTCCGCTTTTTTATGCTTTTTGTGTGGGTATACACCAGGAATGAGCAAAGAGGATTATGCATCTCGGGCGAGGATTACGATTCCTATGCAGGCCTTCAAGAACGCCTTTTGCGTGACCTGGAAGAAGTTACCACTACCTGTTTCGCAATGTTTGCGGTGGCCATCACGCGAGGCGCCCAGGTTAGCCCTATCTTGTCCCATTCTTCTCATCTCTGTTCATTGTTTGTTGTTACTCTTCTTCCGAAAGCATGATTCCTATGGGGTGTGTGAATGGGCTGCCAGATGTGCTGCCGGCGCCAAGCTGCACTCCTGCAAGCGCACGTGGTAGAGTTCGTATACTGCGTTGAAAACCGTATGTGCTCTGCGACACACGGGTACACAATGTCTGATGATGTGCTCAGACTGTTCCCAACGTAAATTAAATAGGGTGTGATACGTAGAACCGCCGCTTTGCGTTGAGTCTCAGCGATGTCGGGCCGAGATGCGTCCCATCTCATCACTTCGCGCCAGCACCTTAATACAGTGCGGTACATACAGCAGTGTCATAATTTTTGCTCTTCACCCCCCCCTCCCCTGTATAAATATAGGTTGGGTTGGAGTCGGTTGGCGACGACGCTGTAAAACACGCCTCTCACTACGTTAGCTAGACAGCCAGGGTACCGTTTTTTTTTTTTTTGGCAGTTACCACGGCTGGCGGTGGAGTTATAACATGTGTGTGCGGGGAGAGCCTTTTCTCCGCACAAGGGGGATGGTCGTATCACGTAGTGTGTATATGGTGAGGCACCCATGAGGCAGTTACATAGAAAACCCATTGCTGTCTCTTGAAGTGGCCGCACCAGAAATTAAATCAATTCATTGATGCTGCCATCCATATGCAAGAAAACCCGCCTCTAAAGCGGTTCTTAATAGGATGCAGCTCACCCTTCATGCGACTCACCCAACACCTCACGGCGCTTCGCTCTTGGTGCAAACAATGTCTGTCTGGTCGGCGAAAACAAGACGTGCTCCGTCGCGGCATTGTAGGGATGCGAGGGTCTATGGTCGTACGACTACGGCTATGCATGATAATGAGTACAGCCCTCCCCACCCCCGCCTTCCGCTGCATTGGCAGGAGGAGCTTGCATTTGTACTTCCACTCTACGGGCCATCGCGAGACAGAGATCTTCTGAAGTGTTTCTCTTCGGCCCTGGCGGGCACTTCTGCCGTGGTCTTATGCCTGTTTGCTGGGGTTTTGCCTTACGCCTTGCTGGTGGACATTCCTCCATTTACTTTTGGAAGATCATACGGCACAGCGGTGTCTATGACGTACCACGAATTGATGATCGCCATCGGTGAGGCCCGTTTTCAGATGGCCCGTTTTTGCTTTTGTTTGTGTGTGATTGGTCGAATTGCAGGATTTCTGAAGCCAGCGTCGGCCGAGAGCACCACCTGCCCCCACGATACCAATGGCCAAATGTTGAGTGGTGGTAGATATGTCTCCTCTGCCTCCGGCACTCGGCGGTCCTTTCCTTTGTCGATTGCTTCGAATCACCAGAGGAGCACGCCGGACCGCCGCTTCGCCTTTCTTCACGTCGCCTCTACTATTCGCCCTTTTGAGTGCACTTTTGTCCCCCTTGCCCGTGCGCCCTGCGTGTTCTGTTGTTTGTGTTTGTACTCGTATGTAGGGCTGACCGTGTTGCCCTGCTGGAACCTGCTTGTTTCTTTTTTGTGCGGGCGCCAGGTGAGGCTGTCCTTTTCTGCGTTTGATGTGCGTCGTGCGTACTCCTAGCCTGTATGAGCTAAAGCCGACACTTGCCTCCAGGATACTGTGCCTTAATGGTGAGGGCTGAAGCTCTAGGCTTGTGTAGGGGGTGACTAGTTTTCGACACGAGCTTAACGCCTTTCATACCTACATACGTACGGAAGCGAACACTAGCTACGGAAGGGGCCTCTTCCACCCGCTCCCCCAGTCATGCTGACTATGACAACGCATCATCCACGCGCCTTATTTTTATACATGCAGATTTTCCCCTTGCCGCGATGGTTTGAAGACGCCGCCATTGTGGCATCCACTGCCTACGCGTACGGCAAGGTCCTAGGCATTCGAAAGTTTATCACCACTGGTCTGTCGAACAAGCTGGTCTATTTTCCCGTCTCCGACAAGGCTTTGTGGGTGAGTGGTTTGTCGTAGTTCATACGTGGGCATTCAGTGGGTTTGTGACTCTCGCAAACATGTGGATTCACGAAAATTTCTTGCCTGTAAAAACCCGAACGTCTCAGGTGAGCTCTGTCGGTGCCATACCTCAAGACGCGTTTTCGAAAACTCCATTTCATAAGACGCGTTTTACGAAAACGGCAGCATGGCAAAAATAAATTCTGAGTGATGGAGTCTCTTATGCGAGGAAGTACCCAACACCTTTTTTTTAACATCTGTTCCGCTACAGAACTAGCCTAGGCAATTGGATCGCTCAACGGGTTAAGTGTGTTTTTTTTTTCTTTGAACATAGTTTTGGGGTGAGATATGGTGATACGCATAACTCCTCAAGTGAGCAGCCTCCGAAGATTGCAGTTACACCTCTACCGTACTGTGTGTCATCACTCCAACTATGCGGATCAGTGCACGGTATGAGAGACTCTAACGGCTCCGAAAATTTGCCAACCGAGGCGCCTTCACCCCTCACCCCTCATGTTGATGATCGAACAGCTGGAACGTTAACGGCTTCGGATAGAACAATAGTATTTGTTGTTTGAAACTGCTGTATCAGGCGCGGTTGATCGTCCAGTCTGGGATGAACTGGCCCCAACAGGACCAATTCGGTTAGAGCAAAATGGCCGAAGCCAACGGCAGGCTGAAGCTAGGACAAGTTTGGTACAAGTTTGTATGTATGCTGGGCAGTGCCACACGGATAGGCGGATCCCACAAGCGGAACCCGCACAACAGCAGTCGTGGCAAGGATAATGTCACTACGGTAGACTGCGCGTCCCGCGGACAGCATTTCACGTACGCATTTTGCTGGTGGGGATTGTGTTGGAATGACGCTGGTCGCAGCCTCTTGCCGCAGCTTGTGGTGGTAGGAAATTATAAACCGAAGAAGCAAAGTATGGGCACTACCGCTATATACGGCCAAATATATGTCTGCGGTGTAACAGGCTAATTACGGCAGGAAGGAACCACCGTACCAGTTAGCGGGCGAGATATTTCACTGTTCTTCTCGTTTCAAAGACGCTGACCGTTCCGCCTCTTCACTTCCTGCCCTGCCCACAGGTTCCATGGAACATCGGGATGTCGCAAGGGATACTGGAAGTGCTGCCGAAAATTCTCCTGCTAGTGTATCAGTGGTGCTCGTTATTCGAGATCGGGGTTGATACTTACCGTCTTTTCTCGCCGTTCTGCTGGCCGACATCGAGGCAGGCGAGACTGGGCCTGGTGTCTAGAGATGGCTTCGACCGTGCCGATGGAAAAGAGGTGACCACCACTTGCTGATTTTATAATGGTCTCTTACATAGGTTGGAGTAATATGCCGATTGCTGCTTGCACGAAAAGCGTCTGCGATGCTTACGTGCAAATTTATGCTGCCTGCTGGACGTCTCTTTGCGCTTAAGGTGTCCCCACCGCTGCCCGTCGTTGTAAGTCCATTGTGTTGTTTTCTCAATACCTCCGCACTGTTGTGGAACGATGCCCAAGGAGCACTTTAATGTCATGGCAGTCTTCGTGCCGCTATTACAGCACCAGCACTTGAACAGCGGCAGATATTACGGAAACTGTAAGCCGTGTGCATCCGATGTTAAGGAGCACTAATAACGGTGTTGGTCGTTTGTGGCTACAGACCTGCCAAATTAGATTTTTGAGCTTGTTCGCGAGGGAGGTCATATTCCCCACCGACCGAAGTGCTTTGCCTCATGGATGAGGCATGGGGGGGATCTCTGCTGAAATAACTTGAACAACAGATGACCTGCGCGATATGCACGAAGAGCTTAGTGGATGAGGACGGCGATCTGACTCCAGGACCTTTTGAAATTATACCAGCATCTCCTTTCATCAAGGGAGGGATATCCGCGGCTGCAGCACAGACGTGCTTTCAGAGTCGCTGCCGCTGCAAGCGGTTCCTTCATGCTGGCTGCGCGGCGACATGGCTCAAGATCTCGCCCGAGTGCCCTATGTAAGCAACAAGCAGCAGCAATCCCCAAGGGCAACTTAATACCTTTTGTTTATATTTTTCCGTCGTTTTTAGAAACATGAGCACTCAACCTTCCTTATGATAAAACTCAGTCCACTGTGCACACGATACACATAGGGGAGAGTAGATGCTAGTACTTCTATACACTGTGTCATCTGTTCTGTTCACAGCGGCGTGCACCCCATGCCGTTTTATTTCAGGTGTCCGGAGTACCTGCATGGCGGCCTCGACTTATGTCAAGCCTGTTCCGTCGTCCTGGCATTTATCGTACCTAAACTGATTCGGGGCTTGGTTCGCGAAGCTTGGTGGTCCTGGACGGAGTCAGGCTTAGTTTTGAGGCAGAAGGCTGCCATTTACTTGTTTGATCGACACCTAGCTTGGAACAGGAAGGTGCGTGATGCGTCTTGTGCGTGCTGATATGTTGCTCCACGGGGGTGACGATTGTGACGCATACTGGTAGGGTACCATGTTGCATGCTGCATGCTGTGGCTACTTTAGCTGACACTGACTGTAGCAGATGCTGCGGCAGATACTGTAGCAGATGTTGTAGCAGATACTGCTGTAGCAGGCTCTGTGACAGACCCTGTAGCAAGTACTGTAGCAGATACAGTAACATATACTCTTAACATGAGTTGATAAGTTGAAACGAAAACTCCATGTCAGGTTTGCCGAGCGCGAGACTTTGGAATTGTTTTTGAAAGGGACAGCAGTCGAAATTTGATGTCGATACAGTCCGCGTCTACATTTCCGGAAAGGCCGACCGCGAAGAACCACGATGTAAAGATTTCTCATGGTCGAGTGTATCGTGCTTTACTACGGTGCAGGAACATGTAACGCATCGTGAATACGTGGTCGCCTTCAGAAAGGTCGTCGACACCGCGCTCAAGCTCAAGGATAAGGTCAAGGCGAACAAAAAGCTACTCGAAAATACTGTGCAAGAACTTCACAAGCTGGAGAAAAAGCTTGAGGTCGTACAGGCAAAAACAAAGAATTTGGTGGCAACTCTCGACGAGAAAAAGACGCTCTTCAAGAAATCACACCAGGTAGGATTTGGTTTATCAAGAATGGTGCTCAGGTAGAGCCTGCCTGCCTCATCCGTGCTCGTGGCTTTGATTCAGATAGCTTTCCCGATGATGCAGTCATGGTGACTCAGGTACTATCTCACAAATAGTAGATCGGCATCGATTCGCGCGGCACAGTGCGCTTTATGTATATAAATAGCCGTTAGCCGATCCAACAGTCTGGCTCGGCGACCGCTCGACAGTAGTACTACTGTAATACATGATTGTGGAGCTGGAGTATATAAGAAATGCCGAATGTCAAGGTCGACACGCGAAACGCTGCTGCTGCGATCGGGCGGGATACGCTACGGCATCAAGGCCTCAAAGGTCCACATCGATATTTAACGGTTTCGTTTTTCGACATATTTTCAGAAAGCGCTAACCCTCGCCCGTACCCCGCTGTCGCCACGTCTGACTGCCATGTATTTTTCAGCCAGGGAAGAAGAAGAAGGCCGCGCGCCACAGTTAACGAAGATGTGCCGGTGAAGCAACGGAGGATAGGGATAGGAGTGAAGACCATTTGCTTGTATCAAGGCTACAGTGTACGCGTAGGGTGGATGGCGTCAAGCCAAAGAACGCGCTCCATGGTAGATGTTTACGTTTCCATGAGGCAGTACAATATAAATGGGTCTCGGAGCGTATCAACGTTTGTCAAAACGAGATTTCGACGTTTAAGCGCAACAAGTGATGGTAGAAATGGCTGTGCGCCGTTACTCGTAGCAGCTGCTGTTCGCCGATGCAACGCACAGAGTAAACGACAGCGGACTCTTGAACGTACATGCGGGGCGTTGGCACATTGCACATTGCAATAGGCGAACTATCTCTGATGAAGTGCCCCCAAGGCAGTGTTTCGAAAAACGAGTTCATCGGTGTTCAATTGGATCGTACGGTTGGCTGCACATTATGCAGCCCCCTTTCATGGTAACCCGCGATAAGAGAAAACTATACCTATTCCTAACCCTACTGTAAGTTGCGCTGATCGTTTAGAGGTGCGCGATCGTCGAGTTTTGACGGCATGCATGACTCCATTTTTACTTCCAACTTGAGGTATGCCGTACGCCATTTCGGAAGTACCGCCGCTGTACCTGAGCACGTCTTGGTGTCGCCGCCACTCTAGGGCCGTTCGTTGTTTGTGCAACACTGCGTTCCAGCCATGCAGTCAGCGTTTATGCCAACCGTCGCCCTCTATCCCCTCCCGGTCGTAACTGCCTCCAACATTTGTTCCGACCAGCCATGGGTTTGAGCACGTGCGCATGGCACCGAAGGCGAGTGACGCGGAGGCCGCTCCCCGCACAGGGGCCGCCGGGGGCTAACTGTAGTGAAATATGCGTACATTTTATTTCTAAAGCTACTTCAATTTTTTGTGTTTTGTGGCGCGCTTAAACACTCAAACAAGTGTTGGGGCTACGGTTGTTAGCAAAGCAGTAGCCCCGTTCTGGACGAAACGAAAACCACCCCCCCCCTACATTTTGCTTCGCCTCAGGCGAAAATGTGTGCGGCCTCCAAAGTCGAATGTACGGCAACAGTGCATAGATTTTGGCGGAAGTTACGTTGCGCGCAATTCCTCCGATATATGTGCGGAGCGGCAATAGCGCAACATCCTTTTTCAACCCTTATTCCGATACTACTTTTGATCCTTACGAGAGATATATGCGTCCAGGGGATAAGCGAGTTATGTCACAACTTATTATAGCTCGTGTTGTAGTTGCCGCAGGATCTATTAGTACGAATAATGCGATATTATCAGGTAAGACACCACGACACCACCATGCATTAAGGTTTCGGCTCTTCCATCGCGTCTCGTAACGACAACCGTAACATACCGGTAGCACCAGACACATGCTCACGCTAGAAAGGTTGTCCAACGATATTTGCCGGAAGGCGTCTTGTGCCTTTCGGCGAATGTATGTCTAATTGGCAATATACACGTGAGCGGGCGCCAGCTGTTCCCTGCCACCTGCAGTAGGGCCTCGAATATGCATTTTGATGCGCCAATTCCCCCCTAAAGGATGGCCTGGAGTTGCCAAAACACACGTCGCCTCTCTCATGAACGAATGTGTCGACAATGTAATACACTGGTGCGCATATCGCTCATTGATCACTAGTTTGGAGGGGTCTCTAAACGTTCTATTGTGCACGGTCATCCTCGTGCCTTTAGCCCTTGGCTCTACTGTAGTCACTGCAAGTGAATAGGATAGTCACTCGGCCGAGTGGCTCTGCGCATTTGCAAAGCAAGGACCTTGTGGTGACCCTTCCTCCGTGGCACCAGTCTTTCATGAGGACTAAACTGGCTTTCATGAGGGCATATGCCTAGATGAGGTCGGCCAAGCATATGGACGTTAAAGGTGCATCGCAGAGCAAAACTATTTCGCATCGTGTTTGGAGTTTGTCTGGGCGGTATTGACGTTTAGCTCGTAGTTTATGAGTGGACAAGTGTCCGGCGTTCTCATGATACGCAAGGAATTTTGCACTCAGATATAGTACGATGCTGGAACAAATGGCAATGATCTGATGATAGTAGCGGGCTTCAATGTGTATAGGTCCACAACTTGCCCTCCACCGTTGGTTTTGTCCCGATGTAACGCTGTTGAGCTAGACGCCAAGCTTGCGAGAAATAACATGGCCTCTGGGAGCTCCAAACCTAAAAGCTAACTTTCAATAAGGTGTAATTTTCGCTAAGTGGCTGAATAGTACCTATTACCTATGTAAGAGGCCATGCTCCTTATATAGGTTATATCCTGCTATATCGCGAGTGCGACTATAAGGCGACTTCAAGCCTCTTTCCACTACTCGCAGTTCGCGCCTTCAAACGGGACCATCATAATACCTGGTAAATATTAACACCTGAAGACGACACAAATGAATACACCCCCCCCCCCACAGTTTTATACCTGGTATATGTATAGGTTGGGTTGGCGTCGGTTGGCGACGACGCTGTAAAACACGCCACTCACTACAATACGTGAGCTAGACAGCCAGAGTACCGTTTTTTTTTTTTTTTTTGGCGGTCACCACGGCTGTGGCGGTCGAGTTTAATCATTTTTGTGCGCTGAGAACCTTCCCTCCGCATAAGGGGGATGATCGTATCACGTAGTGTGCATGTGGTACGGCAACCACGAGGCAGTTACATAGTAAACCCATTGCTGTCTCTGGAAGTGGCCACACCAGAAATTATATCAATGCATTGACGCTGTCATTCATATGCAAGAAAATCCACCTCAGAAGAGGCTCTTGGTAGGATGCAGCTCACCCTTCACGCCACTCGCCCAACACCTCACGGCGCTTCGCGCTTGGTGCAAGCAATGTCTGCCTGATCGGCGAAAACCCGACATACTCCGTCCTGGCATGGTAGGGATGGGAGGGTCTATTACGACTACGGCCACGCATGATAATGAGTACCCCCCCCTCGACAGTTGTTTTTTGTTTAGCATTTGGTGTTGTGGTTGATGATTTCTGTTTGCGTTCACTTGGTGTTGTTGTCGTTGCTGGTGTTGTCTGTTATTGATTGTTTGCCGCCGCCGCCCCGCCAGTTGGTGTTCTTGGTGTTGCTATGTGTTGTTGATTTTTGTCCATTTGTTGTGGTTAACTTTTTTTTTTCACTTTTGTTGTTATTACTCCTATTGTTTTCACTGGGTGATGTGGCGGAAGACTTTAACTGATATTACCGGTACCCCCCCCCCCACGCCCACGCACCCACCGTACAAGGTTTTTATGCTGACGCACATCGCTTAACAATGAAATATTAGTGGTGGGTGGTGTTTGCGGTGTTTGGGCCAACCAGCCCACGCACCAACTCACGCATCCAGCAACTCACTTACCCACCAACCCACGCCCACCCATCCTGACCCAGCCACCATACAATGTTCTTATGCTGTGCTTAATAGTGAAAGCGATCCCAAGACAATTGGTGACACAGAGTACGAATAGGAGCCAGCCCACGCACCAACTCACGCATCCAGCAACTCACTTACCCACCAACCCACGCCCACCCATCCTGACCCAGCCACCATACAATGTTTTTATGCTGACGCGCATTGCTTAATAATGAAAGCGATCCCAAGACTATTGGTGACACAGAGTACGAATAGGAGAACTGCCAAAGCAATAGCTTAGTGCCGTTAGGAGTTTGACCACTTCAAGGCGTCTGTCACGCTCCTCATTGCCGCTGTTCTTGTATCAATCAATGCAAGATATCGTACATCAAACGCATCGCGCTATGGCATGTTTGCTTTTAACCACGTATTAATAGTATGTGCGCACAGCCCACAGCATGTTGCAGTACCTGAATACCAACACAATACATAATATATCGTATCATAGAACGCTTCGCCCTACGATGGACGTCTACACTACTATACAGTGGCTGTGGGAGGGACACGTAGGACCGATTTGCTTCTTTTTTTCCTCATTCCTTTAGTAGTGTTCGCCCTTCTTTCTCCTGCTCCTTCCCGAGTCGTGACTCAGATCCAGGATGAACAAAATAGTAGGCTCTTCGCCTGCCCCCCCCCCCCCCCCCCCCCGACCCGGCTATGACGTGCCTTGCATTTTTCCCTCGATTATGATTCAGCACTTTCTTTCCTCGTCGACTCGCGTCGAAACCTGCTTCCTGATACAACGATCTGATAAATACGAACGCGATCATTGAACTCATCTGACAATTAAAACGGGAAGGCAGGCTTCAAATTTGTTAACACATGTGTATATCGCACAAACTTGTACTTATCTTTAATTTCATTTCATTTCTTTGCCATCTGACAAAGTGCAGCGCTCATTCCAATCATACTACTAATATAATATATACCCTGTATAAAACCCTTAGTACGTGCGATCGAAGTATCACTACATACAGTAGTATGACTAATATGACTAGTATGACACACAGCTTGCAAGGATGATTTCGACGATATCCTTGATCCCACAGCTCTTATTTTTTTAATTGTATAAATGCATACCCGATACATGCGGTTCAAACTTCAAACTCGAGCGAGGTAAAATTTGAATTTTCAGATCGAAGTTCGCAAAATAAAGCTGGCCACGGCAGAAACGCCATTCATTGTTGTCATTGTTGGATTCTACAGTAGACACATAAATTTGTTCTGTGACCACAGACTTCTGTGAGACAGAAGAAACCTAAACGAAAACTAACCGCAAATTAATCGGCAAATCAAGTGGAATACGAACGTAGCGGGCACGAGAACATTGTGTTTTCGTCGAAAACACAGCACAAGCCAGACCAGACCAGAAGAACAAAGGAACAATACTCGTCGTACGTTAAAAAAAATAATACTGACGCGAAACAGAATATAAATGACGCAAAGAGATCGCAAAGGCTGCATACATGCCCAAGGGGAACATATAAAACTGCTGCACGGACGAAGCAATACGAAACAGGGGAAGATACCGGCATAGGGGCGGCTGGGAACAAAGAAGAAACCAGACAAAAAGGAAACAAAGAAGAGGCCCGACAAAAGGAAACCAAAAGAGAGAAGAGGGAAAATTGAAAATCATACTCAAGGTGGTGATGGTAACAGCGGTTCCCGTCTCTGCTACAAAACCAATTCGGGGACCTTTTGCCACACCTTCTGCCGTCTCCTTCCTACTCTCGCCAAAACCGATGTCAAGTGGCAGTACTGCCGCTCGCTGTCGCCGTCCCCCCATTGAACAACTACAGTAAGCAATACACAAACAAAAAACTGGTCGTATTTATAACACGAAGGTAATTCAAGGGCTACATACTGTGATGATATCACGTTGCCCCATTGCAAGCTCCCACTGGATCCTTTTTTATGTTATGTTATTTTTTTTATCCTCCGGCGGATCGGTGAAAACACAGCTTGAGCCCACCACACCACCACTGGGTGGGTCAAGATCATCTTCAACATCGCCTTCTCCACCTCCGGTACTCCACTGCCCGGAGACCGTCGTCGAGCCCGACGACGTCCTTCTAAGATCGTCTTCAACATCGTCTTCTCCACCTCCGGTGCTCCACTCCCCAGAGACCGCCGCCGTCGAGCCCGACGACGCCCTTCCAAGATTACCTTCATCATAGCCCTCTCCACCTCCGGTACTTCACTCCCCGGTGCGCGTCGCTACTGCTACTACTCGAACCGGTACCTTGCCACCCAATCTATTTTTTCGCTTCTGCATTCTACGTCGACAGTTGTGTATCAATCAGTACTGTTGTGCCCCCCCCCCACCCCCCACTCCCCTTTTCGACCCTCCTGTGTGGCGTCCTCAGCTGCGTGGCATAGCCAGCTCCTCTCAGTCGCCCCTGTGTGCCACTTCGCCATAAGACAATCCGCCGCTTCGACGTCCCCCCGATACGAGTTCTCACTCTTCTTAGCCGACCTCGCCCAAAACAGTACGGTCTCTGCTCCGAACAGCAAACGGGAGCTTCCCGTGGATCCCTTGATGGCATGGAAAACCCTAACCCTAAATTGTCAGTGGGCCCAGATCGTTTGCTGTTGGCCTTCTGGTTCTCCCCACCAGCCGTCATCCTATTCATCACCCGATCGATGACGGGTCACCCGCCCAATGAAACCAATAATAGTATCGATCTCTTTGTGTCTTCAGCACTCTGTCCATTACCTGGCGCAAATTTCTCCCTGATCATGTGATCAGAAACGATATTTTTTTAACTCACTGCTGCTGTCATATACCTGCTACGCAATCAAAGGGGGACTGCACCACTGTATTATTGGTATAAAGTTGTCAAGTACTCAGGTTCAGATTCAAATGAAATAACATTTCAAATTTAGGGTGGGGAGGCAGGAGTTCCGTTCCCACTGGGTGTGGCCATCATCGTCATGATGCGTGCCTTCCCATTTTATCGTGCGTATCGTGTATTTAGAATGAGAATAGTTAGCGAAGGGCCACCCGGACTTCCTCGCCTTTTTGTATCCCTCCAGCGCTTGCCTTTTCGTTTTGACATTTTCGTCCGTTTCTCTCTTTCTTCTTTCGCTTTTTGCGCGAGCGTATACTATTATGTCTAAGTATTGCCACGCGAAGTAATAATCAAAGTACAGTCTTCACATCAAACCGTACTTGTTACCGAACTAACCAGTACACCCTGCGTCGGTCATCATTCCTTATCCCAGAGAGATACCAACTCTGCTATGTGGTCACAGACTGTGAGACAGAGAGAAACGGAAGCGAAATAGTCGCAAATTAATGGGTGAAATGCCAACGAACCGAGTACGAGAACACAGCAACACAAGCCAGACCAGAAAACAAGAACTAGAAGTCAATAAAGAGGGAACACGATAAAACATAATATCAAGATGTAGTGGCATGCATGTTGTTGTTCTCACATTAACTCTTCAAACAAGGAGTCCATCGTCACACAAAGGTGCCAGATGGTGTTGGATATCGAATCCAGAAACGTTTCGGTACTATAAGGACGAAATAACCTCGCTGACGATAACAATGACGATAACGACAATCAATTATCGCTGCCGTATCGAAAACCCCCAAAAATCGATAACGATAACGATAACGATAATGGAGACGAAAACCGGCGCACAAAGCCCGCCAAACACACCTGCCCATTTCACTTTTTTTGTTGTTGCCTGATCCACACGCACGAAACCCTGGATGATTCGCGTATCAAGCCTCACAGCGTCTCGACCACGAGTTGCGTAGGTCCTGCCGCTCTCTAGGCGTACACGGCGACGGGTGGCATGTTTTATCATACTGGTACCAGGTTTCATTACCAGGTTTCATGTGTGCTTATGCCTGACGTTTTCATCACGCACACGTTGATTACATACGAGCTGGGCCAGCCAAGGTGCTGCCAAAGCGGCAGATTGGCCACGCCCCGCTCAGTACTACTACCAGTAGTACCTGGTATGTCTTACCATTCGGATGCGATTTCTTTACCCGGTCGGTGTTGATCCTGCATCAACCCCCAAAGGGAAAACAAGTCCTTTTTTTTGTTCGAGAGATATGACGAGATACAAATATCTGGAAAAATGCTAAAGCGACCGTGACTTGTCTGAAGAAGAAAAAGGGCTCGCTCTCCGTTTGTCTGCATATTATTGCAAATACGAGGTTAATTTTTCACATCCAAACTCGCAAAAATGAGAGCAGGGCCTCGCAGAAAATCCAATATTTTTATCGTGTATACTTGTTTTACGTACGTATGGAAATTGTGTTTTGGCAATATCTCTTGATGGGTGGCGGACTGGGCAATGAAACTTATGTCGGTCTTCTCGTATAATAGGGTCTTCAGGTAAGTCTTCACCACAACGGGCTTCTCGTTGGAGGGTCTTCAGGTAAGTCTTTACCAATTTTCACTTTGGTCGAGGTCGACGATTGTAATACGAATTTCATGTCGAAAAGTTGGGATTTTTGAGTTTTCGCCGATATATTTCGTCGAGATCGAGTCGAATAATAAAACCATGTGATTTTTTTTTTTATATTCTTTTTTTTGACACATGCAATCAATGTTGTGTCGAAGTTAGTGCCTCCAAATTTCAAGTCCCAATCCGCAGTGGTTCACGAGATATATACGGCCTTCGGATGGTTCATCCATTTTTCGCCTGGCCCAGCTCGTACAGCTACAACATCAAGTTTTGAGTGAGATCGGGTGTGAAAAATCGAAATATGTTTTTTTTAGATCTGTTTTTTTAGTGGTTTATGAGCGATATATTAAAGGTCGCAATAACGTCTACCAGTCAGTTCGCTGTTACCTCTCGCGCCTCACTTTTGCTCGCCCCCCCCCGTCTGTGCCGGTGATATAACGGAACGTCCTCGCGGCGTGTCTCGGGGATGGATACTGTTTAGGTGTTTTTTCCCATGCGGGTTATTCCGATGTCAACTGCTGTCTATATATTCGCTTTGTAGATATATATTCATGTATACATCAGTCTATTAATAGGTACAAATAAATAAAGAGATTGGGTAGATCAACACTATTAAATTCATAGCGTTCTTTCCTTGTGTTTCACAACACACAGACAGGTCGCCGATGGAGGTTAAAGTCCAAGACAGCTTTTAAACGGCTGGCTGTTGTTGTTCTTGTGTGTTCTTTTTATTCGGGTGCCATTTCATTTAGTTAGCAGTATTAAGAAGATCGTGAACTACCAATACAAGCAGCGTGCCCTATCCAGCATCGACATCCATCCCTGTGTCTTACCAGCTTATTTATATCTATGCACTACAGTAGTACCTTCACAGGGCCTATAGCGGGTAAGACATCGACTAGAAACACACCGGTAGTTAAAAACACGCTCCTACTGCTCCAGCTGCGGTACTGGAACTACTGGTATGGAACGTCGGCACTGCCCTAATATACCTGGTATGTTGCACCGGGCACCTCCTTGGAGATCTGGGTAAAAAAGACAAAAAAAGCTTTCGCCCAATACATTTTCTTATTTTTGTACCGGGTTCTACAGACTGTTGTAGTATTAATAGTACATCTGTACCACATATATTTACTTGTATTATTATTCTGTTTGCCATCTGACACAGTTGTGTATAGTGCTTATTCCAATCACACCATCTACATACGGAAGGGAATACATAATCCATGTATTCAGAAATGACCGATCAGACCTGAATACTCGTCAATGACTAAACTAGACCAAAAACAAGCGTAAACGTTGAGGTCTTAGTCCGTTGGGCTACTGGTAAAAGGTTAACCAATCGCCTACCTAATCTAAGCCTTATAACAATCTCCCCCCCCCTGGAACGGACCGGACATGCGAGTCCACGTGCCACCAACAACACGCGGTTCCAATTTCTGGGGATCCACAAGACAAGTGTTTTTTTCAGGTTCTTCACATTGATGAGGAAATTCACTTTCTTTAAAAAGCGATTTCTTCATGGTGGACGTGAGATTCGAACTCACGCCCAACGACCCACATCCTGCCGATGACGCCATTTGTTAAGGTCTTAGTCCGTTGGGCTACTGGTAAAAAGAGGTTAACCAATCGCCTACCCAACCTAAGCCTTACAACATAAACCCCCCTGTGAGCATCTTACTGCAATCACTCCTACCCGCCCTTTCTTTGTTCTCCCGTAATTTCCGCCACCCCCCTGCACCCACCATCCTGATGCCTACTATTAATAGTACCTGCTGCTGCACGAGCCAAGCTCTCCCCCCTCACATTATTATTTTGAAAAAGCGTCGAATGGCACAGCGACAGTCAGTTCGCCGTTCTGATAAATGGTCGAGTTTTGATTGCAACGCGCAGAAGGTTGGGTGGTGCAGCTGCCCAATACTACTTAAGGTCGTGCATCATAGGAGGGTCTTTCCAGATCCCCCTGCTTCCTCTCTAGCCGTGTATTCCCTCTCTACCCCACACTGTGTACCTTGTTACACATATATATGATGGCACCGCTATCCACTCATCGTAATATCGTTGTTTTTCACTATTAATAGTATCTAAAGTATAAACACTCAATAAGAAGCAGGAAGGCTGGCCCAGGATGGATTTCTTCAATGAGAACGGGTGCGTTATACACTCATTTCAGGAGATACTAGTAGTAACGAATCCCGTTTTTTTTTGTTCTTGTTAATCTCAACCTGCCATTCTTAATGCTCGTTTTCTTAATGGCATTCAGTACTAACCCTACTGCTACTGTGCTGCTGCTAATGCTGCTGCTACTGCTACTGCTACTGCGTACTATGGTGTGTATATGTATATACTACAGTATGTAGTATAGCTCAGCTGTTTATAGCAATATATGTATATACAACAAAACATACATATACGCGGGAAAATACAACACCAGGAGTGGTTTAGCAGAATCAATGTTTCCGTACAGTATAGGCGTGAGACATAATGAGAAACAAGAAACCTGGCCCAGGCTGAATTTCTTACGTGAGAAGGGGGGCGCGTTATCCACTAATTCCAGTGAAACGAGTCCCGAATTTGTTTTTGGCCTGTCAATCCTGGTTTATTTTTCTTGGATTAGGCTGGAGGTGGTTTGCGTATTTTGTCCTGCCTACCCCCCCGCTCAGTGTCGGGGCTGGTCTGGATAATCGGGCCACTCATTTGTGGCACAGGACACGTTTCCGGAGTTGTGGGCTGGGTTTAGGTGGCTCTTGGCGTATTCCGTGTTATTTCTCTTCTCGTCCTACCGACCCCCCCCCCCGCTCGGGAGCTGGGGGCGATCTGGATAAAATTGGCAACACCTACTGCGGAACAGGCTCTCCTTGTTTTTTGTGTCTACTATTCGCTCCTCCATATACACTTTCTCGCCCTGCCCCCGTCGCCGGTGGCATGGCGATGGCTTCCGTTGACGATTTATTCCAGTCTCTCAAGGCTAGGCTTCCCTTTCTCTCTCTTTTTTTTGGCATACCTTGCCGACTTCATTACCTTGCCATTCAGAGGGATTTTGAGGAGCCGCATCTTCGACTCATGTTTCGCTCGAGGAATCAGATGTTCCATGAATTTCCCATAATTCTGCATGTGTGGCTCATCAGAGTGGGCTAGTGTTGTGGTACTGCTTTGAATGAGGGTAATTACCTGGGGTCAGGTGTTGGGATCGTATTTATAGAGTACTTGGGAGGCGTATCTTAGATGTGGGTGCTCCCAGCGAGGCATGAGTTTTGCTCTCAACCTCCCCGTGGACGAAAGGAATAAAGCTGCTCTTCTTCTATCCAAGCAAACACACACGTGAGTACCAACGAGTATACCGACTTAAAAGGCAGACCTGTGTAGGGATAAAAAGTGTCTCGACCTTGATTATAACACCTTCCTTTCTTAGTGCTCTTTTTCTTATTAGCTAGGTACCACTCATACTCCTCCTGTTGCTCCAAACGTACCACGTACGTACATACACCTGGTACTGCATGACCTGCATGATCCTATACTCGTATACCAGGGTATAGTGCTGTTCGTTGCCGTGTCCCCGATGCTCCTGGGAGGCGTTCGGCCTTTTATCGTTTTATTGTATCGTTATCGCTTATCGAAATATCTAAACTATATATCGGAATTCGGAACGTTTTTTTCGCTTCGATAATATGTTTTTTTGTATCGAACGATATATCGAAACTTTCGATACGATATCCAACACTACTGCCGTAGTGTCAGAGCCTTTAGGTCTATTAATAGGAAGATCCGAACAACCATAAAAATACTTCGGCTTGGATTCTTCTTCCAACTCGACGACCTCCTGCCGAATGCCAGACCCCTGCTCGTACACACTATGTATACACACCACCCACGAGTAGAGTACTACAGTTGCATACTCTGACTGTGTAGATGATCTTCTTCCTAATTGTTTCAACCTTTCCCAACCTCTGTCTTCCCAGTTCAATCGATTGCACCCGCCATCAACTCTTTGAACCTCTTACCCATCCACTCTGTTCAAGCATGCCAACGATTCAATACCTCTCCACAACCCCCGGATTTTTCCTCCGTTCAATATTCCACGTACATCCATGCTTCGCACCTAAAAATACACGAGACGAAGAAAGCGCACACATGGGTTTTGATAGATGAAGTCAATGCGCAAACCAAACTACAGTGGCCGGCCGCGGATATCCACTCAACTTCGCAGCATAGAGTTCCCCCCCGTTCCCACAACTTACAAACTCGTGAACTCGTGGCCACCGACTTAAAGAGGCCGCTGTCTGGAGTGCTGCCTACACCGCACGAACCGCACGGTAGTCTTCAACACAGAGAAGAACACGCCTGCCTGCTGTCTGGGGTGCTGTCGGAATGACGACTCGCGCACATGCAGTGAAAAAAGAGCAATCAAACCAAAAAACACTTCGTATATGTACCAAACATCTCAACCATTACTACCATGCCTTCCAAGACTGTCTTACAAAAGATACACGGCATAGCTATGATACTCGTACCAAGTGTTTGCTAATTGCGGGGGTCATTCCCCATGAAGGGTAAATAACTACTTTTTTATTTTTTATTTTTTATTTTTTATTTTTTTTATCCTCCGGCGGATTGGTAAAAATAAAGCTTAAGCTTCACCACACTTCCACGTTCCCAATTTCGTGTCGTGTGTCAATTTAGCCCAGTTGGGCACGTTGACCCGACCTGACCCCCGAGAGGAGCAGGTGCGGTGGAGATAGCCACCCAGGAGAGTCATCTCCCCCGGGTAGTGTGGGACTTGCGCGAGCTCACCCACTAACAAAAACCAAGGCTATGAGGCCTTCCCGCCGGACTCGGTCCAGTCACGGTCCACCCTACCCGTTGGGGCGTTGGTCCTCAGGTAAACAACTACTCGCCTACTCGCCAAAACTTCAAGGACCAGTGACGTAAATAACAACAGCTACATACGTATTATCGTATTATACTATTAATACTACTGTACTGCCTCTTTAAAACGTCAGAAAAAAAACGATGATGGCTGCTCTCGTGATGGTGTGCGCGCCGGTCGTGGCGGGTTTCCGCGCGTGTGTGGTGTGCCGTTCTCCGTCGCCGCCTCATCATCGCCTTAGCCTTAGCCCAATCGGCACGCTAATCCTTCGCGCGCGTGCTCTAGTTGCCACTCACTAACCCTAACCATAAGTAGGTTCGCTTCTCCTCCGTCCCAAAAATAAAATGCTCCTCGCACTTGCGGCTTTCATCTGAAAAAAATCAATCTCACACGGGGTGTGACTTCGACCGGTCTCTTCCGCACTCGTCGACGCTCTGTCTCCCCGCCCCCCCTCGTCGTCGAATCCAGCCTCCTACTGCGTGCGCAGTTAGACTACAGCCAGCCGTAGCTTGGTTTGTACACGAGTTACTACTGTAGCTATCATTAAGAATAATTGTCTCCTTTCTTCTTGTCACTTGGATTCGTTTTTTTCTTAGTCACCCTACGTACCTACCGCCCCCCCGACCCCCCCCGCTGCCTGCCCACGAGTCTGTAAATCTCTCACGTATTTTCTTACCACGTACGTATGTACTATTTTAGTCTTTATGTTTTCTCGCTTGTATTTCTCTTTTCTTCTCGCCTCCCTTTCTTGATGGTTTGGTTTCGATTTGTTCCATTCTGTTTCGTTCTGTTTTTAGTCTGTTGGTAGTAGTGAGTTGCCAGCTTGCCCCCCTCGTTTCCCGGTTGCAGCGCGCGTCGTGTGAACGTGAATATGTGAATGCATGTATGTTCAAGTTCAAGTCCATGCAATACCTGGTACATAAACGTACGTACTCTGCTCTGGTTTCACGTTTAGAGAATGGGTGTTTTTCTGAGAGGTCGTACATAATAGCAGGTAGGTTTTGCATACGTGCCATAAAAATACCATAATGCTGTGCGTTTCAGTACTGCTATCAATATTAATACTGCTTGTACACACATTGTCATTAAAATACTGATGAACAATCACATAAGAATCACCACACACAGCAGCAGTAGTAGCGCATACAAAAATATGTCGTACCAAACGGAGAGAACGAAACAAGATAAGGCAGAAATAGAAATAGAGGAAGCAAACCACATGTTACGTCTTGTGTAGTGGCAGGTACACAATATGTACGAGTACAGTATATCCTATCCGCCACCAACCTCGTCACCACTGATGACGCAAGCGAAAGCAGCCAGTCAGTGTTGACTTTCATTATTCTGTTCTTTCTATGAGATACGTACATACATAAATACATATATATATTATACGATGTATATATACCCACCGGTGGGTGGGGTGTGTTACATTGGATGTGTATTTATAACCGTTTTTTTCCCAAAATTATTTATAGTATTAATAGCTTCCCCCCGGCGTGATGGCGATAGATGCCCGGACCAAGCGTACCAAGGATCTGGACTTCTTCCAGGGGAGTGTCGCCTGCATGGCGGCCGAGCCCAACCCGTGCTTCCCCTCTGAGGCGGCGACACTGGTGGTCTCTGCCTCTCGCCGCCTCCGACTCGAGATGCCGGCAGACGACCTCTCTCTCCGTCCACGACGCTTAGATCGGGATGGCGGACGATTCCTGGGCAGCCCAGCAACGCGAGGCGTACACCATGGCTCTGGTGGTCAGCCTCCGGAAAGCGCACGACGCGTCTTCCACCACCGTTTCTTGGCCCAAACCTGCCGCCTATCAGCTCGGCCGACACGCGCGCCTGCACCCGAGGGTTGGAGGGGATTCGGCCGATCGATCTGACAGACGGCAGGTTCCCGCCCGCATGATCTTGATAACAAGAAGTATTAAAATAGTAGTTTTAGTGCGTTAGTATTACGGGGGTCCATACCGGCGTCCCCGGTGGCTTGGTAGGTGGTCCGCGAGCCTATCAAGATCAATTTCGTGAGTTCGAGTCTCACCGAGTGCATGCTCGTAGGGACTTTTTCTTGCATAATATTGAATCGCGGAAAGCGCGAGAGCGTGAGTTAGCTGTACCTTCGATGAAAATCGACGAGCAGCATGGGAATGCTGAACCCTATGCGCGATAAAAACTAAAATGCACGTACCGGGGGGTAGAAAGGACGACACCTGTGACCACGGCTTGTCCAGAAGATCGTCGAGGGTAAAACCTCCTACGAGTGGGCTGGAAAGTAAAAGTGATGATGAAAAAAAAAAAAAAAAAAAAAAAGTTAATAGGACCTACCCCATACATAAAAATCTATATATTTACCTATTTCTACCAACAATATTTGGTCCTATTTACTATGGTCCCCCGTAATAGTCGTATTAACAGTACCCAGATGCCAAACAAACGTGCATCACTATAATATACTCTTAATACTACACACCAGGTAGTCAGTGCCCCTCCTGAATATTTATAGTCCTGATTTTTATGAATATTAATAGTTATGTATCCTGGAAGGGCACAAACTCTGCGCCCACAGACTGCTGTGGAACAGAGAAAAAACACTATTACAGGGGACCATAGTAAATGGGACCAAATGTTGCTCGTAAAAATAGGTCAGTATATAGGTTTTTGTGTGTATCGTAGGTCCTATTTACTATGGTCCCCCGCAATAACTACTACTACTCGTGTACCAGGTATGTTTTTTTTTTTTTTTTTTTTTTAATCATCACTTTTACTTTCCAGCCTAATTCGTAGGAGGATTTACCCTCGCGAGCTTCTGGACAAGCCGTGGTCACAGGTGCCGTCCCTTCTCCCCCCCCGGTACGTGCCTTCAGTTTTTATCGCGCATAGGGTTCAGCATTCCCACTGCTCGTCGATTTTCATCGAAGGTACAGCTAACTCACGCTCTCGCGCTTTCCGCTAACCAATTTTATGCAAGAAAAAGTCCCTACGAGCATGCACTCGGTGAGACTCGAACTCACGAAATTGATCTTGATAGGCTCGCGGACCACCTACCAAGCCACCGGGGACGCGGCAATATATATGTATGACACGCATAATTATTGATCATACCCGGTAATACACAGTAAGAACCACAGGTTTTACCCAAGCGAAAGGACGCACTTGAAAAAAGTCCATGATCAACACTGCACTATGTTTTTTTTTTGCTTCATTTTTTCGGTCATCGTCTCCATGAGGCCTAAGTTATACCAGGTAAGGATTATGACCCTGGGCTGGGCAATTTATCGATATTCTACCCCTATAATAGCTCATTAGGTAACCCCTTCAATTTTTTTTGCCGTCTTCCAGGTCACGGGTTCGAACCTCACCTCGAACAACGTTCTTTTTTTCTAGAAACGCTTGTTGTGCCGTCTCCCGCTATGTTTAATGTACAATACTCCATTGACTTTTGTCCTTGCTCCCTCCTCCGTTTCAAGACGTATGTGATCTTTACATTCTATTTTTAGATCCTAAGCCGCCTCTAAGCTCCATCCCCACGCCATCGGTGTGGGTCTGTCACCCCCCCCATATATTATACCTGGTATATGGGTTGGGTTAGCGTCGGTTGGCAACGACACTGTAAAACATGCCGCTCACTACGTGAGCTAGACATCCAGGGTACCGTTTTTTTTTTTTTTTTTTTTGGCGGCCGCCCACAGCTGGTCGACTAGTTATATCCTTTGTGCGAAGTAAAGAACCTTTACTCTGCAGAAGGGAATTGATCGTATCACGTAGTGTGCAAGGTACGGCACCCAAGAGGCAGTTACATAGTACTCCCAGTGCTGTTTCTGGAAGTGGCCATACCGGAAATTAAACTAACTCATTGAAGCTGTCATCCATATGCAAGTCCGCCTCACAAGCGGTTCTTAGTAGGATGCAGCTCACCCTTCATGCGACTCGCCGGACACCTCACGGCGCTTCGCGCTTCGTGCAAGCAATGTCTGCCTGGTCGGTGAAAACCCGACATGCTCCGTCCCGGCATTGTAGGGATGCGAGGGTCTATGGTCATACGACTACGGCCATGCATGAGATCGAGCACATCTCTCCTATCGAGTACACCCCCCCCCCCCCCCCCCTCATCCTCGCGCCCCTGGCGATCCCTAAATTAATATTATAATATTATTACTATTACTATTATTATGCTTGCCATCCGTCAATGTGCAGCATGAGCTTCAACGTTGATCACTCAAAACATTCCTGAAAGAAGAATCCCCTTAACAAAAAGAAACCTGCGCATGTACAGCACAAGGCCGGCGTCCCCGGTGGCTGGGTAGGTGGTCCGCGTGCCTATCAAGATCAACTTTGTGGGTCGAGTGCACACATGCTCGTAGGGACTTTCTATTGCGTAAAAAAATGATTAGCGCGAAGCACCAGAGCGTGAGGTAGCTACATTCGATGAATCGACGAGCAGTGGGAATACTGAACCCTATGCGCGACAAAAATAAAGGCACGTACCGGGGGGGAGAAGGGACGACACCTGTGACCACGGCTTGTCCAGAAGATAGCTGAGGATATAACGTCCGACGAGTTAAGCTGGAAAGTCAAAGTGATGATTGAAAAAACATAGAAAAAAAAGGTCTATCGATGCTCGGCAACTTGCAGCTATATAGGCTTCGTTGCGCATAATACCAGGTCTTACTATCGTAAATATCATTTATTATAATATTAATAATACACGTCTGTGAAGGCGGGCAGAAACAGTAGACTATTAATAGCCGTCGAGTGCAGCGCATTTGTTTCTTTATGTCTGTCTGTGGAAGAATCTATGGCGATATGTCTCCTTTTTTATTCTCTCGACCCGCTCGGGGGGCGGGGGGGGGGGGGGTGCTCATTTGTTGCTTGCCTTAGTCATTACCAGTAGACCAGTGACCACGCATCCCCTTCGAGACGGAGCACCCTTCTTACTCCTAATAGTAGAGACACCTCCAACAAATGGGCGCTCACTACGTTGTTTCCATGTATTACATAGAAACTTTTTGCTAATCTTATCCCCTTCCTGTCTGGCCGCCTGTGGCCACCATCTATCTCGTAGGATAGTGATCGTTTTCTCGCTGCTATTCAGTGTATCAAACTCCTCCATTTGTCTATTATTTCCCTCATCTCTTCTCCAACACACCCCGTTCCTCCTTGCATATTTCACATTCTCCTACTATGTGTGAGTTCTACTCTTCTATTGCTTTGCCAAATCTATGCATCTGTTATTACGGGGGACCACAGAAAATACATGTAGGACTTACGGCCCACACAAAAACATACCAGGTATGTATACATTTCTTCCCTATTTTAGAAACAACAAGCAGTATTTGGTCCTATTTACTATGGTCCCCCCTATTACTGGGCGGGGGGGGGGGAGATTGGTCCGATCGTGGGTCAGCTTTTTTTTTTTCGGACGCCTTTGATATACGATACTTGGCGGTATTAACGTTTGCCTTCTTCCCGTCCTTGATACATATTATACGTACGTATGTACGTATATACCTCTGGTACCAGTGATAATGTATATCGGCGTCCCCGGTGGCTTGATAGATAAGTGGTCCGCGTGCCTGTCAAGATCATATTTCGTGGGTTTAAGTCTCACCGAGTGCATGCTCATAGGGACTTTTTCTTGCATAAAAAATTGATAAGCGAAAAGCGCGAAAGCGTGAGTTGGCTACATTCGATGAAAATCGACGAGCAGTGGGAATGCTGAACCCTATGCGCGACAAAAAATAAAGACATGCACCGGGAGGGAGAAGGGACGACACCTGTGACCACGGCTGGTCCAGAAGATCGTCGAGGGTAAAACTTCCTACGAGTGGGCTGGAAAGTAAAAGTGATGATGAAAAAAAAATAAAAAATATATATATATACCTGGTACTACAGTACTGTAGTATGTATCTCGTATATAATAATTATCATTAATAATATCGTATGATACGTACACAAACGGTTTATCGGTTCAACAGATTATAACTACTTAACCACATATATCATGCGTACCAGGTTATTTTATCACGAAAGAAGCGTATACGAGTACCAGGTATAAAATATACCAGGTATAATGTTATCATGAACAACAACAATACAAGAAGCAGTTCGGGGTTTCGGGTAGATACGGCTGTGCGACCAGCAGGTCCGACTACAAAAGGGCGAATGAGTGGAAAGTTCAAAACCAGAGGGTTCGAACCAGAATGCAACTAATTATTGAAACCTGTCTCGACCATTGTTGGATCGTGTTCGCAACTTTGCCACAACGTTTTTTCACATCAACAAACAGCCCAAACAACATCATCAAAATCAGAAACTCAGCAGCAACGACATTCGTGCGTGGTCTTGCGAAGTTGCGCGAGTGCCACCAAACGACGCGCCAGGTGTTGCCTCTGCTGTGGGCTCACCGTCTCCGACCCACAGGTGGTGTCTCGTGCACTTTGCAGCGCAGTGAGAAGAGTTAATCAGGTCTGTGAGTTCCCAGCATCTCTTCCATGATGGCATCATCCGGAGGAGCCGCAACAGCACCTTCTGCCAAAAAGGGGTGGCGCTCTGCCTTCTGGGAAGGTCAGACCCTCCAGGAGCAGGCCGCCAAGGAGAACGACGACGCTTCCGGTGGCTGGTAAGTGCTTACAGCAGCTATCATCATAGCTGACATGTAGTACACAGGCGGAGATAGACGTGACGAGCATGCCTATGAGCTGGCTGCCACATGCCGTCTGATTACTTACGTACGAGAACCGAGGCACGCGAGAGACTACGGCTGTAATACATAATAATAATCAAATTGATGTATGATGATACATACACAAGTTAGGAGACCTTTTTGGCGAGTTGAGGGTTGAGGGATCCAGGTGTCGAGTGCAGCAGCAGCAGCCAGCGCTTCACAGCTCTTTGCAGTAGACTACTATTAATACTATTAATAATACTTTATTAATATAGCAGTAGACCAAATAGCAGCACTGCTACTTACCTGGTACTTGGTACCAAAGGTCGTCGCAATAACAAAACGAGAAGTGCGGTCCTGTGTGTTCCCTCGTCACCGCACCGTTGCACCTTTTCCGTCTCTCCGTATGAGAAAGTGTACGCAGCTTTCAAAGTTGAGTATCAACTATTAATATTTAATCACAGTCGAACTCACAGCTCACGCAATTATATTTCACAATTTTGTAATAGTGTGTGAGCAGGCGTAATATTTCGACGGCTGCTGTTCCGCCTTTTGATCAAATACCAGCTGTTACAGCAGTACCACGCAGCAGCAGTTCTTATTTAATGGTGGAAAAATGTACGTATCATAACTTGGCACTACTGCTGTTAACATCCATCCGTACACGTCCCGGGTATTATTTATGTTGTTGTTGTTGTTGTTGTTGTTGTTGTTGTTGTTGTTGTTGTTGTTGTTATTGTTGTTTTCTTGGCATTAAACAGTTCTTTCTACCCGTCGCCGACATCCAGCACAACCTTTGCTGGATGTCGACGAGTAGAAGAACTGTTTAATGTGCAACACATACAACCAGTGTCCGTGCCGATTCTTCAATCCTATGGCGGTACGGGTTCTGTGGTCACGAAACATACTACGTTGCCACGTATGCAATGCAATGCCATGTCAAAATAGGCGTCCCCGGTGGCTTGGTAGGTGGTCCGCGAGCCTATCAAGATCAATTTCGTGAGTTCGAGTCTCACCGAGTGCATGCTCATAGGGACTTTTTCTTGCATAAAATTGATTAGCGGAAAGCGCGAGAGCGTGAGTTAGCTGTACATTCGATGAAAATCGACGAGCAGTGGGAATATGCTGAACCCTATGCGCGATAAAAACTAAAGGCACGTACCGGGGGGGAGAAGGGACGACACCTGTGACCACGGCTTGTCCAGAAGATCGTCGAGGGTAAAACCTCCTACGAGTGGGCTGGAAAGTAAAAGTGATGATGAAAAAAAAAAAAAAAAAAAAAAAAAAAAAAAAAAATGTCAAAATAGTGGATACGACAGGCACGACACACACATTCCATGACCTACAGAAATGAAACGAAACAAAGAGAAAAACAAAACAAAACAAAAACAAAAACAAGGAATGCAGTTCGAAAGAGAAAAAGAAACAAGAAATAAATATAGAAACAAAAACCATAGTGCCCCCCCTGGCAGGCACTTGAAAAAAAAACAAAAAAACGAGCTGGAAAAAAAGAACAAAGAAAAACATCACTATTAATAGTCGTCGTCAACACAAAGTAGTAATAAGTAGACTATTTTTTTTAATTTTTTTTCTTCATCACTTTTACTTTCCAGCCCACTCGTAGGAAGTTTTACCCTCGACGATCTTCTGGACAAACCGTGGTCACAGGTGTCGTCCGTTCTCCCCCCCGGTACGTGCCTTTATTTTTTGTCGCGCATAGGGTTCAGCATTCCCACTGCTCGTCGATTTTCATCGAATGTAGCCAACTCACGCTTTCGCACTTTCCGCTTATCAATTTTTTATGCAAGAAAAAGTCCCTATGAGCATGTACTCGGTGAGACCTGAACCCACGAAATTGATCTTGACAGGCACGCGGGCCAAGCCACCGGGGACGCCGGTTACTATTAATATGTGTGTGTTCTTCACATTAAACCGTTCTTTTACTCGTCGACATCCAGCAAGCTATAAGAACTAAGTACCATTCATGTGAAGAAAACAACAAAACAAGGGTATACCGGTGGTGTGATATTTTCTACGAAAAATACCAAGTACCATCCAGCTGTCAGGTTGACTGACTGCATACAACACATCAATAATCTGGTAACAGGTAAAAACCAGGCAATGTCGACTGAGTAGGTGTTTCAATACCTTCGATGTGGGAAATGGAAATTGGCAAACGACTGGCAGAGAAGTGTACGAGGGATACTATTCAATACTTTTGATTTATGGTTTGGATAAGGCGAGCATTATAAAAATACTTGTTAATATCGTGCAGTCCAGTACAATATATTATTATATCATGCTCGCCTTCCGACAATATAGCGTAAAGTACAATATATACGGTACAAACCTGGTATATTTTAGGTATACAGTATGTACGAGTAAACGAATGTCAGGTGCGGTCGTTCAGCGCAGCTAACAGCTGCGTCACTGTTAGTATCACGAAAGGTATCGGCGTGCGTGTCTGAGAGATGTGCAGCTCAATGTGTGCTAAACCTCCGGTGCACCCTATCATATATATACCCCCTGCGTCAGCAACCCGGGCTGCTGCGTATGACGATTATGATATAAATCTAATAAATGCTGAATTGTTGAAATCGTCACTTATTTGCTTTTTTTCGAAACGTGTTTGCTTCCCTCAAAGCTTCTCTACTCTGTACTATTTTTATGGTAGTATCAGTATCAATAGTATAGTCTGTTGGCCCAAAAACTCATACAGGAGCTACTACGCTCCTACACGTGCTAGTTCTGACAAGTTGTAATATTTCATGCATGAGCATACCTTTTGTATCACATGATGAGCATATATCAGGTATTTCATATTTCGGCAAAACGAACGTTTTACAAGCAGATTCTGAGAAACTTTCGATTGGCATGCGAGCATGGGAGAAAACAAGACTACGTTCATAGAACCTTACTTGCCTTCAGCTTGCTGCTTCTCTGTTGGTTGAATATCGAAAACGACGAGTTGAAGCGGGGTAAGGCGTAGCCAATAGTCTAAAGTTCGAAGCGTGCAAAACCTTTTCAAAAACTTCAAAAACCTTTTCAAAGTTTCGAAACATTCAAGAACATGATGGGTCGTCAGCAGATTAAACTTCCGATCCTGATTCCGAAGGGCTCTCAGACTGGAGAAAGAATGGTTGTTTAATGTAAAGAACACACCAACACAACACTTTTATCTGGGGTCACGGCACTACAGCAGTAATTACTACGGTAATTTCTACCTGGTCACACAGCAGTAAATATACTACTGCTGTACGTGGTAGTCCTTTTTTTTTTTTTTTTTTTTTTCAAATTATTTGCCTCCTGACAATGTGCAGGGCGTTATTCATTCAAGATGAAAAAACTAACATAATTGTCGAATACCCTCAATTTTATCCAACCTTTTCTCCTTCCTTGCGTATACTAAATTGAATACATACTACCACCTTTTACCGACATATTTCACCTACTATTAATTGTATCTATACGTCCTGCGTCCTACTCCGCGTCTACATTCCATCCGCACGCCATGGGAAGTAGTCCCCCCTCCTCCTCTCTTCTACCCCTGGCGGCCTGGCGGTCTCGCAGGGCGAGCTTACATCGGTGCACCCGGCGAGAGATCGCGACCTGGGTGGTCACCGATATGGTCTGGAAAATATGCTCCTTACAAACCCCTTTTTTTGCTAGAGATCCCCCCGTCCGTTCCTCCGATGATGCTCGTTGCCAACTGGTCGATGAAATCGCTGCCTTCCTTCCCGAGGCGTCCAAAGTTTCCACCGCGAGGGGGACAAGTTTATGGCTGCGCTCGTCGAAGGACACTTGTCCTGCACGAGCGTAGTGGTAATAGTACGTTCGCCTATGACTGATGAAGGTAAAATATTCCAATCGTACCTACACCTGAAAAATGAAAGCGGTGCCAGGCGTTCAAACAGCTGCCAGGTACTATTAATTAATACTGCTTCACTACAGTGCTATTAATAATACATTGATAATACTGCTGCTGTCTGCTGCTGCAAGACTGCTGTCTCATTTTTTTCCTCGCTCGCTGCGACAGCGGCGCAGCCAGCCGCGTTTCTTGCCATACAATGTTTGCCGTTTTGAATCCGAGTTAGGGTGAGGGTATAAGGTTGTTGGTAGTTACCCTACAAGACTTGAAGTACTTGTAGGTCGTAGGGGTTGGGTAGGGTCTACGCCCATACCTTGATCCCACCGGAAAGTGCTTCCTAGCCCGCAAAATCGCAGAGCACTCGTATGACACGTTTGTACCTCTACCGCCTACGAATTACTTCCCTCATAATATTCCGCACCCCTCTATCCGTCAGCGCCAGCGTGGAATTTCCCGGAAATGATTAGCTGGAGTGGTCCGCACTTTTGGGAATGGTGGTCCCCACATATTTTTGTCTGGCTCGGTGCGAAAGCAGCGCTGCCGCGGTTCTGGCCAGTTTTGCCCGTTTAGTGTCCGAATTGGGGTCAAGGTCAAGGTTAGGGTTAGGGTAGATGTGTTAGGTCTACGCGCTTACCTTGATTTTGCGTCCTATTATGATGCGTAATATCAGCTCGCTAAATAACCCAGTATGTGAACAGGCTACGATTGCCCCCCTCGAAATTGGCGCTGTCAGGTTTGTACGAAAAGCTCCAGTCCTAATAAGTTCAACCCTGGACAATACGTAGTAAATGGAAAACGTTACGGAACCCCCACCACTATCGTTTTGAGTAGGACAATGTCTTGACTTACAGCAGTGGAAGTAGTATCAGTATTTGCTTTCCATCCCATAATAACTGCCTAGTACGCCCTACCTGCCATACTTGCCCAGCTCCCTCCCTTTCGTGTATAACTGATCCGTATTACAGTCACTTTTTAGTGTGGTCACATCAGGGGCACTCCTCGCCCCTCCCCGCCACGGTGCGTGCCTTCAGCTTTATCTCGGGAAGAGTTCACAATTCTTGCCCTCGCGACTCGGCTACCTGTCTACTCTGTTGTTGTACCTGGGTTGCTGGCGTGTTATGTTGTCATATCCATTACGATGAGCATGTCACCGCGTTGTTACTCTCCTTGCTGCATTACAAGTGGAGCATCTCATATAAAATGTGTGTCGTTTATGGCCACCGAGGCGGGGGCTCCCGGAACAGTATTTTTTTTTTTGACACCTCACATAAAAAAAGGCCAGAAAGGGAAATAATCCGGAGGGTTGCACGAATCACAAAGCGGTTCAAGGTGTAAAAACGTTTTTTTATTTCTAATTTTGGATAGCTTGGTTTTGGAGACCTCCCGCCCCCCGGCAGGGGGGTTCGAGGGACAACAGCAGTGGGGGGTCTCTAAGACTAAGTGACTTAAAATAGGACAAAAAGAAACATTTACGAAAAAAAATAACTTTTTTTCTTGTCCTGTAATCACAATTTCCGGGTTGTGTTGTCATATTGAACTTTTTCGTGTGCGGTGTCGAATTTTTTTTTGATCCGGGCGCCCTATTAATAGGCAGAGCTTGTACCAGTATCTCTATTACTAGTGTACAGCAGTGTTTGCTTAGGCGAAAAATATTATTTCAAGAGCATTGCAGTCTTTTGGAAAGTCATCGCTTGTTTTTTCAGTTGCAATACGACTTGTTCGGGTATAATTTCGACCTTTCATTGTTATTGCTACACACCTCAAAACAATATTTCTCTAGTTCTAATGCTGCTCGAACCATCTCCCCCACTGCAATTTAAGAGTAGATCATGGACAATGTTTTTGTGTCAGGCGCCGGATCGATCCGATTCCTATTTCATCACGCAAATGCCTTTCTATAACTCCCGAAACCTCTGCGCTACCCGCACGCAGACGAATTTGAAAAATGAAAGTTTGTCAGGTTGCTGATACTATTAATACTGCTGCTGGTTCAACTCGGCTTTGCTTTTTACAGGTCAACAACGCTGAGCACTACGAATGCATTTCGTAAGAGTAGGCGAACGTACCTAGGCCCCTATTATTATATCTAGACCGTCGGTAGCATCCCACGCGGCCACAGCAGAGTGTAGATACCGAAACAGGAGCTCCGATGTGACAACATGTAAAATTTGCTGCTGAGCAGTTTCGTTGCGTGATGAAAACACAGCAATCAATAATTGTTGCCCCCTCCCTACAGATCAAAGTGCCCCAACACCTCCTACGAGTAGAGATCATGACGAGCACGCTACTCGTACCGGAGATGGTCTGAGGCCTATTAATAGTAATATTAATGGAAAAATTTATTCGGGATCGGGAACCGAACTGATAATAATCTGCAGTCTGTTGTTTAGAGAGAATTAGGCGTCATGATTCATATTCTTTGGCTGGGTACGTATAATAACGACTACTATAGTTAGTACGTATTAAATGCTCACTTAGACGGCAGCACAGCTGGCCCTGTTCGGTTGATCGCGCTTGTGGGAGTACCAAGTGGATACCGCTGCACGGTGCTGGCAGACCAAGACTGGCAGAATACATACGTGAACAGACAGAGCCTGTGGCTTGCACCTGCTCTGTGTCGTAGCTTTGGACCACATAACTTGTATCTCTCTAGGATTGAAGAATCGGCACGGACACTGGTTGTGCTGGATGTCGACGGTGTGTGTGTGTGTGCTCTTCACATTAAACCGTTCTTCTACTCGTCGACATCCAGCAAGCCCAGTGTCCGTGCTGATTCTTCACCCTAGAAAGATACGAGCTCTGTGGTCACAGACTACGACACAGAGATAACACACCGTAATGCATTAATAGCCTACGCAATACCATGCCTTCGCACTAGGTGCGGCCGACACAACATACATACATACATACGCCAGCAACCAAAAAACACCATAAAGAAAGAGAAGCAACGAAGAAACCAAACCGAAAAAGAACAAGAAAAAGAAAAAGAAAAGAAGAATCCCAAATAAATAAATAAAATGGGAAGCCAAAGCTCAGACACATACATACTTACCCCGAGCATGAGCCAAAAGGGACGTGCAAGGGGAAAGATACGAGAAGGAAAAAGGGACTATGCATCCCGGTGAACACTTAACTAAGTAAAAAGAGCAATAGTGAGTGGGCCAGAATACGCTCGTCACCCACCCACTATGTAGTACTTTCATAAGGATAAGAAGGGAAACAAATCAAAATGCATACCGAACGACAAACAACGGTTTAATGTGAAGAAAACAACAACCTGAGTATGTGTGAATTCTGATTCATCTCGTACCAAATGTTAATGAAACCATTTTTTTGTTATGACCGAGGGGCCCTTGTCCGTTCGTTGGCCCTCCGAAACAGGCAGTGCCAACCCTATTATTAATAGTACATACCGCAGCTTGGTTTTGGGGTCGAAGCACGCACGTAGAATTAGCGTGGTTTACGGGAGTGAGTGCAGTCCTAACCTTAACAGCCTGAGCCGCAAAAGGGATATACATACGTGTAAGGCCACGCTGGCACCCAAGCTTTTGTTTCCTGCTCCTCGAGTTTCCGGTAAGTCTACAGCAGTAGTAGTATTAGGTAGTAGATGTTATATCGAAACGGCAAAAAAAGGGCAAATGCCAAAATCAGGTATACCTGATGAGTTTGAGCCAAAAGCAGGTACATACTAAAATCAAGTAAAAAACGCGCGCTACGAGCGGTGACAATCCGGTAAAAACATCATGCGCCTGAAGCACTAAGGGTGCGAGCTCCCCTACCAATCTGGGATAAGGGATCTTTAGGTTGGTAGGCTGTTCAGGTATTTTGGTTCCTGTTGGGATCAAGGTACGGGCGAAGACTCAGGCAAAAATGGCTAAATCGTGCAGGAATCTTCGATATGTTGCATCAACTTTTACAGGGCTACGAAATACGGATCTTGATTGCAAATCCCTTGTTCCTTTTCCAAGTCGAACTTGTGTGTTTTCGTGAGGGTATTTCTGTGCAATATTAATAAAAGAGTGACAACAACAACATAGTGACAACCGAGTGGCCCAAAAAAAAGATACGAGTAAGACCTACAAGGCGCTTCGCTCCGCGGGCGGCCTACGCCGCCCGCTACGCTCGCTCAGGAAGGAAACATCAAATTATGCGAAGCGGACAGAGGTCCATGATTGAATATTGTTTTTTTTATGGCCCCTGTAGTTAGCTGCGAACTGGCGACTTGATAATGCCAAGAGCCCCGCCGCCATGCTTCATTCAGGAGAAAACAGCTCGGACGCCACATATGCTTCGCGTCGCGGGCGGTTTTGCGCTACGCTCGCTGACACGTCGTACATACGTGCATACCCCAGGTAGGGTACTTATTTTCTTCTTTCGATATATATGCTCTGTGTCTGTTTACTGGTCGTATGTACGAAAGATAAACCACAGCACGGCACAGCAACACAGCAGAAGCAATGAAAGAATAAAATAAGTATCAATAGAAAGTTTGAATTCCAAAGATACCCGCCAAAAAATTTTAGAACACGCTTCCTATGGGCACGTTCAGAAAAAAAAAAAGTTCCCAACTTTTGGAAAAGCCCGAAAAAAGCAAATCTGGGGCCGATGTTGGGCCAAGATCGGCCTGAGAAAAACTCTCAGGCCGATCTTTGGTTCGAAGCGGCGAGATTCCGGGTCCTCGACAGACATCGATCGACAAAACCAACGATTGCGTCATGATTCTGAACGGAGTGCGCTCGTTAGGGGCTCCGACCCACCCTTGGGTCACCGTCTTCACACAATGGCCAGTGACGTGCGGCGGGCGCTGGCCAGGCGTACGATAAGAAAACAAATAGCCGTTGGTGTGTACAAAACAGAAGACAAAATTTCTCGATCCGTCTCGAATGACAAAAAACAGGCTTTTTTTCAGGTTTGGGAGGATACCGCAGGACGCCGCCGCCAAGCTCTCGCCCCCTAGAACATGTATTCACTTTCTATCTTCGATGTCGTCATCTATACTCGTTGACCTTGCCCGTGACCAAGCGGGTTGGCCTTGGGCTGAGTCTATATCGAGATCGAGCATCTATCGTCGCACGAGCTGATTTTTATCAGCGTATTGACAATTTGCAACGAGAGAAAACAATTGCGCCGCCTGCAGCCGTTGGGAAAAAAAAATGAAAAAATCAATCATTTTTTCCCTTTTTTCCCACAGCGGCGGTACGAGGATATTTTCGGCTGTTTTTTTTAAAGCAATATTTTAAAAAAAAAAGTTTTGGGTTTCGCGTTTCCATTGGCATAGATGTAATTGTGGTGTTTTCAGCCGTCCATCAGCAGTGTCAGCTCCAAGCGCCATGAAAATGTGTATGATACCAGGTAGGCACTACAGAGTAGTATTATTAATATTACGGGGGTCCATAGTTAACGGGACCAAATTTTGTTAGTAAAAATAGGTAAGTATATAGGTTTTTATGTATGCCATAGGTCCTGTTAACTATGGACCCCCGTATAGTAATATCATGCTGCGCCCGGGTTCTACGATTGGAAGGAACTTTAGCTCATCGGGCGGCATATATTAATATTTGCCATCCGCCAAACACGCACGCACGCAGTTAGTTGCCGATACGGTACGAGTACTATAGCCGTCAATTTTGATGTTCACGTTTTCCGTCTGAAGTCCCGCAGGGGTCAGGTACGATACTATGTTCCATTAAAATAAATCAGTACGGGCACTGGGTGTGCTGGCGTCGAGGGTAGACATGATAAATATTATGAGTGTTCAATGTTGACAACACGAAACATACACTTGCTGTTTCGTGTGTGTAGCACCGGTTAGCTATCGTATCCCCCTACGGGCACTAACTATTAATAGTTGTGCTGGATGTCGACGGGTAGAAAGAACGGTTGAATGTAAAAAAAACTGCACTCTTGAAAACGTCAGAGTGAAACTCGCCAGGTATCATCGGGTAGGTACGATACTATGTTCCATTAAAATAAATCAGTACGGGCACTGGGTGTGCTGGCGTCGACGGGTAGACATGATAAATATTATGAGTGTTCAATGTTGACAACACGAAACATACACTTGCTGTTTCGTGTGTGTAGCACCGGTTAGCTATCGTATCCCCCTACGGGCACTAACTATTAATAGTTGTGCTGGATGTCGACGGGTAGAAAGAACGGTTGAATGTAAAAAAAACTGCACTCTTGAAAACGTCAGAGTGAAACTCGCCAGGTATCATCGGGTAGGTACGATACTATGTTCCATTAAAATAAATCAGTACGGGCACTGGGTGTGCTGGCGTCGACGGGTAGACATGATAAATATTATGAGTGTTCAATGTTGACAACACGAAACATACACTTGCTGTTTCGTGTGTGTAGCACCGGTTAGCTATCGTATCCCCCTACGGGCACTAACTATTAATAGTTGTGCTGGATGTCGACGGGTAGAAAGAACGGTTGAATGTAAAAAAAACTGCACTCTTGAAAGCGTCAGAGTGAAACTCGCCAGGTATCATCGGGTTGGATTTCGGCACAAGTTTTGAAAGTCCATTTTAGTTTTGGTTTGTCGTAAAAACGTGGACCTTTTTACACCAGCCTCCTGAACACCTCAGTGTGAAACAAACGGTACATAGAGTGGGGAACTTCCGTACGCACGTACGGCTTTTTATGCTCGTACGTACTACATTTTTGTTTTGTTTTGACGGAGTCAGGCTTACGAGACACGAATGACGAATGCTTGTGTACAGCAGCAGCAGCAGCAGCAGCAGCAGCAGCAGCAGCAGCAGCAGCAGCAGTAGAGTCACGCCTTTCTTTGGAGGGATGATCCTACACTGCTTGATCGAATAATACCTGGTTGGTTTTAATGGTATATACCAGGTATTAATTACAGTAGTGATTACCTGGTAGTGTATTTATTTGGGTACGAGTATATAGACACAGCCCTCCTATTTCACCACCAGGTAGTTTTTATAGGAGGTACGAGTATGGCATGGGGAATCTTCATCTTCCATGTCCAGTGTCGCGTTGACTTGATTGAGTACCTGGTACTAGAACGGGGGACCATACAGCAGTAAGTATGGTAGTAAATAGAACCAAATATTATTAGTACTCGTAAAAGCAGGTAGATATATACCAGGTAGGTGTTTTATGTATACCATAGGTCCTACCTGGTATTAACTATGGACCCCCGTAATACTACTACTGTACTGTCTGCTGTACCCACAGGGTTGAGATTCCGTGTTGACCCGAGGCTGAGAATAACCCATTTTTTTTTTTTCTGCAACGTGCTTTTTTGCCCCCCGAGGTTCAGGCAGCAACAGCAGGTGCAGCAGAGTGGTAGGGGTAGGCAGAGGTTGTGCTAATATATAACGTTCGAACTATATAAGCAAAGTCGTTTTACCTTTTTATCTGAGTGTAATTTACGGAGCAACTTGAGCAATATGTGTGCACAACATATCATACATATCGCTGTAATATTTGATACTCTTAACAGCCTATAACAACCCTTGAGGCCCCTTGATAGCGACCACAACAACTATATACCTGGTAGTGTTCTTTGTGTTGTCAGCTGTCCACGAGCGAGTACGGCCAGCAGCCTGCATGCATGGGTAGGATCGATCGTGTTCCGCCCTTGCCGTGCGGACATTTTTTTATCATGATTTTCACCTTCGAAGTCTTAGGTGGGTCTATCAATATTAATGGTTAATGTTCTCTACGAGGAGATCCCGCGTTCTTCTACGAGCTAATTGTTTGTGTAATGGCTGATGATATAGATGATGTTGATGGCCACCTAATCAATCCAATCAACGCGGGGATACTTGGCTTTTTCTCCGACCCGTCCCTACGGGTGAGAGTGGGAGAGATTAATCATATTATTAATAGTAATAACAGCCTCCGGCTGATCGCGGCCGAGATTTCTCATTGATCTACCTCAAACTTGACAACAGCAGTGTTTGAAAGCAGCAGTTTATGGTACCACAACAATTTGGCATTGATGGTCGAGAATCAGGCTCGAGTTTGGGATAAACATATTAATAACAATGTGGCCGTTTCTGTGCTGAAATTATAAATTAGCATGTTGGTAATAGCGCATACCCAGCCTTAAAAAACATTCGAGCCTGTCCCAAAATAAGGGATTGTTTTGTGTTGCGGTGCTGAATGTTGGTGTGTACGGGTTGGATCGACGTCGGAACGCTTGCAACACAATCCCACTCCGCTGGTTTTTGTTTTCAATCTGGCCTTGAGAGTGCTGCTGTGGCGTTGTTTTTTTGTGGTTCACCCTTGACTGGCACTGGTGCAGTTTTTCTCCGTACTGAAACTTGAAACCACCCTCCCAGCAGTACAGCAGTACCAGGTATGCGACAGGCTGTACTAATAGAATCTTTGCGTAAGGCAGGATGGGTGTTCCTACACTAATTTCAGAGTCAAAATACACTTTTCCTTGTCTTCGTACTCGACCCTGAAATGCTTATCTCCGAAATTGTTACGTGCTGTTGCGCACGCACTGCTTACTGTATTATTATTTCAAAAATCTCATTCTAAAACCTGCTCAGAAAAATACCGGGTAGCGCGCAAACCAATAATAGCGACGAATTATGCTATTTAATAGTTTTTTTCATGTTGAATGAATAACGTATAACGCCCTGCACATTGTCAGAAGGCAAATAATAATAATAAAAAAAAAAAAAAATAGCGGAGATCGAGGGAAAGCAAGCCTAATACTGCTGTGGGCTTGTTTTGAACATGAAACCGTTCTTTTTACCGTAAAACCACCGGTTCCAGTGCCTACTATTAATAATAATAGTGGGTACGTAGCCGTCGACGGGTATAGAGGTAACGGGTTGATGAGAAGGATGCACATACACCCAAGTATTTTGAACATACATAATGTGACGAGGGGAAGGGCAACGAAATTTCCAACCGTGATCTAGAATCGCACGGCGGCGGCGGCGAATTTGTACTCCAATACTCCAACAACCCCAGGCTGCATTCGATCGCGCCAACCAGCGGCGGCTTCGGCGGAGTGCGGAGGGCTGGTTTTATCTCTGCACCACCGAGTGAGAGCAGGGTGCCAAATCGGATGCGCCTACTGAATAGGGAACCAGGTGCCAGTGCCAGCTGCTGAACAAATTATTGTAGCTATATATGCACTATGCACGCCAACCACTCAAATTGTTTCGCTTGTATGACTGCAACAATTATCCCACCTCTCCCACCTGTGCCATTAATAGGTCGAAGGTCACTATTATATACTATTACTCTATTAATAATATTGATGACAATACTTGTATCAATATGAACAGTTAATAGCTGTTTCGAGCCCTGCCATGTGGTCTCTGTCTTGGAAACATGATGGATCAACTGCAGGAATAAGCGCCTGGCGTGTGTATGCAAAATCCAACGCGAGTCGACGAGGGAAGGAGGTGTTGCTGTATGTACCCTAACCCTTCTCGCGCCGAAAACAAAGGCACATCCAAACCAGTGGGCGGCTACTAGTAGGAGAAGATCTCGCTTTGTGAACCCGGATCTGTGGGTTACGACTACTATTAATATTGATATTGACATTAGGGAGGGGAAAGGGGAAAAAGGCGAAGATAAAGATGGAAACGAAACTGAATAAATTCGTAAGCCATTCAGACCCAATCAACCAAAATGCCTGGCGTTATTAGTCCCTTTGTCTCGAACGCACACAGCAGTACTGCTGCTGTTGTCTGTAGCATGGTAGTGGACTGTGTGAGTGTCAACTAAGCACTGTCAACTACCGTATTTGTTTCAAGCAAGCGGTGAGCTCGACTGGGCGACATACTTGTAGCCACACGGTCCTGCAGCGGTGAACAACGTGATGATAGACAGCATAAACTTGGGTGGCGCTTCATAAGAGCAACGCATTTACGAATAAAATCAAACACGCACTTACTTGGGAATACGCAGCAAGGTGTGTGCACAGGTTTTCGGATACGGCCGACAATGAACGGTTATCTACCAGGTTTCGTCTTGAGAATACGTTCCTGTCCGGCTTCCGGTTTTTCGAGAAGGCTACCCGGTGCCCATCTCTATTATTTTCATTAAATAGTCGGCATACCTTACCTTACCTTGCCAGAGTGTGTCTTCGCCATCACAGCAGTTGCCGGCCATTCTCCGGAAAAAATTGCATACGCGCCACTAACTTTACCCTTAAAGGTCGGAAAAAATAAAACATTGGAGCCTGGACACCTAAATTGGCGTTTCTTGTTAGCACTGGGCGCCCACTTCTCTCTTCTCTTCTCTATGTTGTTAGATTGTGTCCTTCTCTCCGTTACTTCGTTATTTGGTTCTATTTTTCTTCCTTTGGATCTACTTTTGTTGTGATTTTTCTTCTCGCGTTGGATATTTGCGGTTTTCATTTGTTTTTATTTGTGATGTACTATTACTCAATACCTGAATTCTGCAAAACCCTTACTGTCCTGCTGTACAAAAACACTCGGAACTTCGCGGTTTTCGTTGTTTTCCTATCCACGACGTACCTAGCATGTACCAGTATGAGCAACATGATACTGGCGAATGTACTGGCTATAGTTAATCAGTAGATTTCTACTGCCAATACACACTGTGCGTTTGTTCAGCCCTCTCCTACCCGTAGTAGTGTGTCCAGTACTGCTGTAATTGTCGATTGGGTTGTCCCCACCGCGACAGTGCGATCGTAAGAGAAGGGGGTGAAGGGCTCACCTACTTGTTGCCCCGTCAGTTGCTCCGTACAGCAGTATCCAGGTTTTCGGTTTTCGCGAAATTGTACGACGTGATGACGTGGTGACGTTGTCACATTTGCGCACTTGCCTGAAATCCTGCCTGTGGCAATAAAACAAGCTGTAGCGTAGGGAAAGAGAAAAGACGGTGCGAATATAATAAACGGGAAAAAAGAAAGAACAAGAAAAAGGGGGTCTAATTGCGCCGACTCGTTGACACGCAGCCAAACACCCAGAAAAAGAAAGCGAGAGACAGATACCAAGAAACATAAACAACGGGGGGCAAGGCAGCAACATCGCTTCTGCCCGCCGAGTGCAACTACTGCTTTATTATTAATAGTAACCATTCAATACCTGGTATATGATACGAAGGAATTCGGCTAACTCGGTCACGGTCTGTCGTCTTGTTCTCTCCGATAACCGAAACCGGTATTTTATATCCATGCTATCCATGTCAATCCGCTTTTCTATCACTTGTGCCCTTTTTTTGTTCAGCACGTGTCAGTGGTGGCCACAGCACGTTCTCCACTTCCAACACCAAGGTACATCAGTAGACTTGACTGAGAGCCTCGGTGCTTGGAAGCACTCGGAGGTCGTCCTCAAGACGTCGGGAGATGGTCGCAAAAACATCACCGGTCTGGGTGATAATTCACCTACCGTACCCTGGCCTCAAGTTTGAGTTTTGCTGCGCCACGGCCCCCTCAAAGAAAAGAAGAGCCGCCGTTCACGCATGGTCGTTCCGACGTTCTCGCACTTGGTACACTGCACCGGTATCTACTGCAGTATGATAATGGCGAAAGCAAAATGAGGTACCTGAACCTAAAACAGTTGATGCTGAAACCAAGCAAAAACAAACGCCACGAGCGGTGTTTTATTTTGCTGTAGGATATTTTGAGAATCAGACATTTTTTTTTACGCCTGAGTATTGAGCGCGTGGCCTCCAAAATCTGAATCGTTTTCTTTTTTTATCTAAGGTACTACGGGCTCCAGTTATAGTAGACCTGCAGAGGGTCACCAGGCTTCGTTTGTTCCGCTACGGTGGGCGCGCCAAAAGTATTTATTCTGGCGCCACGCCATCATTGCCAGCTTTGAAGCCGCTCGACCATCCTCGCGGAACCGTCTGCTTCGCTCGAACATATTTTGCCGTACCAAACCTGAGACCACCTCGACGCGGGGCGGGACAGACGAACTGCCGTCAGAGTCCACGGTGCTGTGATACGACCGACTCGTGTGACAATACATTGTACCTGGCCAGGTTCAAGCAAAAACAGACACGATATGGGACTGGCCAATGGGCAGGGCACCTGGCGTGTATTTTTTACTTGTTTTTACTGTTCGTTGATTTTGGTCCATAATGGACTAGGTACACCTGATTTTGGCTAAAACCCTATGATAGTAAATAGGACTTACGGTGTAGACAAAAACCTACCAGGTATATAAGCAAAAACAGACACGATATGGGACTGGCCAATGGGCAGGGCACCTGGCGTGTATTTTTTACTTGTTTTTACTGTTCGTTGATTTTGGTCCATAATGGACCAGGTACACTTGATTTTGGCTAAAACCCTATGATAGTAAATAGGACTTACGGTGTAGACAAAAACCTACCAGGTATATATTTATCTATTTTTACTAAACAATATTTGGTTCTAGTCTACTGCTGCAGTGAGTTGTTGTTATCAGATTGGGTCATTGCCATACCATACTGCTGCTGTCTACTCTCTCCAGCGTAACTGTTGGTCTGGTAGTATCTCGTAATAGCGTTGAACGCGTGTGCGGTAACAGCTGGCATATAGCATATAGCCAGTCAGTCAGCCAGTGTTCCGTCCGCCCGTTCCAACTCTTCGTTTGTCCGCCCATTCAAAGACATTCAAGGACATTCAAAGCCACTCAATGACACAACTACTACAAGTAATTCTTTACACCCCCACCTCTGAACTAATTTTGTATATAAATGTCACAACGGTACAGCCGGTCATTTTGCCTGCTACCTACCTATATATGTAACTGCAGCAGTCATGACGGAAAAACTAAACGCGCTTCGCTCGACTTGGCCCGTGAACGCAGTTCAACTTTTGGGGTTTGCGTAAATGCCGGGCCCTTGGTGATGATTCTCCCCAGTGTTGAGCGTTTTGCTCGTCACAGCAAGAGCACAATTATCAGGCCATCGCCTGTGCCGCTGCTCTGCTGTGTTGCGCCTTCTACTACGCTGTGCTTACTGATCAGCTGATGAATGTCATAGTATAGTTTCTGACACAGAACCGAAGACCGCGCCACGATGACCCCCTATGTACCTGAAGTACTGACCCCGACACCATTCTCATCCCTCGCTAACCCTAACACCGCTTCAGGTTCTCTCGGCACCGACGCTTGGTGGCCTTGGTTTTGCCCGGGCTGATCGCGCACATAATCTGGTGGAGCTACGCCTTGTCAACCCCGTCGACATTCGACCTGTTCACCGATGTCACTGGCGACAAGGACACGCCTAACTGGTACATGTGTGTCACTATGGCCTTCGGCTCCATGGTCGCAGGCGCCACTAGCGAGGTAAGCTAAAGTCCAGTACGTACGTATAAATTGACAAGCATTTGCTTTCGCAAGAGTCGCGATTTTGCTGTTGTACATGTTGAATCTATATATACAAGGGGCCTTCGCGGGCGGGCGGCCCACTGTCAGTAAAATAAATATCAATTAGGTTGTATTATATAGTAGTCTGGGCCACCAACGAAGCTAGGACCTGCTGGCAACGAAAAATGACTCGAAGTGGCCTTTGCAAGTGCCCGTTGATTGTGTTACATCTGTCAGTCGGTCAGAGTCAGTCAGTCAGTCAGTCAGTCAGTCAGTCAGTCCCTCACCCTAACCCTAAGAAACGGAATCTCGTGACCAAGTGTTGATAGTAGGCGAGGTTTAAATGACGACTGACTGAGTATGCGGCGGGACGCTTATTAACGGTTAGAGAACCAGCGCCAAACGACAGCGAGGCCCTGTCGCAGTGTCTCTTGTGGCGAATAAACCCAGTAGTGGACAAATCTTGATAGTAGATCTTCCTGGGGTAGCTAATTAGGCACTCTGATTGGCTATGGGTATGTTTTACGCGGCTTAATTAACGTTTGAGTCTTTCCCAGCCACAGCATCCCGAGTCATCCCGAGTCAACCTAGAGTCTTCCCAAGCTCAGCATCCACGCCGGCCGAGCCAACCTAGAGTCTTACCAAGCACAGCATCCCAGCACTGACCACTGGCATAGGGTTCGGGTTCGGGTTCGGGTTAGGGTTCGGGTCGGAGGATCGGCTTCAGGCGTCCAACACAAAACCCCCATAAAGATCTACTATCAAGGTCTGTCCACCCCTCAATAAACCCTTACCCCAGGTGAGGTGTGCATCACGTCAAACTCCTTCGCTGCAGCTCTCACGGCCCTGGAGACGATAACCATCAATAACCCTAACCCTAGTCTCGACGACTAGGACCCTCAGCTTGTCAGCCTGCTCAGCTTGTCAGCCTGCTCGTGCATGTGCATACTACGAAGACAAAGAAACGACAGGTGCTGTGAGGTCGAACATTTGTCGAAGCTCATCTTTGCACTGCATCATCCATATCATGTGTCATGCGTCATGTGGTGCCGCGCATTGTAACAGCAGAACAGCAGTGTTTCTGCCACAGCAGCAGCTGCAGTACCGAACGGCACCCAAAACCGTCTCGTCACCAAGCCAGACGCATGTTCATCAACGAATTCGCGTTTACGCGTATGTGGTGCCGTGCATGCAGATTGCCTGGTACCTGGTGTTCGTTACACGTACCTAACCAGTGGGCACAGAGAACAAGAACAACAAGCGTGTCAACGTATGTGACTAAGTCAATACGACGCAAATAAATATGGAAGCCGTTCCTTGTTTGTATATTCATACCGTAACGCACGCGCGCGTGTCAAAGTATGAGCTTACGCACATGTAGTGGTGTGTGGCGTGGTGACGTGCAGCGCAGCATCGTCCTCATGTGCTATTAATAGTGGTTTGCTTTCAGTCTTGAGAATTTGACTTCATCACACCATCACGCAAACTATATGTCATCACATCAACACTCCTGGACGTAAGCTATTAATATTATTTATTATTAATAATAGGTGGTGAAACGTTGCACTGGCTCATATTTTTCCCGAAAACTCTGCTTTTTTGACGACGAGCCGTAGGTAGTGCGACGCACCTTTTGTCACCGTAGGCGACGATAAATGTGCCGCGTTTTTCGTTGTTTCGTCTGTTTCGCCGCAGGCGAGTTTTTCGGTTGACGTGTTTTTCGCCAATACACGCCTGCTCGTTGCCTTTTTACTTTTTATGTGATAATTTAGTAGTGCTATAAATACGTAGTTTCCTTGCAAACTCATTCTAAGCCAGCCGGCACCACGTCTACAATATGATAGAACGAGCGCGTAAGACACACATGTTCTACGAAGTAGTTTTTATATTTGATACGTACGACGCATCCGAAGTTTCGAGTATATTTTAAAAGAAACACTCCCCCGCGACCCTCCGGGGGGCCCCCGGCGGCCTCGCGTACGGCGCGTGGTGCACTTGCACCACAGCAGCGCACCACGAGGCAGACGCTTATGTTGCGCCCTGCTTCACTCTTGAAAAGGTGCAGTGATTGACGCATGCAGTGAACGCATACAGTGCCGCCCCCCTACACGCCTCTCCGCCTCATGAAAATGTGAGACAAATGAAGAGCATAAAATACCAGCACTCTTGACGCCCAACCCTTTTCCTTGTTGTTTGCTTCTTTCTTCTCTCCAACCCATTAGTTATCTTCTAGACCATTACGTAATTATCTTGTATATCCCTCCTATTCGTAGTAGAAACTCAGATCCGGGGTCACGTAGTAGGCTCGTATCACCCCTCCCCACTACCAGGTACCACCAGGTACATCACAACTGTTCGTGCCTTGGATTTTTATCGCGAGAGAGAAGACTTAAGCCCTTTCTTCGCTCCCCTCATCGACTAGCGTCGAATTCCGCCTACCCACGCTGCGAAGGCGCGTCTCCTTTCTTGGTGCAAATAAAGTCAGAATCTCACCAAACAAGTAGTGGGATGCGAACACGTGTGCAATGCTGTTACGAAGGCTTACACTAACCATCTTATACGGATACTATCCCACGCTCGGCTTACGAGTTGGGTCTTCCATGTATTTGATAAACACTGCCCAATATGAACAAGTTCACGACGTATAGCTTTATTTGTGTCCCGTTGTTCTCAAATATGTACGGATACCGATAATATGCCAGGACACTGTGATTCTTTTTAATTTGTGAAATTAAGACTCTGTTCGGATAAAAACACTTACGGTTGATGTAAGTGCTGCTATTTCAGATTATGAAGAGGCCTCAAACATAGTCTGTTTTCAAATCATAACTATTACTTTTTTGTTTTTAGGTATTTTAATAATTCACTACACTACAGTACGGTCATTTTGTAGCGACCCTACTTAATATGGGCCTCGTAAGTAGCATTCGACGCTATAGCCACTAGACTACCGAGGCGGGCGGTTACGTACGTAATCCTACAGCAGTAGTATACACTTTGAATTCAATGGTGTACGAGGGCAAGAGGGCAGGGCCTGTCTACAGTGGCCTGTCTACAGTGTATACACGAGGGTTAGGGTTAATCTAAACCTAACTCTACCCAGCGAGGTTGTTACTCGCACTCTCACCTCGCGTAGGGATGCCCCGCTGTCGCCGTCGGCGCTGGGAGAGTGCCATTATCATATATACCAGGTATAAGATAGACGGTGAATACATTATACTTCCACCTCAGCAGTATGGCGGGATATTCGGGCATAACAGTCAAGTACAGAGCTCTCGCTCTAATACAGTTGTGTACTGTTGTACTATATGTATATGGCCGTGTTTTACGCCACTCAGCCCTACAGCAATAAAGTACAGAGCGCTAGGACCCACTTTTTGCATGTGCACCCTCGGTTGTCTGCGGAATCGCATGAAAATCTCTTACGAGTACGGCTCCTCCTGCTGTAACTCATCCGGCGCCTCTCTGTGCCGCCACTGCCCCTCTGACTGTACCGTGACTGACGGCTGTGCCTTGCAGGGTGGGGCGTCGATTGCTTTTCCCATCATGACCCTGGCGTTTGGCATCCTTCCTGCCGTGGCTCGTGACTTTAGCTTCATGATCCAAAGCGCGGGGATGACAGCAGCCGCAGCTACGATAGCGCTCATGCGGGTACAGGTGGAAATGCATTCCGTCGTGTGGGCGACTGTCGGCGGAGTGTTCGGACTTGTTTTGGGACTCGAGGAGGTGAGGCGATCTCTTATCGTATGGTTCTGCGCTCCGCACGTGCTTTCAGTAGTGCTGTGTATGTTACATTCTTTTGCAATTTTTTTTCCCCATCCCATCCAATATTTTCGCCCTTCTTACTCATGCTCCCTTCTACTAGTATTGACGGTCGTAACTCAGATCCGGGGTCACTAAGTAGGCTCTTCTCCCCGCTCCCCATACCGGAACACTTCGTTGAGAGAAGTATTTTGAACTCTTTCTCTCATCGACTCGCTTCGAACTGTGCCTACCCAAGCTATAGTAGGCGCTCTCGACAGTGGGTGTCCTTATTCGGGAACAGATAGCCCGATACGGAAACTCCCGCGACCTCAACGATACTAATAGTACCGGGGCGACCGCCTATTAACAGCGCATACATCTAAGGACTTTTTTCTTGTTTACAAATTGATTGTAATAGCGGAAAGCGCGAGAGTGTTAGTTAGCTATTAATACATAACATTCGACGAAAATCGACGAGCAGTGGCAATGCTGAGCCCTATGCGCGATACAAATGAAGGCACGTACCGAGGGGGAGAAGGGGACGACACCTGTGACCACGGCTTGTCCAGAATATAGCTGAGGATAAAACGTCCTACGAGTAAGCTGGGAAGTAAAAGTGACGATTGAAAAAATTAAATAAACCTGAAATAAATATTCAGCTCCGAGACATACTCCGTCTTCGTTAACGTCATGGATGTGTGTGTGTGTGTGTGTGTTTTTTCACATGAAACGTTTTTTTTTCCCACACGTTGACGTCCAGCACACCCAGTGTCCGTGTCGATTATTCATGTCAAGAGAGATGCAAGCACCCGACTTCATTGCTGCTGGGGCTATTGCACGGCCTGTTTATTGTGCAGCCGCCGGTACTGAATTCGGCCTTTACTGCTGCTGTAGTATCGGAGTTTAAGGGCACGGAAGATCTTATCATCCCCTTTCCCCCGGGCTTCGGGTTGACTCTAATCTCTTATTACTAACAATACATGTCTTGTTTTCCATTACTATCAATAGAGATCTCCGCCGCTGTTGGCGGAGATGCGTTTGCACCTTGGCGGGCTGGCTGGTTCGCGCCTTGCGGGGCGAGGGGGGGTGTATTCATGTGTATTCATGTCACTCATTATCGTGCATGGCCGTAGTCGTATGATCGTAGACCCTCGCATCCCTACAATGCCGGGACGGAGCACGTCGGGTTTTCACCGACTAGGCAGACATTGCTTGCACCAAGCGCGAAGCGCCGTGAGGTGTTGGGCAAGTCGCATGAAGGGTGAGCTGCATCCTACTGAGAGCCTCTTTAGAGGCGGATCTTCTTACCTATGGATGACAGTATCAGTGAACGGATTTAGCTTCTGGTGATCGGAATTGGGTCGGAAATTTGGGGTGCATATGAGACAAAAAACAACCCCGAACTGAACGTTTGCAGTTTATTTATGGACAGCTACAGCTCCCCAGGAAACTACAGCCCGCGAAATTGAGGGATTCTCCTGATGGGGTGTGCGCGGGCGTCGGGTGCGCCAGACAGTAGTTGTAGGCAGCCAGAAACGACTCACGAGGTGTTTCCGTGAACTTGAAGTTGCGAGCCAGCAGTACAAAAATATCGCATAATCGCTAAATATTTGATTTCACGCGCGGCGAGCCCACAGCAGTACAGTAATACGATGAGTACATCAACAATGAAACGCTTTCACCCAAAAATATACTGTTCTCCGAACGGTTATCTTGGAAGTCCCGATCGGACGCACCCGACGAATCTGCTCAAGCATGGAAGATAATGTTCCGTTCCCGTGATAATGGGTAGGAAGATATTGGGCCAAGAAAATGGCAGGACATTCGTTCGTACGTATTGCCTCGTAGAAAGTTCTGTATTCTTGTTGATTTGCAGCGTGCTTTCTGGATTTCAAAGTACGGATGTTCTTCGCAAACTCCACACCCTATTTCCTAATGGTTTGTATATATTTTGGCCAAACGCCTGCGCGCGCCTACTCAACGGGTCTCTGAGAGCTCTTCCGACCCTTACGGTACGGAGCGAGATTCTGTGATCCTGCACGCCTTACCCGCGCTGTTGCTCTTTGTTTGTTGTCTGGAGTGAAGACTGACGGCTATGGACCTGCTCGTTTTGGCGTTCAAAATTGGAAACAGTATTATCTGTCTTTCGTCTTGCCTTTTCTGGCGCGAAAGCTGAAGGCTATGGCCTGCTCGTTTTGGCGTTTTAAATTGGAAACAGCATTATTTGTCTTTCGTCTTGCCTTTTCTCTCCACCGAACCTGGGTTCGTTACAGGTTACAGGTGATGCGTTCATTTAGGGCTTTCATTTTTTTTAGAGCGTGAGACTGCCACCTGTAGAGTCGAATGATGACGGCGAGCAGAAAAACGAAGAAAAAACAAGAAGTGGTATCCGCACGTCGGTTGGTCGGTCGCTAATGGTTTCAACGATGTGTCGGTCGGCTCATTGATACCTGGTAGGTTGGTTGATGATGCCGTTTAATCATTTGTTGGTTGGATGTTGGATGGGGTGATTGATCGATTTGAGTGCTCATGTGCGTATATGACGGGTCGAGCGCCGCCTTCGCCCCCAGAGCGCGACCCGTAGGAAGACGTGGGATATTGTAAACTTTAACCCCTTTGGTAGTGCGGTCCCGATTTGGGGACAAACCACTCTAATTCCAAGTGGTTTGTCCCCAAAACGAGACTGTAATACTATGGTTAGGGTTAACGACGCCCTTTTCATCAGATGCCCGCAAAGCATCACCATACTCCGCATGACCGACCGCACGCACGTCTATCTCGCCCCCACCGACCAACCCTGCGTATCCGCCCCTGACCCTAACCCTAACCCCAACCCTCCGATGCGCCGGGCAGGTCGCCCCGAGACTGGAGCCGGCTTTCTCCAAGATGATCTTCGTCTGCACGTGGGCGGCGTTCGCATTGTCTCTGTTCTGGCTGAACCGCATGTACGGTCGCCGCGTTTTCTTCTCCATTCCTTCCTGGGAAGACGGGGTTATGTGGAAGAGTACTGTACCCGGAACCTCGCTGAGTGTCACGGTCAACTGGAAAGCCAGCGTGCTGGTGCTTTGTGGTTTTGTGGGCGGAATTTTCAGCTCTATTTCCGGCAGGTGAGCAGTGACCATTCGTAGCACGAGTGTGCCTGACTATGAACACTACTACTGATGTAGCAGGAGTAACCCTAACCAAGAGTAGGCGGAGAAGGACTTTGATGGCAGTACGGAAGCACGAATAAATATGAACAGTAGCAGGAGTAACCCTAACCAAAAGTAGGCGGAGAAAGACCTTGATGGCAGTACGGAAGCACGAGTAAATACCACCATGTATTAGTATAATATGGACACCCGAATCTTGGTACATAAAAATACCGACCGGTTTGATGTTTCGGTACCGGTAATAAAACTCGTACGAAAGGTTAAGGTTAAAGCTTTCATTCGCAAATCTCCTCTGTCGCTCCGCTTGCTGGTTTTCGTTTTTGCGTCTCAGCGGTATCGACATCTGCACGTTCTCGATCCTGACTCTCCTCTTCCGAGTTTCGGAGAAGGTGGCGACCCCTACTAGCGTCGTCCTCATGGCTATAAACACTCTCGTGGGATTCATGTACCGACAACTGGCCATGGGCGGGGTGGAGAGCGAGGCCACCAGATTTTTCATCGTGTGTGTCCCTGTCGTGGTTGTAGGTGAGTCTGCCTCTAGCTTACCTTGGCTTAGCTTAGCTTACTGTATACTCATGACTATTGATAGCTTTGTGTTTCAGCTACGAATAGCCTGGTCTTGTAGCCATCAATAGACTGTCGGTGGACAGTGGACGGTGGGGGGGATAGCGTCGAAACAAAAAAAAAGCATCTGCGTGATGTTTAGATTGAGTCAGGAGCGGATGCCCCACAGCTGTCAGCTGTAGCAACCCGTTTAGCAATATCCCATGCATGACACTTGCGATAACCCCTCGGCGATATATTTGGGCCCATATTTGCATCCACAGGCGCCCCGCTGGGCTCGCTGCTCGGGTCACACTTCCATCGGCTGGTCCTCGCTTCGATGGTTTACATCACGGATGGCGTACAGTTTATCGGCGCCCTTGTCGTGGTCCAACCGTGGTCGCACCACAAGACTGACACCCCTCTGTGAGTACTATTAATACTACTGCTCTGTTCATATTAACCGGTGCATTGCATTGCGTAGCTGCAGCAGTGTCGCACGCACACACACACATATATATATATATAGTATAACCCTTGTCCCGCCCACCGCTGGGGTTTTTCCGTGAGGTACACGATCTTTGGTCATGGTCGCCAGGGAGAACTTTGTCTAGAGGTTCAATTCCGTACGTCGCATTCCTGGCAACCCTGCCCCTAACCCTCTATATTTATACAGGCCTTTACTTTTCTGCGAAATCAGAGCGCATACCGCTAAGTTAACGTACTATTGCTAAAACTAGTTTAACAGACTACGATAGCGGGTTGGGTTTTGTACATAATTATACTTTGCTTTATTTAGTTTGTTTTTACTTGGTGTTAGTATTCCCTGCCAGTCTGAGGCCAAAAATAGTACGTAGGGTGTCGACATTTTTTTTTCGTGTATATATGTACAGTGAGTACCCTCGGTCGGTGGTATACGTGTTTTTTACCCAAACATTGTTTTGATCTGTTACGATCCCGGCTTTTCAACTTGAAAATGCAGTATGCTGTACGAGTATACTGGTAGTTCCGCAGCCCTAACCCTAAGTAAGAGACCGGGATAACGGCCCATGTTCGATTTCTTATTTGTGAAACTACACACTATTTTCAGAATAACCGCGCCCGAATTTCTTACCAGTACTGGAGTGTATTTCTCGGGGAGGAACCACGGGGGAATGCAGTAATCAGGACCAAATCTGATTCATAAAAATTGTGGAATATATTTGTTTTTGTGTATACGATGGGTCCTGATTACCCTCCGCCGTAATAGAGTTTAGGCATGCCATATCTTCTTGTACGGTTAAGGGTATATAGTAGCGTCCTCGGTGGCTTAGTAGGTGGTCCGCGAAGTCTCGCCGAGTGCATACTCGTAGGGACTGTTTCTTGCCTAAAAATTGATTAGCGGAAAGCGCGAAAGCGCGAGGTAGCTACATTCGATGAAAGTCGACGAACAGTGGGAATGCTGAACCCTATGCGCGACAAAAAGCGAAGGCAAGTACCGGGGGGGAGAACGGATGACACCAGTGACCACGGCTTGTCCAGAACAAGACCGCTGAGGGTAAAACCTCCTACGAGTTAAGCTGGAAAGTGAAAGTAGTGATAAAAAGTGTACCTGGCAGGCGGTCTATTTACGTGGCCGTACTTTCCCGGCGCTGTATGTATTACTGCGACGGAGCTCTCACTAAAATCAACCGACAGATGGGACATTTTTGGATTACGTGGCTGTGGCACGTTGTTACGCTACTGGTTCAACGCACTCCAAGGCGTCGCTGAAGTTAGCCCCCTCTGAATTTGAAAGCCTTTCTTCTGGTCTGGTGTTGGTGGGATACCTGGTGCTCGCCTGCACTGCTTTGTCTCTTTCTTTTATGCTCGTGATCGAACCGTTGCTATTTTAATATTTTGCTCGAAGCGTTCAGAAGAGGTTTGCGTCCAGTGAGTAGGCCACCACTTGTAAGCATGGACAACAAGCAGCTTAGACTATGACGGGCCTTCAAGCTACGACCGAGGTATGTATACTTGTTATGGTATATCCTCATAGCACTTTGTGGCCAAAGTATCACTGAGACTGACCGGAGTCCTTTATTTGAGTGGTTGGTCCCACAAACGGGACTACTAGTAGTGCTAAAAGGGTTAACCCAATATCCTTGGAATGGCATTTTTTAATAGTATTGTGACAACATTATACCAGGTATGGTATATAGTATACCTGGAATAGTAGAGGCTTTGGGAGTGGTCATCGGGTTGAACTTTCAGCTTGTCTCACAAAACAGTTTTTTTGGGTAATAACACTACGTGGTACTATAGACTTACTAACGGTACTAATATAGAGCTAGCTCAAATTCTAAATGAATGTTAGCCCCAAATATCCCCCCAACCGGAGTGCAGTCCTAGACATCTCTCTCCATCTCTTCCCCACGTGTCCACATGTCACCTTATTCCGGTGGCCGTACAGAGTGACTCCCGCTTCGATTTTTCTGAGCTAAACGTTGCCAAACTCGGTTGGCTCGGTCCTCACTATCCTTATCCCAACCCTAACCCTAACCCCTCCACCTCGCGCACCTCTGTTTATGCCCCCCCCTTACCCCCACTTCTACCTAATTCCTGGCAGATCACTTTCCATCACCTCAGTGGCTATTCTCATTCTGGGCGGCCTGCTGTTCTCGGCGCTTGCTAAGGCAGGAGCATACCTTCTAGACAAGGAAGAAGCGAAAGGCCAATACGAAGACGCGGACGGACAAGAAGTATCGGCAACCGTGAGGGCGGGGGCCGACAGAGCGTAGGTTGTTGAATATGCGTGGGTCTGGATGAGAAGAGGGAAAAAACCCGCGCCAGAGGCCCACCGTCGGTAGGAGACAAATCCATCCCACGACGGCGCTGGCTTTGCCTAGAGAGCGAGTGATGGTTGGAGTGCGTTCGATGTCGACCGTGTGACGGTGTCGCACATGTTGGGGTGCCACGCGTGGCGGTTGAAGGTACACTCCCCGACCATCTATAGCGGGCGTGGCTTGACTTCGTCCACTGGTTAGTGATGATAGCAGTAGGTGTTGTCTTGGCCAATCGCGAAGGCGTGAGTGTGCGTGTCGAGGATATAAAATAGTAAAAAGTTGTGCTTGTGTCCCGGCGACGTTACTCGTGGAGGTAATTCCGGTAGGCAAGATTTGTTTGTTACGACCGATGTATTTTATATATATACCAGGTATATCAACAGGTACTTCTAATGTTTTGCGTGGGTCTTCTGATTCCCCCCGCCCCAGTGTGCTAGACGCAGCAGAGTGTCCCATGCTCGGACACTAGTAGTAAACCATCGATAATACCTGCGAAAAGGTTGCTGCGCTGTCTACACGTTCGGCGGAAATGTGTGTCGGCTTTTCGAGGCAACCTGTACTTTACATATTTATAGTGTCCTCCTGAATGAACTGGATTTACCCTGATTGAGAGTCCTGCGAGGGCGACCGGAGAAGAGAAATGGCGTGACCCCCCCGGCTTATCTAATCTTACCTGGTACGATGCAGAACAGTTACTTCTGTTTGCTGATATACAAGGTATATTTTGTTGCATTTTGTGTGTTTGTATTGAGGTGCTCCGGGAAGTTCATCCACACCTACTGGTATTGATTTCGCGAGGTATTCATACATAGATGACTGCGTGCGTCGGAGTGAGCGTGAGCTTTTTTTCAAGTCCGGTTTTGATTTTGCGTGGTACATGATAGGTGACTGCGAGCGTCAGGGTGAGGCGAGTTTGACGCTTTTTCTTATGTTACTGGCAAGGACGTGGGGAGTGAAAACGAGTCAGTGCTCAAAGGCGGGGTTGTTGCCTTACTAGTGTTGAGCCTTAGGGTTAGGGTTAGGCCGAGATATCATGTATAACATATATATATACTTCGGGCGTAGTTAATAGTAGTCGAGTTGAGCCCGAGGAAGGTGTAAAATCACAGGGGGGGGCGATTTCCGGCGAAGAGAAGGCTGAGCTTGGTACTTTATGGATGCAGGCCAGTTCTTGGTTTGATTAGCAAAGCAGCTGTCTGTCTTTTTTTCTTTTTTCTGATGCAATGACATATTTATGCGCCCCCACAGTATTTTTTTGCGTGGTACTCAACAGATGTCTGTGTGCATCCGAGTGGGAGTAACGTTTTATTTTTGCTAGACATGGGCGTGAGAGGCAGTTGTTGTGTTGAGTAACATAGCTACTATTAATGTCTGCGGAGCTGTTGCCGTTCTATGGTTGAGTCTGGCCGAGGTTTCCATGTATGCTATATTCCAGGTATGTTTCTAACGAGTAGAGCCCTGAGTAGGTGTGAGTACAGGGAGGGGCGATTTGCAGTTAAGATATGAGGTAGAAAGTAGCCTTGAACGAAGGTTAGGCTTAGTGCTATAGGTACGGAAGTCGGGTTGTGTTTGGCCACGGTTATGGTTATATCTTTAAACAAGTAACACCAAGTAAGAATGCCGTACCCACCAAGGTGGGTGAAGCGCATACATTCTGTGCTCGCATCGAACGGATCTTGGTGGCATTGATGGCCTCGCGTCGAGGCGAGGAAGTTTCCGGTTTTTATTTCCATGCACTTTTATATTTTCTGTTTGCGTTTTTCGTTTATGAGTCAGGTGGTGCTGAGGTTTTATTGCTGTGCACGGCAAGGTGGTGCGCTTAGACGTGCTGTTGTAAGTCGAGGTCACGCTAGTTTTGTCTTGGAATGCAGCTGTCTGACCTGACGCGGCGGGTGTGCGTGCGCAAGGCTTGGAATGGAGATATACTAAATAGCATTTGCCATAGCGTCGATTGGCGATGCATTAGGCGACGCAATTATATATTGTACGATGCTCCATGTACTCGCAGTTTTACCAAGGTGGGCAGAGCGCAAACAGTTGCTTGTGCCCGCATCGAACGGGTGTTCATGGCCTCGCGTCGAGGAAGCTTTTGGGTTATTTGGCCACGCACTTTTACAATTTCTGCATTTTGCATTCCGAGCCAGGTGATTCTGGGGTTTTAATGCTTTGCGCGGCAAGCTGGTGCATGCAGTGGTGCTGTTGTAAGTCCGGGCCACGCTAGTTTCGTCTTCGGTTGGAGCTGTCTGACCTGTCGCGGCGGGTGCTTGCATCGAGGCCCAAGGGTTGGAATGGAATGGTTGGAATGGAACAACAGTATGCATCGTTTACCATCGCACGGTCAAATCGATTGGCGATACATTCGGCGGTGCAAATACATACTGTACGATACTGCAGGTAGTGTATTAGGGGTGATACAGCGGTAGCCATTTGTATGGTTGCTTGATAACAGAGTCATCTGGTATTCTTAGCTTTTCATGAGTTGTGATTGTGTCGTTGCTGCAGTATTCATCCCCAAACAGATACTATTTGTGATAATATGAACACATACTAACTACGACAATTTGATATGTAGCTTGAACATGTGATAATCAGCAGTTTACATGCTGTGTCGTACGTACGTAGATATGGAACGGGTCTGTCATATCAGTATCCAGTATCCCTCCGAGAACCGCTAGGAGGTCCGGAATCTGTCTCAGGGTATTAGATTTCCTTACTAATAGGATACCCGGATGTATCAGTTGTTCAGGTTACGAAAAAGCCCGTATGGTCGTGGATGATCATGGATTGATTGGGGTCATTCATGCTGTTTCGTTTTTTATCGAGCTGCAAGCGCACACGCGCGCTGCCCCTTCGAGCTCACTCCGCATCTTCTCTTTCTCAGCTTTTGTCTGCTGAGTACAACAATCCATGAACATTGGCCTCGGGTCACTAACACTACCTCGTCTTCCGTTCTTCAGTTGGAGCTCTCTTACGGGTTTCCTTATGAGAGTGGCGGTGGGGGGTCTCGATATCATGCGTGGCCGCAGTGGTATGACTGACGATAGACCCTCGCATCCCTCCAAGGGGGGGGCGTCAGTAAAAAGAAAAAGACGCGGACAAATATTTGTCTTGTTTCTTTTACAGATACAGCTGCCATGCATGCTATTTCTAGTAGAGTTGCGAACTTTCATGATTCCTTCCACCGAAAATGCAGTCATCCAATGCCCGTTTCACGTATGACAAGGCTGTTGGCGGGTCATGACACGACTCGCGGGTCGGATCAGGAGGTGTTCAAAATATGAGGGGTCGGGTCGGGTCAGGAAGTATTCAATCTCACGGGTCGGGTCGGGTCGAGAGGATTTCAAATCTTACGGGTTGGGTCAGGTACGGTCGAAAGATTTGAAATCTCCCAGGCCGAGCGAGTTCGGGTGAAGAGGTGATGAAAATTTCATGGATCGGGTCAGGTCATTACTCGCGAGAAACGGATCACTTGCGGGTTGGGCGACCGTGACCCGTGAGTTGTTTGTGCTTACCCGCGAGTTGGACCCGCGCATCCGGCCCGCGTATCCGACGTTAAAAAAACTTTCCACTTTTTTCCTCAAAGGCTCCTCTCGTATCAAGATTCAACATTATTCCTCTTGGTGTAATATTGTTGTAGTTGTTGTCTTCACATTAAATCGTCCTTGCTACCCAACTTCATCAGTACACCCAGTGCCCGTCCTGATTCCTTCTCCTAGAGAGATACTGATTCCTTCCGTGGTCACAGGCTGTGAGACAGAGGAAGACCAAAAATAAAAACAAATAAAAACAATCGCAAATTCAAGTGTCAAGCAAGTGAAATGCCAGCGTACCGGGTACGAGAACACTACACAAGCAAGACGGAAAAAAAGAGCAAAAATACAATAACCAAAAACTAAAGTTTGAGATGAAAACATAATACAAACGACGCAAGGACGTCAGAAAGGCTGCCAGACGGAAAGCATACGTACTCAGGAAGAACAGATATCTGCCACGCGGACGAAGCGACACGAAAGAAAGGGAGCTACACACAACAGTCTATAAGAGCTAATAGTCGAACCGATACCTAGCCACCCGATCTATCAGTTCGTTTCTGCACTTCTCGGCAGCTGTATCAGTACGGCTGCCCTTCCCCCTCCCCCTCCCCCCGTTGTCACCGTTCTCGGCGTCCTCAGTTGCGTGGCGTAGCCGGCTTCTCTGTGCCTCGTCCATGTGCCACCTCGCCATGAAACAGTCCGCCGCTTCGACGAAACCCCCGGTACCTCTTCCCGCTCTTCTTAGCCGCCCTCGGCCATAACATCGTTTCTACTCCGAACAGCAGTGGGGAGCTTCCCGTGAACCTCTCGGTGGCTTGGACAACCCTGAGGTCGTCTGCTAGACATTGGGCCCAGTTCTTTTCCGGTCGGCCTGGTCCTGGGCTCTCCTCACCATCCATCGTCCCAACTATCACCCGGCGGGTCATCCGCTCATTGGTCGCCCGCTGTACGGCCCCCGCAAAGACTAGGCGTCTATCGCGGATGGTCGTCTCAACGCTCTCGCATTGTGCCTTTTAGAGGGCCTTGGCGTACGACATGAGGTGGTCAGTGCGCTGCCGGCGCTGGAAGCAATGATCCGTAGGAGGAGTTTGTGGTGTGCCGTTCGGAGCTCAGCGAAGTGCTCCTGACCAAGCGTCCACGTCACGCACCTGTACAGCAGGGTCTCCATCACCTCGGCCTTTAGCATGCGCACTTTTAGAGTGAACGGGGCATCCTCCATACCATACAGTTCCCGTTTGAACCGATTGTAGTATGCCCACGCGAGTCGGATCCGTCGTGCGATCTCTGGTATAATGTCAGCGCTTGCGACGACAAGACCGCCCAGATACAAAAACTGCATCTTCTGTCTATATCTCTGTCCCGCTGCTTCGATAACGAGCGGTGAGATCTGGGGTGCCTGATTCGGTGTCCGCAGCAGCATGGTCTCCGTTTTCTTTTCGGACACGGTGACGCCTGCTGGTCACAACGACGGTCATCATCTTCGCAAGGCCTTCCGCCGACTTAGACACAATGCCTGCATCGTCCGCGTACAGCATACCCCATACCGCCCTCCGTACGCCAGTTAGTGAGTCAACCTTCACCTCGTCCTCTCCGAGGTCCTCCTCGAGGTGAACCAAGTCCCTCAAAATATCAGGGTCTTCACTGAAGCGTACCAGCACGGCGTGTATCACAGCAGCGAAGAAGACATTGAACAGAAGAGGTGGCGAGACACATCCCTACCGCAGCCCCTGAGTGACGTCGAACCATTCCGAGTGCTCGCCGTCATCCGTACGCGCGCGGGCTCGCATGCCTTCGTGAAACTGACGGACAACGGTTAGCTTCTTCTCTGGTATGCCGAAGCGTGCGAGCACCACCCACAGCAGCTCACGGTCGACGGAGTTATGCTTTCTGCAGGTCGATGAAGCACATATACAGGGGGATTTTTCTATCTCGCCAAGTTCTTGCAGGCGCACGACGAACATCATGTCGACAGTTGATCGTGCTGGGCGAAAGCCGCACTGTTCCTCGGGGAGTATCCCTTCGGCCTCGCAGTGGTTACTCAGGCGGGACACGACCATTTTCAGCAAAACCTTGCCTGAATGGGCAACAAGCGAAATCCCCCGGTAATTGCTGCAATCAGAGCGATCCTTCTTTTTATGAAGGACCTTAGTGGTCGCATCTTTCCATTGCTGGGGGACGTTACCCGTTCTCCACACGTTGACAAGTAAGTTGTGAAAGTACCGGATGAGTTCGGGGTGGTCGATTTTCAGTAACTCGGCCGGAAGGGAGTCTGGTCCACCGCTTTCCAGTTTGGCATGCCCCGAATTACCGCCGTCATATCATCCATGGTCGGTTCGTCTCCAAGCGATGGTGCCAACGGCCGTTGTGGAAATAGGGCGCTGATGGTTGGGTCAAGCGCAGAAAATTTCGTGGTCAGGAGGGTGCCGAAAAACCTCGCCCATCGTTCAAGAATGCTCACCTTGTCCCTTAGTAGCGTACCATCCTTGTCCCGGATGAACTGCTCGATATGAAAACCTTGAAACACCGCCAAATCTATATCTGATATAAGCATGTCCGCATCTGTCCATACCCACTACAGCCAGGCCACGTATATCTGCGGGGTACTAACATGAGAATTACATTGTATGTCATTCAAGTTTTGACCCACGGGCCGGATCCGCGGGCAGCAAGAAGTAGAGTGCTTGGAGCATATGCACGTGATGTACGTAACGATAATGGCAAACGACTCCTGTCGTTCGCCACCAATTGCAAGTTAGCTCTCACCGACACGTTTTTCAGCACGCGCAAGGGTGGGGTGTCGCAAACGCACAACGGCACCAGCCCAAATGGCCGTAAGCGGATCGAGTACACCCTAACCCGTCAAGCCCATCGACCTAGAGTACAAGATGTTAAAGTCGTCCCACAGCCTTCTGCCCCAGCTAAGAAAGCTGGCTCAGACTACAACATCTTGTATATCAAAGTCCGACTCAGTGGTGACTTTGCACTTCGATTGATAAGCCTTATTAAAGGAGTCGGTGGCGTGGGTGGAAGACGAGCCTGCTTTGCTTGTTTCGTATTGTCTGACGCCGAGGGACCCGGCATAGTTGACGAACGCTGGACGGAGACGGCAGACAGGGTAGCAAAGTACCAGGCAGACTAGCAGGGAGAACCTGGCTGTGTTACTCCTACCACAAACTGCTGCCGCTACCTAGAGGATGCTTTGTGCTTTGATTTGTCTGTTATTTTCCCTTGGTTCTTGGTCTTACTCTGTTTACGACGAGTAGTGGTGTTTTTCTTCTGTTTCCTCTTTTTCCAGCTCGTTCTTTTCAAGTGTCTGCCACATTACCTGCGGGGGGGGCACGACGGTTTGTTTCTTATATATATTGTTCTTGTTTCGTTTTCTCTTTCGATTTGTCTTCTTTGTTTTTGTTTTTTTTCTTTGTTTCGTTTCGTTTCTCTATTTCATGGAATGTATATGTCGTGCCTGTCGTATCAAGTATGATGACATGGCATTGCATTGATCACTGTGCTTACTGCATAGGTGGCAACGTAGTATCTCTGTGGCGTAGCGTTGTTACCACAAAACTTGTATCGCTCTAGGATTGAAGAATCGGCACGGACACTGGTTGTGCTGGATGTCGACGGGTAGAAAGAACGGTTTAATGTGAAGAAAACAACAACAACAACCCAACAGACAAATACGCAGATTGAAAAAACGCCGAGAGTTCGACAGGCAGCTTTTTATGTCCGATGAAAAGTGTCGTGAACGAGTAGTCGCGAGGGTCATCTCCACTCTCAACCAGCTTATCCAGCCCCGAAATACGTGTGGCATGGTTGAGGTTTTCACTACGGCTATTATTTTTGATGCGGTCGAAAAAGAGGTACCACCCCCTCCACGTCGCCACCGCAGACATGGATGTTGTGAGTCTGCCGAAACTTTGGCCGCATTCATATTAGCATGGACAGCGAGGGAGGATGCACGACAATTCTTGCGTGCCCACTCCCTCGATAGAACCGCGTGGAAGACACTGAGATCGGCGTATGCGAACCTGCAGAAGATGATTGCCCCAGACAGGACTGCATGCGTACTTCGAAGCATACTTCGCTGAAACCGAACGACTCCTAGCGAACAAAGGCTTTTACAAGCACCTTAAGAGTACGGTAGGATTGGAAGGGACTAAAGCGAGGAGCGAGCAGTTCATTAGGGACGAGGATGGCACGCGCTGGTGCTGGATAAGGTGCGAATTCGTGAACGATGGGTGGGGTTTGACCACGAACTCTTCAACACAAAATCGCTTAAACTCGATCCCACAATCACCGACCTCTGGCCACCGCGACGTCGCTCGGAGATGAATCGTCGCTCGGAGATGAACCATCCATGGACGAGATGACGGAAGCACTTAAGGGGATGTCAAATTGGAGAGATGTCGGGCCAGATGGTCTCCCAGCCGAACTGCTGAAATTTGATCACCCCGCATTCGCCAGTTCGCCCAGTGCTTTCAAAACATCCTTGTCAATGTTTGGGTGACAGGAGAAGTCCCCCAGCAATGGAAATATGATATCATCAAGGTCCTTCACAAAAAGAAGGACCGAACTGATTGCAACAATTACAGAGGGCTTTCGCTTGTTGCCCACGCAGGTAAAGTTGGGATGTACATTATTGTCTTTTTTCGCGACATGCCGTGGCATGCCGTGGCATCACCTGCGGCGAAACCTTCCACGGCATCTTCCACGGCATACCACGGAATCTTCCACGGACCTCCACGGCATGCCATGGAACCCTAACCCTAACCCGAACCCGAACCCCAACCCTAACCTAGGTGCCGTGGACATTGAGGTGCCGTGGGGGTTGCCATGACATGCCGTGGGGGTACGATGGAGTGCCGTGGTGGTAACCGCGGGGGTTGCCATGGTACCACCCATGGCATGCCAGGGCATCCCCCACGGCGTAGCATGGAATCCTACGCCACCCCATGGGATGCCGTGGTGGTGCCATGGTATGCCATGGGCGGTGCCATGGCAATGCCACGGCTTGACCACGACAAGGTAAAATAGTGTAGAACCCTGGTTCCCCCCCGCACGATCAACGATTGATATGTTGTTCGTCGTGCACCGGTTGCAAGAGCTCGGAAGACAGAGAAAAATGTCCCTGTACGTGTGCTTCATCGACCTGCAGAAAGCGTACGACTCTGTCCACCGAGAGCTGCTATGGGAGGTACTCACACGCTTCGGCGTACCTACCAAGTTGCTGAGAATTGTTCGTAATTTCCACGAAGGCACGCGGGCTCGCGTGCGTACGGATGACGGCGAGCACTCGGAATGGTTTGATGTCACGCGGGGGCTGCGGCAAGGCCGTGCGCTATCACTGTTACTGTTCAACGTGTTCTTCGCTGTTGTGTTACACGTCGTACTACGAATAGTACGCTTGAGCCTAGACGAAGCCATCGTAAGGGATTTGGTCCAACTCAGTGATGCCGGAGTAGTCGGAACGGAGGCGCAGGGGCCGCTGGCGTGCGTGCGAAGGGCTGTATGGGCAAGTTGTACGCCGATGACCCAGGAATAGTGTAAAAATCGGCTGAAGGGCTCGCGAAAATAAAGACAGTCACCGTGATTGTCTTCGAAGCAGCAGGCATCACAGTGTCGGAAAAGAAGACAGAGACAATGCTTCTACAACCGCCAGACCAGACAACCCTTGCACCACCGCTCGTCATCGAAGCAGCAGGCCAGAGGTATAAGCAGACGGCCCAGTTCTCATACCTAGGCGGCATTATTCACGAAACGCTGACCTCTCGCTTGAAATCAACCGACAGATCCGTCTCATGCGAGCATGCCTCAAATGGTTTGGCCCGGCGCTGTATGATAGGACGACCGCCCCCCTTAGCCTGAAAGTCCGAATTCTGAAGGCCGAGCTAATTGAGACCCTGCTGTACGGGTGTGTGACGTGGACCCTCAGAGCGGAACACTTCGCCAAGCTTCGAACGGCTCACCACCAAGTCCTCTTGCGAGTCATTGCCTTCCAGCGCCGACTTCGTCCTGAGCATACTCGTACCACCCTCTCGTACGCGAAGGCCCTCAAAATGACACGTTGCGAGAAAATCGAAACGACCATTCGTAAACGCCTTTTTTTTTTTTTTTTTTTTTGCGGGGGCGTGGCACGGCAACGCGAGGAGCGATTACCCAGTCGGGTAATGTTCGGGACGATGGCTGGTGGGGAAAACCCGAGACCTGGCGGACAGTTTGAGACTTGGCATAGATGCATAGTCGAAGACCTTAGGGAGTTCCGAGCCCCCGAAGGGTCAACAGAACTTACCCCCTTGGTGCTTGGAGTTGAGAGCGCACTGTAGTCCACTGCAGCAAAAAAAAGGTGTGGAAGTGGTACCGAGGGAACCTCGAAGCAGCCGACCGGTTCATGGTGAGGTGGCACGAGGATGAGGCTGAGCTGAGTAGGCAGCGCCGCGCATCCGCCGAGGGTGGTGTCCACGGGAATGGGGGGAAGGGGGGCAACAGGAGAAGTTGCAGAAAACCCAACCGAGGGAATGCGGGGAGGGGGGAGTACAGGAGGGGTAGAAGGGAAACTGCGGTGGACGAAAGAAGGAAAGCGATGGGAGACAGGGTAGCAAGGCACCAGGCCGACTAGGACTTAGAACATGCCTATACTACTCGTGCCGCCAACTGGTGCAGTAACTGGTGCAGTAACTGGTGCAGTAACTGGTTCGAACGTGGTCTTCCTTTCTTTGTCTTCCTTTTTTCATCTGTGATTTTTCATTTTAGTTCTTTCTCTTCCTTTCTTTTATTAATAAGCCTTATTAAAGGAGTCGTGTGGCGTTGGTGAATGACGAGTCTGCGTCGCTTGTTTCGTACTAATTGACGCCGCGGGGCTGGGCATAGTTGATGAACGCAGGACGGAGATGGCAGACAGGGTAGCAAGGTACAAGGTGGACTAACAGGGAGAACCTGCTTATGATACTCGTACCACAAACTGCTGCCGCTACCTGGAGGGTGCTTTGTGTTTCGGTTTGCCTGTTATTTTCCCTGGTTCCTTGGTCTTACTTTGTTCACAAGTAGTGTGTGCGTGTGTTTTTTTTTTATCCAGCTCGTTCCTTCCAAGTGTCTGCCACACCCCCTGCGGGGGGGCACGACAGTTTGTTTCTTCTATTATTATTACTATTATCATTATTTGTTGTGTGTTCTTTTTTTCTTTTTCTCTTTCGATTTATCTTCTTTGCTTTTTTTTCTTTTTTTCTTTCGATTTTTCTCTCTGATAGAATGTGCATGCCGTGCCCGTCGTATCCAGTATAATGACATGGCATTGCATTGTCCACTTTGCTTACTGTATACGTGGCAACGTAGTATCTCTGTGGCGTAGTTTTGTGACCACAGAACTTGTATGTATCTTGTACCCGGCATCTCTCTAGGATTGAAGAATCAGCACGGACACTGGTTGTGCTGGATGTCGACGGGTAGAAAGAACGGTTTAATGTGAAGAACACACACATATATGAACGGTCTCGCGGGTTGATGTGGTCCGACCTGCGATATGACCCGTAGCTCACGAGTCAATCGGAATCTGGCGGGCCGGGTCGATTCAGGAGGTGTTCAAAATATCACGGGTCAGATCGGGTCGGGTCAAGAGGCTTTCAAGTACCACGGGTCGGGTCAGGTCGAGTCGGATCCGAAGCTGTTCAAATCTCACGGGTCAGGTCGGGTCGGGTCAGGAGGTTTCCAAAATCTCGGGGGTCAGGTCCAAGTCAAGACATCTCATTTTTTTCGCCTGACCCGATCCGACCCGATCTGACCCGTGAGGTTTGACCTGGCCCGCGAACAGCCCTGGAAAAGTCGTCGTCCTTACTACAGTTTAACTCTTTTAGGACTGACTGCAGTCCTGTTTTGGGAACAGACCACTCAAGTTACACGTAGTTTGTTCCCAAAGCGGGACTGCAGTCAGTCCAAAAAGCGTTAATAGGGCGCAGGTACGTACCTGGTATTAATAATATATCGTACTTTTGTGTCCGGCGCCGGGGCGGCCCGATGCTATTTTCACCACGAAAAATCTCTGTTGGTCTCTCCCTGCTACCCTTGGCCGATCTTGGAAAATGGAAGTTTCCCAGGCTGCTGACACTGCTGTTTCTAAATCGGACTCGTCGACGACGCCGAGCATTATGTTCATATTAGTGGTAGTATGATGGTATTATATAGCTGTGAGGCGGTGCAATACGTGCCAGTATGAGCATATATGCATGTACTATTAATGCGCAGCAGTAAAAGATCACGTGACGTGCTATCACTGTGACAACGGAAACGCCTCCGTAGAACGCATAATGTGTATGAAGATACATGGTTTGAGGGGAACTGCTGTGGGATCAGCCTCGTACCTGGCTGATCCCCCCCCTTCTTACTCTGATCTTGTACCCTTATTGAGTTTTCTAAGAGATAAGCAACATTAAGAACTTCACAAAGAAGGAGCGTGTACTTGCCAGCATCGACATCCCTGTGTTCACTTCTGTAAGGCACACCATCACTAGTGAGCCGGTGATCTTCTATTGGTAAGCGAGCCAAGGCCAACCTAGAGTGGTGGGAACCTGCTTCCAGCATGCCTGGTTTAGATGATGTGCCTAGTCAGGAAGCCAGCGTGGCAAATGAAGGAGAAGACGGAAGAAATCAGAGAAAAGATCGAGGTCCTGGAAAGGACGGTGGAAGAGCAGAGGCTGCGCGCCGAGAGGGACGCGCTGCGAACTGGAACGGAGGGGGTGGCGGTGGGGGGAGGAGTGAAGAAGCAGCGAGGCAACAAACAACATTGACTGTGCTGACACCTGGGCTGAAAGCCCAATCAGGTAGGTCACAACCTTCTTCTTCGTACCGCTCTATTAATATGTCAACCCAGTCGAGACCCCCAAAGTTCGGTGGCGTAGAAGCCCACTTGAGCATGTGACGCAGTATGTTTTTAGCGTATCCATCATCGCTAGGTTGCCTGCACATACTTAGTAACACGGCTACCCCAGTTTAGGTAGATGACATGAGGGTGTCGCCAGAAGGGCTAGCATCCAGACACTCACCCCAAGAGATAAAAGATGCACAATTGGTGTGCGGGCTGATGATGGAGTCAATGATGGGATATGCGATGGCTGAATTTCGCATGCAGAAGGCAATCTCGCCAAGTGGTGCTCAGGGCCACTCCTAACGAACAAAAAAAAATCACGATTCGTGATATTTTTTGTCGTGAATCGTGATTTTTTTGTCGTGATTCACGACAAAAAAAATGATGATTCATGACGCCAATTCTTTTAGCTTTTCCCTAAAAAAAACAAAATCACGATTCGCGACATTTGTGATGTCTCAAAATACGCCTGATCAAGGCACTACGCAACCCCCGCGCACCAACGGTATCCGAAGCTCGGTATAGCGGCATGGCAGACTCTGCTTCGTACGCCGCTTGTGGACAACGGGCGGCTACCGGAAGACACCGGTGGGCGCGGGCTAACGAGGAAGTTGTGGCCTCGAAATTTCCAGGAGGAGGAGCCACTGCTGGAAGACAAACGCGAACATGACCTGGGGATGTCACAGGCCAGGCCGGGCAGACGGCCTGCGAGATGGAATCTCGCGAAACGAGCTTGGCCGACGGTCGGTAAAGTTGGAATCTCGCAGGCTGGGTCAGGCTTCGCCCCGTGATTCGAATATGTCACGGGCTGGGCCAGGTGCAGACGGCCCAGCCCGGCCTGGCCGTACCCCACTCTCGAGAGTTGGCTCCACACCCCCAAAAAACGTTGGGTTTGAAACATCAGAATTTTCACTATTTGAATATATCACGAAACGCGACGTATTTCGGCTTTTTTCGTTAGAACTGAAACGGATCGTGATCTTTTGGCATGCCAAAAAATCACGAATCGTGATTTTTTTTCGGTTCGTTAGGAATGGCCCTTAGTAAGAGTTGGAAGACTTTTACATGCCTACGATAGCCGCGACACATAGGTTGAAGAGACAAGTTGAGACCATCCGGATGACCGAGGACGAAAACTCCCTGCTGTTTCTAGGAACGGTAGACAAGACAGCAGATGAGCTGGCTATGCTTGGCTGCGATATGAGTGTAGAAGAAGTGAACCCCCACATAGTCAACAACCTCTCGTCTTTGTACACGATACAAAGTAAGTCAGTTCTTTCCCACCCTTCCATCCCCCGTTCCGAGATCGATGAGATCATCCGTGACACGTATGCCAACGACAAGGTAGATAAGGAGATTATTTCTAAGGCGTCGGGCGTGCAGGGAGTGGCAGATCAGCATGCCTTTGTACGCCGGAGGTACGCAGCTTGCCGGTGGTGGAGGTGCGGGTCCAGGAGGGGAAATGAGGAACAGGAGAGACGGGAGGTTCGAGGATGGGCATCAGCAACAGCAGCAACAGCAGTATCATCATCATCAGCAGCAGCAGCAGTACCAGTAGCAGCAGCAGCAGCAGCAGCAGCAGCAGCAGCAGCAGCAGCAGCAGCAGCAGCAGTAGCAGCAGCAACCCCAATAGCAGCAGCAGCAGCAGTTCCAACATCAGCAGCAGCAGCAGTCCCAGCAGCAACATCATCGGCGCCATCAGAAAGGTGGCAACCGGGGAGGAGCTTCGCCGGGGGGAATAACCGGCCCCACATGGCGTGGGGATGCCGTGCCCTGCAGGTACCGTTGGGATGACTTTGGTCCCAACCCCTTCGGTACGGATGGGGCAGTCCCCTCCATCGGCTGGGTACCTACCGACCCACCTCCAGGGACAATGCCGCCGATGCCCCCGCCGCCTGTTAGGACTCCGGCAGGCTGGGGCCCCCCCACCGAACAACACGCCATGGAAGTGCAAGGGGCTCTGCTTCCGGCGCGGCAGACCGGGCTACTACGTCGCGGAATGCCAGGTAGCTCCCGCGCAGATGAACGTCGCGGTCCCGTGTGCTTCTGCTCCTCAACCCCCTCATCAGACGCACTACGAAGGTGGCTGGCTGCAGGAGACGCCCTACGGCAGTGGTGGGTATACCTCGGCCGGAGCTTCCCCGTCACAACAACCCTCCTCGAGTACTTCCCCTTCCCCTGACCCAGCGAACAACGGCAACCCTACACCTGCGTTCGACCCGCACCTCCTCACCGAGCAGTTTGCTCACCAAGGCAAGACGGCTGACGATTGGTTTTGGGCTAGTGAGAGAAAAGAGTGGGTAGAAGTTTCGGGAGCGACCTTCCACGTAATTGGTAACCCCTTTGACATGGTAGACTATGGCACCCCTCCCCCTGATAAGAGCAGTTTGGTGGTCGGTGACATGAGGTCACTGAAGGTCGAGTACTTTGGTTAGATTCATGGTGATCCACAGTTCTCAGTGTGACGTTCGAGTTTGGCTGTTGGACGTAGCATACGTACCCGATGGTTGCTTTAACTTGTTTCCGCTTCATGCAGTAATGCTGAAATGCCCGGTGGCACTTGATGCTCAGGGAGCTCACATGTTGGAAGGGCAATTGTCCTTCATGCGTAAGAACGCGGGTTCATACGTAGACGCAACGCGGATAGTAGAGACCCCGATAGCTGCGCTGTTTTGGCCCCTGGAAAAATGCAGAAATCTGATATTAACAACCTTCGTGTTTCCCTTGCCCACTCCCATGCTAACACCTTCCGTGAGACGGCACGCCAGGTGGACACTAAGGTTTTTGGGGAGTTGGTTCCGTGTGCTGGGTATTCTGAGGCGAAAGGGAGGAGGATGGCGGTACCGTAGACGACCGAGTGTCGCTCCACCAAGCCTCTGGAGCGTCTGTTCGTTGATCTGTCGGGACAGCACTCTACGTTTGCCGGCGGTGCGCAGTACTTGACGATGATCGTCGACGACTACTCGCGGCTGGGATGACCGTATAGTTTGAAGCGGAAGTCCGACGTCCCGAAGGTCTTCGCTGGTTTTCTGACCAACATCGATGCCAAGGGTGTGCGATCCATCGTGGAGTGCCTTCGCTCGAACAACGGCACCGAGTTCACCAAGGCGGAGTTCGTGGGGATGCTCAACCAGCGTGGCATCCGCCGCGAGCACACGTCCGTCGATTCTCCGAAGAATGACGGCGTGGTCGAGCGACGGATTGCCATGACGCTGGAGCTTGCAATGGCGTCCCGCCTGGAGGTCCCCCGCTTGGTCGGCAAAGCAAGGATGCCGGCGACGCAGCCCCTCTGGGCTGGGTCATGCGTGTACGCGAGCGATGTGATCAACATGACGGCAAGGGCAAGGGGCAAGCCCGACAAGGACTCCCCATATTGACAATTCTACGAGAGAGCACCGTTTGCGCGGTTGCTCCCGTTTCTGAAGCCGGGTTTTCACCACGTCAGGAGAACCTTAAAGACGGAGCCAAAGGCGGAAGCTTGCTTCTACCTTAACGGTGGAAATCACCCCTCAGCTGACTGCAGCAAGATTCTGTTGGTGTCTTGCCGGATGTCGTTCTCCTGTGACGCTACTTGAGAACACTCGAGGAAACCGTTTATGAGGTTACTGCCTTCGGAGGAGGAAAGCTCCCTGCCGTCGCCGCGCCACAGCCCTCGGGTCCGCCGGAGCCTATGAGGGGCCCCGACGTATGGACCGAGCCACCGTCCCCATCCCCAATGCTGCCGCTGCAACCTCCGTCATCACCGCCGCTACCACCGCCGCCGCTGCCGTCATCGTTGCCGTCACGGCCGCCGTCATCGTCACCGCCGCCGCCGCCACCGCCACCACCGCCACCGCCGTCGTCGCCGTTATCACCGCGGTCGCCGACGCAGAGGTCACCGCAGCCACAGCTTTCGCAGCGTGCTGCCCGGGAACTGGGTTCTTATATCCCGGACCCGGAGGATGTGCTGAGGGGGCGGACCAGGGGGGAGACTGCACGACACCAGGAAGGTGGTGGCGGTGCGCAGAGATGGCGGACAAGACGGAAAACTGCATGACACCAGGAGGGTGGTGGCGATGTATAGGATGGTCGGACCAGGGGGGAAGCTGGGCGATACCCGAAGGACAGAGATGTGTTGAGGGGGCGGACAAGAGGGGAGACTGCGCGGAACCGCGAAGCTGTAGGGCATGGGATGCCGTCGTTGATTGAAGCGCGGGAAGGTATAGGGCATGTACTTTTCCACCAAGCTCCATCGCGCGAGAACCCTCCCCTTCCCACACGCTCGGCGAGCGAGCATTCGACGCCGAACTCGTATGCTGAAGCGTGTGCGGACGAGTATTCGGCCATCTGGAGGCAGGCGATGGATAAGGAATATCATGGACTGGCGGAAGTGGGGACGTTTGGAGCGACATAGCAACCAGGGGGGCTCAACGTCATCTCGGCGAAGTAGGTGTTCGCCTGGAAGGTCAACGAGCATGGTGATGTGGTGCGGACAACAAGACTGGTAGCACGAGGGTTCAAACAGCGTGAAGGTTTGGATTTCTTGGAGACGTTTGCCCCGATGCCTGCAGCGTCTTGTTTTCGTGTGTTGGCTTCTGTTGCGTGCGAGTTGGGTTTGTATTTGCGTCATTTTGATGCTGAGCAAGCGTTCGTGCGGTCGAGTGTGGAAGAGGATGTTTTCATGCGACTACCCCCTGGCTTCGGCGAAACGTTTGGTAAGGTGGTCAGGTTGAACTTCGGTATCTACGGCTTCAAGCAAGCGTCGAGGTCATGGCACAACCACCTCCCCACTGACATGAAGGGTCTAGGATTTGAGCAGAGCCCCGCTGATGTGTGTGTCACGAGGTTGGTCGAGTCGGGCTCTGTCTCCATAGTAACAGTAGTTCATGTGGATGATATTTTCGTTCTAGGACTTAAGCTAGATGCGATCAGTTCTGTGAGGACCTGAGCAGCCTTGTTCCGATCTACATTCTGGGCGAGTTGCGGTGGTATGCTGGTTGTTGTTTTTCGAGGGACTGTGATGCTGGTCCTTTGACGATTTCGCTGCAGGCGTTCGCTGAAAAGACCGCGGTGAGGTTTGATGTTAGTTCTGGGAGAAATAACTCGCTTGCGACTGGTGTGAAGCTCGAGGAGTTCGACAAAAATGAGCCCGTGGGTGATTGGCCTTGGTGGGGTGCTTGATGAGGCTTGCGAACCCAACACGACCGGATATTGCGAAAGCAGTAGAGAGGTACACGAATAAGCCGAGGAAAGTACACTGGAGGACAGCAGTCGGTATTTTGAAGTATTTTTTCCACGAGTGATTTCGGCATGACGTTCCAGAGAGGTAGCGGGCTGGAGCTGGTAGCGTTTGCAGATGCAGAATATGCCAAAAATGCCACTGACAAGAGGTCAGTTTCCGGTGGGGCTAACATGTGTGCTGGGGCGTGTGTGCTGGTTTTCTAGCAAGCAGAAAAGCGTCACGCTCTCAACCACTGAGGCCGACTATGTAGCACTGGCAGACACTGTCAAGGAGGCGATATTCATGCGCTATGTATGGAGTTTAGTTTTTCCGGGGTTTGGGGAGAGATGCACTACGGTGTTTGAGGAATAACGAGGGGGCAAGGCACCTGGCACAAAATCCAGTGTGCACGTCGAATTCAAAGCACATCGACGCACGACACCACTTTTTGCGGGAGATGATTTTGCAGGGTGTGTGTTACCCATGTAGAGTCGGACAGAATATCCGCCTAAATATCCCTCTCCTATAATCCGACATCAATGTATGGAACTCCCTAATGTTAGATGGAACATCTCAGTCGTGTTCCTGAGTACAATCAATATCCCCCCCCTGCTCATTATTCACGACCATATCACTATCCCCTCAGTTCTGTATATGACAATGCACGACACCACAGGGTTGATATATGTCAACACTGACCAACTCATGTGAAACTCAGAAACATAAATGTTCAAAGAATAAAAATCAAACTCTCAACTTCCGAAGTAATACTCATATGCTCAAGTCAGAAAAAAATGAATATGGACGCACGCGCCCCCACTCTCTTCACTCCCATCATAAAACCTCTCCCTCCGTTCCACAAGAAATTATTGCCAATCATGGAAAATATCATAATAGTAGTCATGTCAACCAAAGTAAAAATTAGGCCAAGAAAATTTGATGTTAGAGATCGCAAGGAACTCCGTTCCTCCGGATAAGAGTCTCCCCTTATCCCCTACTCCCGCCATGGATACACAGATCGCGACGGTAATGCGATATAGCATACATCTCTTTTCACTTAAATTTTATTTGACGTTGAAACTATTAATACTCGAAATAATAATCACTCAAGTTGAAAACTCCACAAACTCTCGAAATCCATCACCAGGAACAAAACGGTATCATCCTCGGAATTAGCCAAGAAAAAAACGGCGGAATCTTCGGCTTTATAATACAAAACAAATTCTTCATTCTAAAATTATCATACGGAACCTTTTATCTCGGAAAAAAGGCGTCAAAGATTCATCAGAAAATCCCGGTGGCAACGAAAAATCGTGTGGTTGAGCGGCTTCGAAAAGAAATCTGCGCGCTGCTCACACGGGAGGTTTATTGTGCTGGAAGTTCGCTGGTTTGGAAAATGACCTGCATGTGTCGTCATGCCCTGTGACTCAACAGCTCGGATATAATACAAGAGGTGTTCCGTGTTATTGCTGGAGTCAACCAAGCGTTCCTGTGCCAGCTGCGTCTATACCTTTAGAGATCAATCAATAACAGGACAAGAGTTCGAATCTCCCTTTGAGCACATCTTGTTACAGAAACTCTTGTGCGTGCGTCCCTAAAAACATATCTCCCTGGTTTCTCAAGTATTGAAGCGAAGCGGGTAGGTCAGCGTACGGCCGTATACGGTACCGACGCCTCAAATATCTCGCCGTTCAGAGGGGGGGAGAGTGCTATTAAGAGTACCCTAGGCTGGGTGGTTGATCGATATTTTACCCCTACGACTCAGGAGGCTATGCTATTACAGTAAGGCGTCTCGTTGGATCGTTCGCAGTGTCCCACAGGGACACAGCAGAGTGTAGACAACAAAGAGGAGCGCCGGAAAGAAAACATCCTGCGGCTGAATACTCTCGTTGCATGATGATAATTTGATAGCATGCCAGGGTATTTAGGCTGGTTACCGGATAACAAAAGGGGTAGTGTGGGGCTGGCCCGGCTACTGTATTGCAGGTCGAACTAGACGCGTGCAGTTACTTACAGAGTTTGATGTCTAATCTTGATGATTCCCACTTTCCTGGCTCTCAGAAGGTTCTTAGAGCAGGGTTTTGTATACAAACTATTTATTTGGCACGTTTCATCAGACACGCCTGCTCGAGAATAGAGGGGAAACGGGATATCATGTGTTGTAAGGTTTAGTTGGGGTAGGCAATTGGATAACCTTTTTCCAGCAGCCCAACGGACTAAGACCTTAACTTACGGTGTCTATCGGCAGGACATGGGTCGTTGGTCGTGAGTTCGAACGTTACGTCCACCGTGAAAACGCTTTGTCATGAGGAAAAGTGAATTTCCTCATGAGAGTGTTTCACGGCCTAGATTGGCTAGTAGGCGATTGACTAACCTTTTATCAGTATCCCAACGGACTAAGACTTTAACACATGAGTACCATGACATAAGCCCAACTTGAAGGGCTGTATGTGGCGATGCAAATAAATTAAGAGGGAGCAAAATCCACCCAGAAAATTCTGAGAAATGGATCGAAGATACGGCGCTTCACAACCCACTCACACACCTCTATAACTTGCAAGGCGAAAGCCGGTTACACCAATAAAAATATGCATCCTGCGATGATAGTAAGCAGGTTAGTTCCGGAAGAGACTCGAGGGATCGAAAGGTATGCGGCATGCAACGTGGCCGGAAAAGGGTCGCGAAGAATAGGATCAAGGAAAACAGAACGCCACGAACTCGAGGGACGTACTGAGTGCTACAGCGGTAGCACGTATGGACTCCGACCGACCTCAGGGGGGCGAGAAAAAGAAGGAAAACAAACCGAGCTACGCATGCATGCCGGGTGTCAGAAGGGGAACAAAGGCAAGGCAAGGGACAGGGCACGGTAGTCCAGACCCAAGGATGATACGCAACAGGTGATCCCAAAATCGGTGGGCTGGCAGAACGATGCAAAGGGGTACGAACCTAAACACATTGGAGACGGGAAAACGCGGCCCAAGTGGGAAAAGGGAAGGAAGGGCGCTCGATAGTCAAGGCAGCCAAACAGTCTCAGGAACGACTTGCAGCACACCCGGACAAAGGTGGCGCGGAAGGATTCAAAGCTAAAATCCGAAAAATATAAAGAAGGGGGGTTCGTGCCGAGACAGAGGGAACGAAGAAAAAACATCCAATACGTAAGTGAAGATCAGCCATTCGGCCCTACATGGGAGAAGGAGCCGGAGGAGTACAGTCCCACGTATGAAGCTGAAATACGAACGAATACAAAGCAGAAAACAAGAAAAACGAGAAGATTGTGTTAAGATCAAAGTCAGGACAATTTTTATCCCTGGACAGGTTTGCCTATTAAGCCGGGACTCGTGCCCGTGTTGTTTGCTTAGAGATAGAAGAAGAGCTGCTTTTTTCCCTTCGTGCGCGCGGAGACTGAGACCCAAGCTCATGCCTTACTGGGAAAACCCCTGGTTTAAGACACGCCTCCCAAGTACTCCAAATACGATCACAATACCTGAACCCAGGTAATTATCGGGCTTTCAGCCTCTTTCAAAGCAGTACCTTAACACTAGCCCACTCTGATAAGCCGTATATACAGAATTATGAGAGATGCATGGATAACCCGATTCCACGAAATAGAACATGAGTCGAAGATGTGGCTTCTCAAAACCCACTCCCACACCTCTGAATGGCATGGTAACGAAGCTGGCACGTCCGTATAAGTAAAAAAGGAAGGCCTAACCTTAAGCTACTAGAACAAATCGTGAACGAAAGCCATCGCATGCCATCCGCAACGTCGGGAGGGCAAGAAAGTGTCTGCGGAAAAGCGAAAAGTGAACACCAAAACCGAGGCGGTCCTATTGCCTACCAGGTAGTAGGTTAGATCAAGTTTTATCCAGACAAAATACGCTAAACCCATCCCCAACCCAGCCCAAGAAAAACAAACTAGGAACATATATAGCAGAAAAAACCCGACCCGAAAACGTCAAAAAATAGAAGACCACCCCCCAAAATCCTGGAAAACGGCAAGAACAAAATATCGAGTGCAGCCGAGAAGAAAAAATCAGCTATCCACAGCGGCGCCTCGAGGTTCATCTGCGATACGCTGGACCGTGTGAAACGCGCTAGCCACGGGCATTTGCAGGCACCAAGAAAGTACAGCTCTCGTCGAAGTCGTTTAGCGCGCCGGAGAAAGAGAAGCTTGATCGGTCCCGGGCCGTCCAAAAATCGAATCATATATACCACACCTGTTGGTTTAGTCGCGTTGATTTTCCCGAACTACCACAGAGCGTTGTGGCCCTTGTATCAAACGTGGGCTCCGTTGGGAAGCATGGTGTTGCAGTATCGGCGAAGCGATTGGGCGTGCGATACACAGCCATAGCCGGGTGCCAGAAATCGCCCGCCGTTACACCGAGAGAGCTCCCGTTGTGCCGCGCCGATTCTAATCCGGCTGTACAGGCGGTTGGTTTGGCGGTACTGGTTCGGGGTGCCGGCCCAGTAGCGCAACCTTTCGTGGCGAGAAAGCTGAAGGTCCATTTCCCATTGCCAGGATGGTCGGGATAGTCTTGTCCAGTGCGGCTCACACATTACCGCGACGACGCCACCTCGACCTCGAACCGATTGGTGTCCGGTAATATTTTCCACTTTGAGTCGATGAAGAAGGGTCGAAACGTCATCCTGGGTGACGTGGTACGAGGGGGGATTCCTGAAGAAGTTCTTGAGCATGTATTGCGTCAACCCCGCGGGAAAATACGTCGGCATGTCGCCACGGTCGTGGGAGTTAGCATAGGGCTTGCAGCGTTGAACTGACAAGGGCCGGCGAGCATCAGCGCAGGGCATATCGGAAGGAAGATCTAAATACATAAGCTTGGTCCGGAGAGGAAATCCGTCCGGGGTGTCCGCAAAGGAGCAGGGGCCAACTGCGAGGAATTTATAGGGGTTCGTCCAGTTGAGTGAGAGTTTGGTCTTGAGGACCTTGGCGTCCGTTGTTTAGGCTTTGCGCCCTCGCGGATGGTGGCCACCGTATTGTACACCCACGCCCAGCCGCCAAAGGCGAAATTGGGGACCGCACTCAGTGCGTCGGAAAAGGCGGAGTTGCGGTGGTTCACCCGAGCAACAGTGAGGGCACGGTGTTCGCAAACGATACCTTACGCGCGCTGCTGGCGGTGCGTTGCCAAATGGCAGTAGCTAGGTGGTCGTGGGCCAAACTCTGGTGGCCGCGACTCCTGCACGCTCGAAAATCGTAAGGGGGGGGTGAAAAGGCCCCTGTCGACGACGCCATTTGTTAAGATCAAGATCGGGACACTTTGCATCCCCGGACAGGTATTTGGGTACTAAGACGGTATTCGTTGGTACTCACGTGTATTGTTTGGTTAGAGATGGAAGAAGAGCAACTTTATTCTCGTCGTGCACGCGGAGACTGAGATCCAAGCTCGTGCCTCGCTGGGGAAACTTTGGTTTTCCATCTAAGATACGCTTCCCAAGTACTACGAATGCGATTCCAATACCTGAACCCAGTTAATATCCGGGCTTTCAGCCTCTTTCAAAGCAGTAGCATAGCACTGACACTCCCGAAACAAGAAATATGGCATGTTTTGCCTGTCACTCCTTAGCGACAAGGCGAAGGAGGGGGCAGGGGGGTAGAAAAGCCGGAAGAAATAAATTGTCATGAAAAACGCCTGGCAACTGGAATACAAAAATGTTGCAACGTGGTGCCCATTACTAAATAACGGAAGGCAGAAAGGGTGAACTAAACCGAGAGAAACATACTGGTCCGGACAAAAGTGGTCACAGAGGTAGGTGACGCGTAGCACGCAGACACTAAAGTGAAAACACAGGTGGGCAACGGAGGAGAAACAGCATAGTCGAAGAAAATGACGGGAGGAAGCGTTGGCAGGGGTGCATAATTCCTCAGCAGCAGCGCTCTAAGTATCGGCAGACAACCGGTCAAAGACTGAAATAGATCACCAATACGGGGTATCAAAATAACGAGAAACAAAACACAATCGCGTTAAGCGATGAAGAATATGGCAGTTAACGCGGCACTCGAACCAAATGTGGGGGCAAAAAATATGTGGTATAACTAGTCCGGATGCAACGAACGTTTCAGGTGTCCATCATAAAAGCAAAATGCAAGAATGGCATTAACAAATTGTCGAGGCGGAATACCGAAAAAAAGCGTCAGGTTCAGGAAATGAGAAAAGAATAACGCGACACCCGAGCCAAATACAGGGGTGAGCGTTGTGGAGGTATAACAAATCCGGTCTCAATAAAGGATTCAGGTCTCAGTCTCAAAGATGCGAGAGAGAAAACGCGAAGAAATCATCGAGGCGGAACGCCGGAAAGGATGTTAAATTCCTGAAAAAAAACAAGATGGACTGAATGCAAACAGAGGCATACCAGCTTAGGCGTCTACGAAAGGCGGCTATGTATTAAGCTAATTGGGGAGAAAGAAAAAAAAAACAAAAAACAAACTTGAAGACCCATTATTGAATACCGGTTACGAACAAGCAAAATCAGTTTGTCACTGCGGGGTCGGCAAGTTCGACTCCACGGGACTCATCGACGTTGCGTAAAACTCCACGATGAAGAGCTCCACCTTGGTGAGTTTGGAAGCACCAGGGGTTGTGCCCCGCCCCGATAGCTGTAGGGTAGCTGGGAGATGAGCGTTGAGCTTGACTGTCCCGGGATCGTCCAAGAAACGAACAATGTAGACGGCGGTTGTCGTGGTGTGCGCGGATCTTGCCGAGTCACTAATGATAATCGCGGTCCCTGTACCAGACATGGCCTCTGACGAAGAGGGTGGTGCTGCTGAAACGATTGGTCCAATCTTGGTGCGTGACAAGGCAGTAGTCTGAAGGCAAATATCGGGCGCTCTGATCTCGTGAGAGTTCTCGCTGGTCAACACCGACGCGCTCGCGGCGATACAACCGATTTACGCGTTGGAGTTGAAGTGGTGTGCCTGCCCAGAGACAAAGAACATGCTGCCGAAAGGGCTGGAGGTCCATCTCTCGCTCCCGTGAGAGCTGAAGAAGGCCTTTCCAGTGGTTTGCGTTGAGGACGGCTACGACGCCGCCCCTACCACGTACAGACCAGTGACTGGCGATTTTCTTGACTTCTAGACCTTCGATGGACGCCGCAACGTCGTCCTCGGTGACGTGGTAAGGAGGGGATTTTGAGGTGTAGTTGTTGAGGAATACGGTGATAGTCCCGTGGGGAGACACTGCGGAAGGTCGGGGCTGTCGTGAAGGTTTGCACAAGACTAGCAGCGAACCGCCGACACTCGGCAGGGCGCGTCCGCCCCTCGTCGGGAAGGTCGAGGCGAAGGATCTTGGCGGTCGGAGGGTGACCGTCAGCCGTCGATTCCGCAGCGGCGGGACCAACGGCTAATAGCTTGAAAGGCACGATCCAGTTGAGCGAAAGCTTCGCTTGAAGGACCTTAGCGTCAATGCCGGCTTGGGCCCCTAGTCGGATGGTAGAGGTGGTGCTATAGATCCATACCCAACCACCGACGTCGTAGGTGGGGAGTTGTTTGAGCCCGTCGGACAGTGCAGAATTGCGGCGTTCAACGCGGGCAATATCAAGGGTGTGTTGTTCACTGACCAGGGCGAACGAGCGTCGCTGACGGTCCGCGGCCAGGTCGACATACTCGAGCTGGTCCCTAGCGAGAGTTTGATGTCCGCGAGCGTGCGGAAGCTCGGAGACGGCGAAGGGTAGGCGGGGGAGGCGGTTGATGTGCACCGCGTTGGAGGTTAGCCTGGTGGCAGAACTGATTGAATTATTGCAAGCAAATTCCGTGTGCGGCAAATGAGAATCCCAGTCATTTCGTTGTTCGTTTGCGACTATAAGGAGCATCTTTACCATGGTATGGTTCACGCGCTCGGCGCCGCCGTTGCCGTAGGATGATAGGAGCTCGTAGATTGTTTCGCATGCCTTGTAGCTTATAGATATCGTGAGACAGCTTGGAGAAGAATTGGAGGCCGTGGTCGGAGTGGAGACTAACGGGGAATCCCCAAAGAGGGATGAACTTGTTTTCCAAGATGTCAGCAGTGCCATCGGCCGTAAACTCAGCCGCGGAAACGGCGTACATGTGTGCGTCCCAGCTGAAACGGTCGGTGAAAAGGCGAATGTAGGAGTTTCCGTTGGGTGTAATCGGGAGGGGGCCGAAAAACGCCACGCTGATCGCGATGAGAGGTCCGGACGGCAAGGTGAGCGACAGGACGGACCAGCGCATTGTCTTCCTGAACGCTGTATGTGCTTGTCACTGGAGGCAATGTCGAAGCCACCATCGTGTGCCCTCGGTCATGCCGATCCACCAACAAAGTGCTCGAGCATAGAAAGCGTGCGAGCCACTCGAAGGTGGCAGGAGGCGTCGGCGTGGCAGGCTTGCATGATCCACGGCCGCATAAGGAGCGGTACGTGAATCCAAGTGAGCTCGTCAATAACCAGAGCAGCGGCGCTCCCGCTGGGTACGCCAGACCGGCTGTCGGGGGAGAGAAGTTTCCGCACCAACAGAAGGGTCCCACCATCATCCCTACAGAGACGTCTTTTTTCAACCAAATAACGGATTCCCGACAAGGTGGGGCGTTAGTGTGATGGAACGTGAAGACGAATATCGTCGGGGAGGATCGGGGGGGTCCCGAAGAGAAGATGCCGAATGGCGGAGTCACAGGCTCGATGAGGGGCTAGGGCACCAGTGGCCTAGAAGGTCGCCGCACGACAGCTGGTGATTTCCCCTCGGTGGTGGCACGAGGGCCGGGGAGTGGAAACCTTAACTGACTGCGGGTTCAGGAGATCCAGCGGCAGCGGCGCGACGCCGGCGCATTTTTGTCGAGATAAGTTCCGACGGAACGAGGGAAGGCGGGCGAGCCTGAGAAGTTGAAGATAGCTGAGGTGGAGCAGGGAGCACAATCGAGCTAGAATCACGGTCGGTCTTGGCCCTTCGCGAAGCTGTCCGAAGGTGAGCAGGGGATGCCTGAGAACCGAGGTCTCTGGCATCGCTGCGAGAAAATGGCTGTGGGCTGGAGGTCGTGGATGGGACATTGTCTGTACCCACGCCAACAGAGCCGCGTAGGAAGCGGGGGCGGACGAATTAATATCCAATGCTGCGGTGCCTAAATGTGGGGCACGGGGCTGGGCGGGCGCGGCAGGAGAAACATTCTAACCGACGCCGGCCGGAGCCGTGGGAGCTGGGGGCGGAGCGGGCGCGAGGGTAAAATTCTGACCTGCGCCGACGAAAGCTGTGGAGGGTAATGTGGGCACGGCTAACACGAAATCGGTGAAATCGCAAACCGCATTTGTGCCGGATGTGAGAGTCCGGTTTAATCCTCGTGAAGAGACAGGGGTTGGCGCACGAGCGACGAATTCTCCATATGGAGCGTGGAGGTCGTCAATCCTCTTCGTGACCTGTGTTCGCGGATTTCGCGAAAATCTGGTTGAGAGAGTGGGGGCCCACCCAAACCGACGCTGCGGCTGAAGATCGCGAGCCCACCCAAGCCTAGACGTCGAGGCGGGGGGCCATCGAGAGACAGGCCTGCCGAACGTATGAGGTTGATGCGTTCTTTCATGGATAGCGTCAGATGACTGCATCTGCTGCGGTCATTCACGGACGCAGGTAGCGGTGGCCGGGATAAAAAGTCTGCGCTACCGTTGGCGGTGTCTTTAAGATCCTGTATGATATGTACACATGTATGATCTGCAGGGTCTGCATGATCTACCTGAGTGGAATCTGTGTGATCTGCATGATCTGTTCATCTTCACAAGGATGGGGTCTGTATAATCTGCATGATCTGCACATGTTTATCGGTGGGTTTGCATGACCTGCAGGAATTGTATGCAGGATCTGTAGTATTAGGCAGGTGTGAGGGGGATGTTGATGTGTGCGATCTGTACATATTTACCGGGTGGTATCTATATGATGAGGTAGATATTTCACACTTGTGTACCTGAGTGAGAACTTGCAGGATTTCTGTATGATCTGCAGAATTCGTAAATCAGGATACTTCATAATTGTTTACATCATGTTTAGCCGGGATGGGGTCCGTATGAGGTAGATAGTCACACGTGTGTACATGAGAGGGAATTTGATATGTGTGATCTGTACATACGTGTGATCTGCAGGATCTGTATGATGTACCTAACTGGAATATATGTGATCTACATGATATGTTCAACTTGATCGGGACGGGTCTGTACGATCTGCATGACCTGCACATACATGTTTATCGGTGGGTTTGCATGACCTGCAGGACCTGTATGATCCGCAAGATCTGCAATATTTGGCAGATGTATACCTGAGTGGGATCTTGGTCTGTGCGATCTGTACATCTTCACCGGGTGAGATCTGCATAATCTGCATGAACTGCACATGTTTCGTCGAGAAGATCAAAGAACCAATCAAGACAAATCAAGCTCGAAAATGAGTTGATGGACAACCCTGTACACGCGCAACGCAATTAACACCAGGTACACAATGCACTGGTACACGAAATAGCCAGGATGTGATAAAAAGATCAGTCGCACGGGCACAAAAGAACGAACAGTAGCAGCAAGGAAAGCAACCTGCGTCAACAACAGCAGTAGCTATACCGTGACAGTGTGCAGCAGCGTCATCAGCACGAGCACCAAGATAAACCACCGTGTGACACGGGCAAAAATATACCTTGGGTAGAAGCAAGAAAAGGCGCCAGCCTCAACAGTAGCAGCAGTAGTAGTAGCAGCTATACTGTGACTGTGCGCAGCAGTGTGCAGCAGCAGCGGCAGCAACAACAGGAGCAGCAAGATAAGCAACCGCGTGGCACGAGCAAAAATAAAGTAAGGGTAGCAGCGAGAAAAGCAACCTGTCCCAGCAACAGTAGCACCTATACCGTGATTGTGAGTATTAATAGCGGCAGCAACAACACGAGTAGTAGCAGAATAATAAGCAAACCGTGTGGCACGGGTACATTGTACAAAGGACAGTGAACACTCGGCTATTACACGCAACGCAGTACGTGGTGAAAATATCCGATAAGTGATGAATCGCACCGAGATACTAAAAAAATGCTACCTGGTAAGTACGTACGTGGTGGCTCAGCCTTTTCTCACGTCTTGTGGCCGAGCAGTCACGAGCACACGAGCACTCAGCACCAGCAATAGCAGCAACAACACTCAGCAGCACTCGAGCAAAACTCGATTCGAGTAGCACTCGTACACACCTGTTGTTGCTGCTCTTGTACTGCTGCGTACTGCTCGAGCAGCACTCGAGCGCTCGAGCATGAGCAGGTTTCCAAGCCTATTGCACCGCAAAAAAATCACACGGGACCACGATCACTCGATAGCTGAAGCGCAACGAGCACGAGACGAACACAGGCACGACGTGGCCAAGCAGCCACGGGTACACGAGCATTCAGCAGCAGAGCAGCAGCGCCCAGCGACACTCGAGCAACATTCGACTCCAGCAGCACTCGTGCGCCTGTTTCTGCTGTTGTTCTACTGCTGAAGCTCGAGCAGCACGGGCTCGAGCAGAACTGATGCGTGCTGTTGCAGTTACCGCAAGAAGCGATAAACACAAAACCTTTGCAGCTAAAAATACGAAGATCCGGGCAGGTTTCCAAGCCCCTAGATGGCTATTTGGAAGTGGGACCCCATCCCCTGAGTCGCTTGCTGGCTCACTTGACTTTGACCACCTAGAGCATGTCCCACGGAGCCCGGCCGGAGCCAACGCTTGCACCGTACTGTCCATGACGCCTCCCTGCGGGCCCCGCAGCAGGAAGACGAGAACAGACCCGCGGCCAGACGAGAAAAGTGAATTATTCCGGAACAAATGGCCATTTTGTACAAAGTACTACAAGGTTCCCCTTCGGGATGTGGGTGGCATTAAAAACGTGAAATCCGGGGGGTGTCGCAAGTTGACAAAGGAGACGCAGGTAAAACCCTTGCACCTCTGGTTTGAGTAAAAATGATCTCGGAGTAAAATGAGTCATGGGTTGCAGTAGTACTGTAATAATGCTAATGGCGAAGAGTAGTAGTCTAGTCTTTGATGCTCTCGCATGTCTTGGCGAACAGGAGGCATGGGTTACTTTATTGCTCAAAGGAAAGCGTAGCACTCACAAGGAAATTGACGAGATTTGTATCATCCAGGTATTTATCGCCTGGGTGGGATCTGTATCATCGATATATGCGTGATCCTTGATGATCTGAACACCTCTACCGGATAGAGTCTGCGCGAGCTGCATGTACTATGCATGTAAATCGAACATGCATGCACCGTGATTAACTGATGAATAGCTTTGCGTGGGTGGGTCTGCATGATCTGAAGGATCTGTACGATCTGCAGGATTTATATAATGTAGAGGTATCTATTGGAGATGTTACTTGACAGTAGCTATCATTTTGTCGTCACTGGATAACACGGAATAATCTGGTAGTATACGGTATAAGGAATCCATAAAAAATCGATTTTGGGTGTGTCATTACCTGACGAACGTTGTCATAGGCCGTAATCAGGTACGGGTGTGTCATCACCTGACGAATGTCGTCGTAGGAGGTATATGTATCTGTTAAAGATCATCAAGATTGGAACAACAAACAGGAGCGTTTGCACGCCCACTTGTTTACTCTACTTTTGCTCATCATCATCAGCTTGTCTGCTGAGCTTAATAAATAATCAACCTTGGCCTGGAGTCGCCAACATCATCATCTTTCTTCTATTCGAGGGTTTCACGCGAGTCTGCCTGACAGCAACTCAAGCGTTTGCACCTCGATCGGTTCTGTGTCTTGACCGGTCATCGGCAAGCGAGACTAAGCGTACACCAGCTTCGAGCTGATACACGCTACTTCACATCAATCTTTAATAGGTTATGAGCCTCGAAACGCGTGCAGACGCAACCATCAGCCACGGGGCATTTCAGCGCGGCTACGACCACGTTATTCCAAGAGTTTCCGTTCCTTATGGCTTCAGCGGGGCGGAGATTTCAACATTAAAAGAACGTCTGCTGTAGCCTGAGGAGCTTTTGACGACGAGTACTTCGTTCGTTGAAAACTACGTGAGTGCGTGCATCCAAGAGGACCTCACCCTACAACATTATTTGTTTTAGCTGTGATAGCGGTACCCAGAGATATTCACCACTGCGTTGAAGCTGGTTGGATCCCTTTATCCAGCTTCTGCTGCGTCATGTGTTCTTGAAGACGTGGACCACAAAATCTTGACCAAACGTCGAGTATTAAAACTGTACATTGTTAAAAAGGCAACCCCACCGACAATTCCAGTACTGCTGTGAGAATAGGGCCCCTGCCTGGCGTACACCACACATAGTAAGCCTCGGAAGATTCCGAGCAACAGCCGAGTGGAAGCAACTCCCGGCAGCATTGCTGTCTGTTTAAAGGAGCTCTGACTTCCTACGTGCTTCTCGGGGACGGTTACTTTACCAAGGACCCCAAAGCAAGGGTTGAATTTTTTATCGGGTAGCTGTTTGATCGCGTCTGAGATCATCATCTACACCGACGATTCTACGCCTACAGTAGTAGGCTATTCATACGAGTAGAATTGTGTTACTGCAGCATGGATGACACCAGCAGCAACAACCTCACCAGTGCTATCAAGGGGCTAAGGAAGTTGGACGGACGGAACCCCAGCCTCTTTCGAGATTGGCACAAGAAACTTGCTGTGGTCCTCGGCGTTACACGACGAGATATTGCAAACTTGATCAAAGGACGGACCCGACCAACCGAAGAATCGGCAGCCACGGCACTAGGTGGGACGCGACAAGCTCAGGACACTCTCCAGCAAAGCACAGCGTCCTTTGACAGAGCGAACGAGGACTTATACGCCATTCTGTTCTTGCTAACAGAGAAACCAGCAGCTAATCTCGTATTGAAGCATGAGCACCCAGACGGAATGAGCGGCAACGGACAACAAGCTCTGGAGGAGCTTGTACAGACGTACAACAAGGTTACAGATGAGGTCGTTCGCGCAGCCATGGACAAGCTGGTCAACACCGCCATGACACACAACCAGGACTCCGACGATTTTTTGTTGGAAACATACCTCGCCCGCACCGAGCTAGCCAGGATGGGCGAGCATCCCCGACCGGAGATTCAAGGATATCTGCGTCCAAGGCTTCACATCTGACTACAAGGACATCAAGCTAATGGTGTATCGTGATCCTACCTTCGACATCTAACAGATGCAAAGTACGATGCGACACTTGTACTTTGACAATCTTTCTCGCAACAGCGGAGCGAAGGGAAAAATCGCTGGCCGAGGTGTCGCCATGTCGGCGGAAACATCCATCTGCAATTACTGTGGAAAAGAAGGGCACCACGCTCGCACCTGCTGGAAGAAGCGGGATGAAGCCAACAAATCCAAAGGAACCAAAGGAACCGCAGGACAGAAGTGGTGTTCCGTCCACAAAACCACTTCGCACAGCGATGCGGAATGCTATGAACAGGGTGCCACTTGACCTGAACAATCGGGGGCTCACCTCGCTTCTGCTGCATCAGGTACAAGATCCTCTCCAGCACACGACGAGAAGAGATCATCTTTAAACTTCGACGATGATTTTGATCAAGGATTCGCCTTCTCAGGACTAACGACGGGAAATGGCGGCGGAATCTCAGCGTCCGACTCGGACAGGTTTATCATGTTTGTGGATAGTGGCGCATCGGATCATTTCGTGGACGACGAGCTAATCCCAGGGCTGCGGCAATGCATGACAGAGTACGAGAAGCTGGACCAGCCGAAGCCCATTGAAACCGCCGGTAACAAGAAGGTGTTCGCGACGGCAACAGGCACCATCCGCGGGCACATCATCAACCATTCAGGTCGGCCGATCCCAGTTCGCATCTTCGTACTGATCGTTCCCGGAATGGGACGCCACCTCTTCTCCTCCGCAAGGGCAATGAAATCAGGGGTAAGCACCATCCTCGAGACGGGGAACCCCCGCCTCCAGTTCGACACCACGACTTCTCTCCCTTTGAATCAACACCAGAAAGACGCGGGCATGTGCTCTTTCGAAGTGTCGTTGCGTGCCCTGGACGGCGTAACCTACGGAAAACTCAAGACGCGACTAACACCCTCGATGGGTCCGACGGCACTGCCAAGCGCCGATATCTGGCACAGACGATTGGGGCACATGAACCCCCGCAATATGGAGCTTCTTCGAAAGGTAGACGGCAATGGTGTCGACTACACCGGCAATGTGTAAGGCTGCGATATCTGCGCAGTGTGCAAGAGCACGCGACGCACCCGAAAAAGACAACCATAAGACTAACGGACCAATGGAACTGGTTTACACAGACCTTTTGGGACCCGTCACGCCAGCAGCAAGGGGAGGATTGAAGTACGCCAGCAAGTGTACTGATGATTACTCTCGCATGAAGGAAATCTTCCTTCTTAAGTCCAAGATGGAGGCCGCCCACTCGCTCCACCTTTACAACAAAACGGTGGTTGTTCCACTGGGGCTGCGCATTCAGCGATTGAGATGCGACAAGGGAGGGGAGTACATTTCCAGAGAGTTCAACGAGTTCTGCGTCAACTCCGGCATTACCATGGAATACACGGCCACAGCAACGCCTCAACAAAACGGCGTATCCGAACGCGATGGGAGGACACTGGCAACATGACAAGATGCCTTCTTAAGGACGGCAACTTCCCCAGCACCATGTGGGGTGAGCTGTTTTTTTACAGCAGTCTACCTGTGCAACAGGTCGCCACGTTCGGCATTGAGAGGACAAACACCCTTTTTGAAGATGCACGGCAAAAAGTCAGATCTATCGGGCTTGCGGGCTATCGGACCTAGGGCCTTTGTGCATATCGAGACCTACACGACGAATCTCGGCGATAAAGCATGGGAAGGAAAGCTCTGTGGGTTTAGCCAAGACAGCAGAGCTCTACCGCATCTACAATCCCGATAAAGGCACTGTTGTGGAAAGCAGAAATGCCACTTTCCTGGAGATACCACCATACTCCATGCCACCCGTGGGAATCAACAAGGACTACGAAGATGACGTCTTCGATCTCACCTTCTTCCTGGATTTCTCGATCCTAGATTCACCGGAGAAAGAGTTGGAGCACCTCCGAGCGAAGATGAGGGGTATGCTACAAGAGAACACGAAAACATTCCTGCACCAGGAGACATCATCTCTACCAGAGGAGCCTCGGTCATCCCGCAGGAGGAACAGTCGCAAGAAGCTGGAGCCTCGCCCGATGTCGTACCTGCTGCATCAGCCGAAGAACCGGTTGCACAGCAGCCTCGGGTAACTCGAGCCAGTACGAGATCCAGTCCAAACACGGATGACATTTTCGACAGCTCACTCACCCCCCAGCCAACTGCTCTACTTCGCCAAGGGAACACCACGGATCAACACCATGGGCATGCGTGAGGATTTTGCTCACATCGACGGAAATCCCTTCCTGTCCTACAAGGCCTTTACATATGCTACTTTAACCCCCGAAGACAAGCGGTTTTTGGAGGAGGAGAAACGAGTACTTCAAGCTCATCGTACGCATACTGATGCCATCAACTCACCAGAGCACATGGAATGGAAAGCGGCCATCAACAAAGAGATGGACAGCCTCAAGGAACATCAAGTCTACGAGCTGGTCCCAATCACCAGCGTGCCCAAGGACAAAAGAATCATCCAATCCCGATTTGTCTTCAAGCAGAAGACGGACGGCCGCTTCAAAGCTCGACTGTTCGTTCAAGGATACGTCCAATAGCCGGGGATCGACTACGGTAAGTCATACGCACCAGTGTGACGCGTCGGAAGCATTCACACAATACTGGCAATCGCATGAGAACATGGATGGCCAGTACGGCAGCTGGACGTGCAAGTGGTCTTTCTACAATCCAAGATCGAAGGCCGTGACGTGTACATCAAGACCGCCCCAGGACAAGAAGTCAAGGACTCCACGACTGGCGAGCCAATGGTCTACAAGCGGAAGAGAAGTCTGTACGGCTTGGCCCAGTCACCCGTCCAATGGTACGACACAATCAACGCAGAAATGCTGACGGTCGGTTTCACGCCCACGCAGTCTGATCCCTGCGTTTATGCGCACGGTAGCGGGGATACGCTAGTACTTCTGACACTGTATGTTGACGACATATTGATCACTGGGAAGGATGAGAGCGTAGTTGGACGCCTAAAGACGACTCTAACTGATCGCTTTGCCATGTCTGACCTGGGGGAAGTCAGCCTTATACTCGGCATGACGATCACCCGCGACTACGACCAAGGAACCTTGTCTATCACGCAGAAAGATTACGTCGACAGCATTCTCGAGAGGTTTGGGATGGATGACTGCAACTCCGTGCACTCGCCAGGATATGGATCGGAACTTTCGAAGGAGCAACCTGAAGAAGCATTACTAGGTGCGACAGCTACGAAGCTCTATCAGGCTATCGTGGGATCTGTGTTATACCTAACACAGTGCACTCGCTATGACATGTGCTTCTCGGCCAACCAGCTCACCAGGGCATGCAGCAAGCCGGCGCAAGCACACATGACGGCAGCCAAGCATGTCCTGAGGTACCTAAAGGTCACCCTGATCTACCCATCACTTACAAAAAGGGGCAGTTTCAGCTGCATGGATTTACCGACGCTTCCTTCGCAGCAAGTCCTGACACTCGCAAATCGACTACTGGTACGATCTTCTTCCTGAGCGGAGGACCTATCAGCTTCGGATCCAAGACGCAATCAATCGTGGCACAGTCTACCGTCGAGTCCGAGCTCAATGCGCTTAGCTGTGGATCTAAGGAGGCAGTGTATCTGTCGAACTTTCTTAACGAGCTTACGTTCAAGAACTTCAACTCCGTACCCATCCACTGCGACAGCACAGGAGCTCTTACAGTCGCAGGCAATTCTACTTACTCATCAAGGGCAAAGCACATCCCACTGCGCTTCTTCTTCATTAGGGAACTGGTCAACAACGGGAAGATCACACTTCACCATGCTCCAACCGCGAAAATGCTCTCTGACTGCGCAACCAAGCATCTCGCAAAGGTCCAGTTCGAAAGCATACTCCACCAAATCAGGGATTTCTCCAGATAAAGGGGTCTTCTGCGGAACACGTGTGGTCGACATATTATTTTCTCCAACGGGTGATGCCACGAAGCAATTAATACAAGATCGAGTTGAAAGAAGATCACGGTGACGACACAAACCGAGATGTTAGGCAGACTAACACCAACAACATAAAGGAGCTACGCGGATAACCACACATAAAAACAACAACCTCTACACCACGTCCGACAACCAGAAACGCGAGGGGGCACACACCAGGGATATTTTAGGGCGGGCATGGAAATCACAATTAGAGAGCACCTAGCGAACACAAGGAACAACGTACACGAGGGGTGATGCCACTCTAAGATAATATCGCAGATTGCAGCCTTGTTTTAACTTTGAATAGCTGACAGTGTGGATATATATATTTCTCTTTGCACATGTAACGCAGAAGTACATAGCGTTACTTCAATATGAGGTCGTACTAATTGTTTTGTTTGCCAGGGACTACCAGCATGAAACGAATTATCGTAACGAGAGGTCGTATTGGAGATGTTACATGACAGTAGCTATCATTTTGTCGTCACTGGGTAACACAGAATAATCTGATAGTATACGGTATAAGGAATCCATAAAATATCAATTTTGGGTGTATCATTACCTGACGAACGTTGTCATAGGCCGTAATCGGTTACGGGTGTATCACCACCTGACGAACGTCGTCGTAGGAGGTATATGTATCTGTTAAAGATCATCAAGATTGGAACAACAAACAGGAGCGTTTGCACGCCCACTTGTTTACTCTACTTTTGCTCATCATCATCAGCTTGTCTGCTGAGCTTAATAAATAATCAACCTTGGCCTGGAGTCGCCAACATCATCATCTTTCTTCTATTCGAGGGTTTCACGCGAGTCTGCCTGACAGCAACTCAAGCGTTTGCACCTCGATCGGTTCTGTGTCTTGACCGGTCATCGGCAAGCGAGACTAAGCGTACACCAGCTTCGAGCTGATACACGCTACTTCACACTAATCCTTAATTGTATCACCCTTTTTTTTGGCGGTGATATCTGGTGGGTCTTTATTATTGAACTTGTGTGCCACGTGGGATGATCTGAACTACATGTGTGCATGATGTGGAGGACCTGTCAGCATGATCTAAAAGATCTATAATCTGCACACTCCAACTAGTTTGCCTGGGAAGATATGTACGTTCCATATCATTTGCACTTGTGTTCCAGGTGGCATCTGGTTGATGTCAATGACATGCACATGTTTAGCCTGAAGAGGATCTGTGTGGTTACAATTTTAATAGATGTGTATCTGAGTAGAATCTGTGTGATCTGTACAATCAATACGTTTCGACCGGGATGGGATCTGTCCGATCTGCCTGAATTGTGCAACTTGAGCGAGATAGGGTCTGTACGATCTGCATGATCTGCACATGTTTATCGGTGGGTGTCATTGATCTGCAGGATGTGTATAATCTGCAGGATCCATATGATTTACCTGAGTGGAATCTGTGTGATCCGTATGATCTGTACACCGGGATAGGGTGTGTACGATCTGCATGATTTTGCATATTTTTATCGGTGGGTCTGCATGATTTGCAGGATCTATATGATTCGTATGATCTGCAGTATTTCTGTATGATCTGGAAGATCTGTCAAATCTGGATATCTCACACTTGTTTACATCATGTTTAGCCGACATGGGGTCTGTATGAGGTAGATACTTCACACGTTTGTACCTGATTGGGAACTTGATCTGGGTGGTCTGTACCTATGTGTAATCTGCAGAATCCGTATGAAATGTACACCTGAGTGATCTACAGGGTCTCTATGACTACCTGAGTGGAATATGCGTGATCTCTATGATTTGTTCATCTTTGCCGGGTTGGAGTATGTATGATCTGCAGATCTGCACATGTTTATCAGTGGGTTTGCATGATCTGTATGATCTGCAATATTTGACAGGCGTGTAACTGAGGGGGAAGTTGATGTGTGTGATTTATACATATTTTCCGGGTGGCATTTGTATGATGATTTAGATATTTCACACGTGTGTACCTGAGTGGGAACTTGCAGGATTTCTTTATGATCTGCAGGATTTGCAAATTTGGATACTTCATAGTTGTTTACATCATGTTTAGCCGGGATGGTGTCCGTATGAGGTAGATAGTCACACGCATGTACCTGAGTGGGAACTTGATCTGTGTGATCTGTACTTATGTGTGATTTTCAGGATCTGTATGCACTACCTGTGTGGAATATATGACACATATGATATGTTCATCTTGACCGGACTGAGGTCTGTACGATCTGCATGATCTGCACATGTTTATCGATGGGTTTTTCATGACCTGCATGATCTGTATGATCTGCATGATCTGCAGGATCTGTAATATTTGGCAGGTGTGTACCTGAATGAGATCCTGGTCTGTGGGATCCTGGTCTGTGTAATCTGTACATCTTCACCACCGGGTGGGATCTGTATGATCTGCATGAACTGCACATGTTTCGTCCGAGGAAGATCAAATAATCAATCAAAACAAACCAAGCTCGACAATGAGTTGATGGACAACCCTATATACACGCTCAACGTGATTAACACCCGGTACAAAATATACTGGTACACGATATAGCCAGTGTGTGATACAAAGATCAGTCGAACGGGCACAGAAAAACTAAGGTAGCAGCAAGGAAAGCAACCCGCGCCAGAAACAACAGCTGTAGCTATACCGTGACAGTGTGCAGAAGCAGCGTCATCAGCAGAAACACCAAGATAAGCCACCTTTTGACACGGGCAAAACTATGCTTTGGGTAACATAGCAAGAAAAGGCGCCAGCAGCAACAGTACTAGTAGCAGCTATACCGTGATTGTGCGCAGCAGTGTGCAGCAGCAGCGGCAGCCACAATAGGAGCAGCAAGATAAGCAACCTCGAGGCTCGGGCAAAAAGTGTTACATCATGTTTAGCCAGGATGGGGTTCGTATGAGGTAGATAGTCACACGTGTGTACCTGAGTGGGAACTTGATCTGTGTGATCTGTACTTATGTGTGATCTGCAGGATCTATATGATCTAACTGTGTGGAATATATTTTATCTATATAATATGTTCATCTTGACCGGGATGGGGTCTGTACGATGTGCATGATCTGCACATATTTATCGGTGGGTTTTTCATGACCTGCATGATCTGTAATATTTGGCAGGTGTGTACCTGAGTGGGATCCTGGTCTGTGTGGTCTGTACATCTTCACCGGGTGGGATCTGTATGATCTGGATGAACTGCACATGTTTCGTACAAGGAAGATAAAATAATCAATCAAAACAAATCAAGCTCGACAATGAGTAGTTGATGGACAAAGCCCTATACACGCTCAACGCGATTAACACCCGGCACAAAATATATGATACACGAAATAGCCAGGGTGTGATAAAAACGTCAGTCGAACGGACACATAGAAACTAAGATAGCAGCAAGAAAAGCAACCTGTGCCAGCAACAGTAGCAGCTATACGGTGATTGTGTGTAGCAGTAGCGGCAGCAGCAACAGGAGTAGCGGAATAATAAGCAAACCGTGTGGCATGGGCACATTGTACAAAGGGCAGTGAACACTCGGCTATTACACGCAACGCAATACGTGGTGAAAAGATCCGATAAATGATGAGAATCGCACCGAGATACTAAAAAAATGCCACCGGGTATGTACGTACGTGGTCGATACAGCCTTTTCTCACGTTTTGTGGCCAAGCCGTCACGAGCACACGAGCACTCAGCAGCAGCAGCAGCAACAACAACAACACTCAGCAGCACTCGAGCAACACTCGATTCGAGCAGCACTCGTACACGCCTGTTGTTGCTGTTCTTGTACTGCCGCGTACTGCTCGAGCGGCACTCGAGCGCACGAGATGAGTAGGTTTCCAAGCCTATTGCACCGCGAAAAAAGACACTCGGGACCACGATCACTCGATTGCTCAAACGCAACGAGCACGAGACGAACACGAGCACGATGTGGCCAAGCAGCCACGGGCACACGAGCATTCAGCAGCAGAGCAGCAACACCCAGCGACACTAGAGCAACACTCGACTCCAGCAGCACTCGTACGCCTGTTGTTGCTGTTGTTTTACTGCTGCAGCTCGAGCAGCACGTGCTCGCGGGCATACGAGCACTCAGCAGCAGAGCAGCAACACCCAGCGATACTCGAGCAACACTCGACTCCAGCAGCACTCGTACGCCTGTTGTTGCTGTTGTTTTACTGCTGCAGCTCGAGCAGCACGAGCTCGAGCAACACTGCTGCGTGCTGTTGCAGTTGCAGCAAGAAGCGAGAAGGAACAAATCTTTGCAGCTAAAAATACGAAGATCCGGGTAGGTTTCCAAGCCCCTAGATGGCTTTTCGGAAGTGGTACCCCATCCCTTGATGTTGTTTGCTGGGTCACGTGACTTTGACCACCTAGAGCATGTCCCACGGAGCCCGGTCGGAGCCAACGCTTGCACCGTACTGTCCACGCCGCCCCCCTGCGGGCCCCGCAGCAGGAAGCACGAGAAAATAACCGCGACCAAACGAGGAAAAGTGAACTATTCCGGAAAAAACGGCCATTTGGTACAAAGTAATATATACTACACACAATCGCTTTGCCCCTGCATACCACAACTTGTATACTGCACATGATCGCTTTTCCCCTCTGTATCGTATACTGCACAGAATATTGTACGTAGTCCGCAACTTGCCATTCAGGCAAATACACGTAATTCAAAGCATGCATTCCTGTATCCTCCCTCATTCCTAAAAATCAATCCCGAAACATAAACGGACCGCACCCAACCCCAAACCCCGGAATCAAATATTCACTTTTTCAGACTTATTCCACAGTTGGCGCTGCACCCATAACTAAAACTCTAATTCTGATTCAAAGTATTATACACTGTATACGACCTGGTCGTCATTTGGTTCAAGCTGCAAATACCAACTACTACTCCGATTCTATTTCCAAGTAGATTATGCTGTGTATGACTTGGTCGTAGTTTTGTTTAGTGGCATTGATGATTCCTTTGTAGTCGTTGTGCACTGCAGCCCCTCCCTCTTGATATCGCTCTCCATTCTCCGTGGTAGTTTTAACTATAACGTCACATTTCGTGCATGCCCCCCCCAAGGAATGCTCCACGCAAGCGCTGGAATCAGTGGCCATTGACCAATACATTCCATGTTGATTGGCGGGCATGTTGTTTGTCGATTGCCCGCCAACAAAGGACATAGGGATACTACCGTACACCACACCGAGCAAATGCCGCCTGTCTATTAACACTATCAATATCAACCGTACCTACAGGCAACTTGTACCACTCCTATGAACCCTCGTAAGACTTGATATACTTGAATATAATGTAACGCAATGAAGTAACAGCCAAGACGACGCCAAGCGCAGTCTCAATAGCAGCCTAGGGAAACCGCGCAGACCAACCAGTGCCACGCGCCTGCATATCGGAGATGTACTTGCGTTGTAGCTAATATACTATCGATAGGGTGCACCCCCTACCTTAGCAAGCTATCCTTATAATAATAGACTATCATGTATATCATACTATAGTATCATGCATGGTGCCTAGGGCGACTGATGCTGTAATCGTCGCGCTTGCCGAGTGTTTTCCCAGCATACTGTATTCAAGTGAAGCCTCAAACGAGTCAACAGTGTTCGACAGCTGTAAATGAAGTCTTCGAGGTCGAAATATACAGTGTAACATTCCCATAATTTAGGCGAGACAACTACTGCTCTGTACGGAGCGTATTTTTGTACCTCCCCCCACATTGGGAGCACCCCCTTCATTCGAAGCCCCCCCTCCCCTCCCCTTGCGATAAACTTGGGGAGGGGGAGGAAGGGGGTTTCCGATTTGAGCCCGATTACACCGACCAAAATGAAATACCCGGTATCGGATCCCTGCAGCACTGACCGACGGAAATGTGACATTAAGTGCAGTGGATGCACAGGTATATAACAGGCCTACGTACCATATTAAGGTATGTCCCGCTTATAGTAAACGCTGCCAGTTATTTATCTCTCGCCACAGTAAATAGCCTTTAGTTAAGCAAGAGACTTGTCATGCGCCGCTCTTAAACTGGGATACTCACTACACCCGGTATCTGATCCCGATACTACCGACGGAAACGACATGAACCAGTCCAAGCTCGGTTTTGTTTCTGGTTGGTTCAACATAAGTCCTTGACTCTCCGATGGCTCAAACATGACCTTACCAGCCTATTCCTTCGTCGTCTTCCCTACCCGTGTATCTGGAATATAGTGATGGTGTCGTACTGCGGGGAACAGGTGATTCAGTTGACTTGGCCGCTTTCTTTACCCTGCGCCACTCAGCCACCAACAGCGCTGTCTGAAGCAACACCATCACGAGCATGGCCACGTTCGCTATGACAAGGACAACAGAAAATGCCAAGATGGCCTCTATCGATTCATTGACGATTTCCATCTTCATAAGAAGTGCTATATACACGCTGCCCACGATGATGCCGTTCCCCCAACGGTAAAGGATGGTGTCGATTTCCTTATCAAAGGGAGACATGGACTCCGATATAAACACAAAAGCGAAAGCAACCAAAAGCACGATGGCGATTTGAGCCGTGCTGTTGGGAAAAATAAACGACGCTATGGCGGTCAGGATGATCCGGCGACCGCACTCTACCACCTCGTAGTAGTATCGAGACGGTTTGTACGCCCTCCAAATTCCGTTGAGGGGCTGCAGGTGCGTCATGGTGGCCCGGTCTGGCTTCACCAAATCATGTCGGTGGCGAGCAAGCAGCCACGCGAAGACGGCAGGTATGCCGACAGGGTAAATGCCCACCATGATCAGCGCGTACACCTCGTAGGCGCTGTGGCGCGGGGTCAAGCAGCTAAGGCTATAGTCTGCCCGAAGAACGGTTGTTCCGTCTTCTAGCTCGTCGCAAGCGAATGCCTGAAATATCTTGTACGACACTGGGGAATAAACTAGAAATGCGAGATAGAGTGCTGCAGACTGGTGCTTGCGCCACACCACGCTGATTGCGGACTCAGAGTTAATGTTTCGTTTTTTTTTGCAACGAAATAACTTAGGACCAGTAGCAAGAGCACCAGAGGCGGCATAATCGTAGCGAATAGGAAGCGATCGTAGAAGTCGGTGTCTACTATGCACGAATACGACAAGGCGAAGTCGAGGTCCAGATTGATCGGGTTCAGCTTGGAAACGAACTTGGTGTAGATATCCGGATAGACGTCTCCGGTGATAGCAGCAAACTGACGAGGGGAAAACGTGAGCAATAGTGCGGGGCAACGAACGATACGCGGGGCGGACGATCGCTCGGTGAGTAAATAATCGACCAGATGTTGATACAACGCTCAAAATTTGATTGAACGCTTCAAACTCATTACCCGGTTCTGGTACAAGATAAGCAAGAGTAAGTTCTAGTAACAGCCCATGCGTACTACAGTATGAACAGGCTGTGTCTTCATTGAGCCGTTGATATCAGTTTGTTGTGGTCACGCCCGTTTCAGAGCACTGAATCTGGAATCCGGAATTTCGATTCAAAATCACGTCAGCGCGACTTTCCCCGGACGAAACCCTATATGTAAGCGTCAGACTTCGGGTGCACATGTATCTAGGACAATCGGCATGAACCTTCAAATCAGGCTTTCAATAGTCTCGCCCTCTACAGGGGGGTCGCGAGGTTCCAGATTCCAGACTGCAGATTCCAGATTCTAACAAAAGCACCTACGGCGATAAAAAACGTTACCTCAATATATTTCAAGTTTCCATGTGCTGTAGTACAAACTCCTCATGTAACGGCGGCAGCAAAACCGCGACCATTTGTTAATTTTCAGTTGTGCTCAGCACATAGATAATGCTGTAGACCTTACAACTGTTGTTTATTAACCATAATAGTAGTGCAATGTCGCAACAGCCACCATACGTACCAGACTCTCTACTATTGGGTACCTTGTGGCATATAGAATTCCAGTACCAGTACGTAATAATATATATATACACATATTTTAATGTGCGTGGCGTCGACAGCATGGGCGGTTTCCTTCCCGTAACACAGTAGTGTAACGGCGAAACATCTGTAGTCAGATCGCCAAACCGTACAGTACTTGTGCGGCATACCGGAAAGAAACAAACCCCCCGTTATCTGACTACTTTTCAGTTTCCGGAAAAGGAACAAGGGAGGCTGGTATATATGGTTGGGCGCCGAGACAAATCTTCGGTGATTCAACCGGAAACCGAGATCTCGCTTTCGTTAACTTAAACAGGATATTTTAGATTCGGATATTCGGTTAATGAACAATAACCGATCGGGCATAACCGGATCGATTGTTTCGGTAGGTGATATTGCGTCCTCTATGCCCTATATCATAAAACGCTTCTGTATTCGTATGGGAAAATCCTTATAGTTTCTGCAAATAGACCAAAGCCGAAGGTACATTTCGGCCGATTATGAGACTACCGACCGGAACCCAAAAGGGCTTCGGTGTACAACTCTGATCGTGCGTCTAGCAAAGCGTGTAAATATGGTAAGGTGTCGACCGACGGCCACAAAAAGAATTGCACTGTTTTCTCCATGGGGGTGCGAATGTGGGGCAAGTTGAACATTTAGGTGCACTGACCGACTGGAAAGGTCTCGGTCTTGTTTTCGAACGAGTTAAATGACCGAAACAGAAGACTATGTTCTGTCGGTTATATGACAACCGACCGGATCCAAATCGGGCTTCGGTGCCTAACAGTGTTCTTAACATACTTCGCGCCTCCTGCACGTTCTGACTCAACCCATTGTTAGACTCGTCAGCCTACAACAGGACGCACATTTTTTTTCTATTCTGCGACCACCACTGCAGCGTCTCATGTGTAGTGACTACTGTAGTATCCGCGTATAACATACCTGAGAAATTATCTGCCAGACGGTGACGACGATTTTGATTGCCGTGAGCGGAAGCATCTTCACCACCAACCTTTGCCAAGACCAATACCTTTGCTTCCAGGTCCTTTGAGCTAATTTCACATCCTCATCATCCTCGTCCTCTTCTTCCTCTTCCCCTTCTTTCATCAAACTCCCCAGAGAGGAAAACAGCAGAGCCGCCATCGGCAGCACAACCAGAAACATGACCACTGCAAGCCCTATCGCGGACTGCATGGTAGACCCGGAGCATTTCCTACAGCTGAAGGCAACCCCAGGCGCGAACCCCTGAGCACAGGCCGCACAATCTGCAACAGTTGTGGGGCGGCAGTGGATGTTGAAGCGCCGGAATCGAAAAGGGGTGTGTGCATCAGCTACAAACGAAGAGAAAAATGCGCACCACCACTGCATCCACGCATGATCCGCTACATTGTTTCCCTTGCTGTGCTTACTTCCACGATAGTTAATAGTTATCACGTACGTCGTACTCCCATGCAATGTATCCCGTAGTTCCGTGGAAGTGAAATTTGCTTACGGTGTAAGTAAGTTTGCTCACATGGAAGCTTCCATTCAATGAAAGTAAAACAACTTCCATGAAATTAAACATTTCCATGAAAGTACTTCCATGGATTTTGTTTTTACTTTCACTAAAGTCAAATTGATGCCCATGGAAGTACGTGGAAATGTCTACTGTTTGGAAGTGGAAACTTGTACTGTTTGGAGGTGGAAGCTTCCACCAAATTCCATCAACTGAAGCTTGCATTTTATTCCATGGAAGCTTCCGTGGAGGGAAATTTACGTTTATGGGAGTACGTGGACTTACACTGTTGGTGGAAGCTGCTTCCTCCAATTTCCACCAACTGAAGCTTCCGCAACCACGTTTCGTGGAAGCTGCCATTAATCTCCACAAGAGCCAGCCGACTCATACTACTTCCACCAGTTTCCATTGACTTTATTGCTTCCGTGGAAATACCATGTGAAAGAACAAAATACTTACATGGAAGTTGTTTTACTTCCATCATCGGGAGATTGTTTGCTTCCATGGAAATAAATGTCTTACTCGCCCTCATGGGATCAGGGTGATCTGATCTCCATGGATTTTAAATTGTTCAATGGAAGTAAAGTTTGCTTCTATTACGGGGGACCATAGTAAATAGGACCAAATATTGTTGGTAAAAATAAGTAAATATATAGGTTTTTATGTATACCATAGGTCCTATTAACTATGGACCCCCGTAATACATGGAAACGCGAAGTAAGCTCAAAAGCAAAAAAATGTGGGAGATCGTCCACGGGGGGACTTGTTGAGCTTAGCGCCGAAAGGCTCGCGACCTATTTTAGCCTTAATTTACATTAAATGCCAGATATCAACATACGCAACAAGGACGAAGGCCCTGCGATAGAGGGCATGTGCTTGGACCACGATGTCAAACGTTCACCGAACGTAACAACCTACACAAGACTATTATACTATAGGGTTGCCCAGCTGACTGTTGGCTCAGCTGGTGTTATAGTGCATACCAGGTACCTCTGAAGACAACAGCTGAGAAGAGCCACATCGCGAAAAAAAAAAAACAGTCTGGAGCCGAGTCCGTCTGTCACCTGAACAAATTCGCCAATGTATCATACGTATTTCAAAGTGAGAGTCTATTTCTCGACTTGATCCTCACTCACATGGACCCTCATACCCAGAGGCGCAATATTTTTCTGAATCGTTACCACCCACGCAGGCATCCTCATTATAGCACCCGTAGACGTGGTGACTGATGTTGGACATGCGGTAGTAGCCTTTCTCCAGGGTCAGAGTCTCGAGGGTTGTGCCTGCTGACAACGCGGTAACTCCGGAGGGTGGCGCTGCGCAGAGCGGTATGCCGTCTATTTGGACTTGGTCTCCATTTGGTATACCCTCGCCCCCGTTGACACATCTTGCACATGTTTTCTCAAAACAAGAAGTGCAAAAAGTGCTCTGTTGTGTTTCAAGCAAAAGAGGAGGATCGGTGAAAGAGGAAGTACAGGCGGACACGTGTGCGATTATCCGAAACAGTTTGTTGCCAAAGGCAACCCGAAGGTTATCAAGAAGCAACGCGCAAATGTACTACTGGCCACATGTTTAACGAAATGAAGCACATTATTATTCCTGCCTACCGTACGCCCCTGCAGGACAACAGCAGGCGCGACCAAAAGGGTTGTACGGTTAGAATCGCGCTACGATAGAACAGAAAACACAAACGGCTTCAAATTCTTGAAAGTCAACTTGCTTTCGGCGTTATCAGGTACCGGTGGAAGCTAACCCTAATTATTTTGATTATGGAGTGGTATATACGTAAGCTGTGAGCTCGACCGATTGAGTAGTTGATACTGAAGTATGCAGCGCGTGTTGCACTTTTCTTGTAAAGTCTACTTGTGGAAAGGAAGATGTGCGCTCTGGTTTACCATTACCAGGAATGGATCCGCAGGAGTACTCGCATTTTCATCCGTAAAGCATCTTCGAATTTTACGGAGTCATCTGCAATGTACAGCGCTTGATCCATGACAGTTTCACTCCCGTGTTCTTCACCTGACTATTGTCGAGGATATAACCGTACTGCCCGGCAGGGCACCGGTAGGCGTTTCCCAAGAACGACACGTTTGACAGTTCTTTCAGCAGGCCAATGCTCATAATTGCCGGCCCATCTTTGCCAACAAGGTTCGCCACAAACGTGGCATTGGAAACACGCAAGAATCCCGTGTGGAAGATGGCTCCTCCAGAAAACTCTGCAAAGGTTGTTGGACGCAGGGAAGTATCGAGATCGAGCGGTTTACATATGTGGGGTAGAGGTATTCGAAAAAGACAAAACGCCACTTTTTTTGGGTCCAAGACAGGGGGGGGGGGTAAACGCATGCCATGCATTGCCGCAGTCGTAAGAACGGGTACCGAAACAAAAATACTAATATCTACTTCGCATATACTTGAAATAAATTAATTTTTCGTCCATAAACGGTATTCTAAGAATAGTGTTTTGGCACTGTTTGTCGTGTGTTCTGGTGTGGTGTCTTAACACCTTAACATATGCATGGACGTAGTAGATCGAGACTGATACTCTCATGCCGTAGTGAGCGCACGCAGCCAGCGAACGTCAACGGCGGCTCTCTCCTGACCGCAATCAATCAAGGGTACATCTACTGAGCACTACTGACTGCTCGATACCCGCCGTCGTCGGTGTGGTAGCATTAATAGTCACCATACTACAGTAGTTATCACAAAATATTAATTGTAGCCATCAAAGTACTCATCATATTGCTGCTGCAGTAATCATACGGTAGTACCTTAGTGATCTTATTTTTAGTAGCCATGCTACCGCCGTAGTGTTGACAGGACAGTGGTAGTCCTTACACTACTGTGCATTACCGGAAACAGTCAATTCGGGATTCCTGCACACGAAGCATATAATATGTCCACAAAGCATACAACATACACATATTCAGCCTGGTTCAAGCCGAGTTTCATATACCGACATGTTACAGAGTTGGAAATCACCCCCCCGTTTTCGAGAGATATTCCCTGAACTTCTGCATACCAGGTACGTGTTATATTTGCCCCCTTTGCAGCCCAAGAACGAACGCTTTTTTTGTTTTTAGTTTGCCGCCAGACATTCGGTCATTTACATTGTTTGAGATATTCGGGCATTAAGAAACCCTAAATGCCCAGTAAAAAACCCAGCTGTCTTTCACAGGTCGACAGTAGTACAGGGACTCGCAGAATATGCGTGCAGACGTTCAGGATCAGTATCTAAAAAAGGGCGTGAACAATTAGTATTTTATGCGGAAAATACGTGTACCTACGCAGTTGCCTTGTACCAGGTATTTACTTAATTCCAGATGGGCGCGTTAAATGCGACTTGGAGTCGACCCTACGCAGTCAGGTCTTCGAGTAGTTGCTCGAACCTATTTGCAGACATGCCTTCAAGTCATCGGCACTGGCACGTTAAAAAAAATAGGGAAAAACCGTTTCTTCTTACGGACCCGCCTCACTGTAAATAATACGGCACGTGGTTGGTAAGACACGTATTTGCCGCTATACAGCACGAGCCCTAGAGCTTCAACTAAATAACTGACTATGCCACCCTCTTTCGCTGTTCGTGGCGGTCAGTATGACTCCAAATATGTTACATTCGGGTAGATATTGCAAGCGGCCCTCATTCGCGGCTGATGTTTTTTTTTTAGGCATTTATGTAGCTTGAACTAGCTCGTGAATGGTCACTTTCACCATACACCAGGCAGGTATTCACTACAGCGCCAACACTGCTGCCACTATAAGGCCAAGAAGTCTGCTACTGCTGACACAAGACTGACGTTGTTTCGGAGCCGACCATAATATGAACATTCCGATCGGAAGCTGTCGTGTGTAATAAGCCAGCATCAAAAGTAGAAGTATTCGGCAATGTGTAAGCGACTTACTTGCATAATTGTCGTGGAAGACGCATTCGGTGAATATGTCGATACCTGTGCCAGTGTACAAGTATACTGCACCCCCATCTGTAGCCTCATTGCCTCCGAAGAAAGCGTTGGTGAAGTGTGCCTGTCTGCCTAATCCGATGGCGAGAAAAACGGCACCACCCGATTCGGCTTTATTGGATCGGAAGATGGCATTGCCGACTTGAAGCACGACATAACGCGCCATGTACATGGCGCCCCCTCTATCGGTGGCGACGTTCTCGATGAAGGTTACGCTCCCGGGAGAATTACGGTCGGAGTAGAGCGAACCTGCAGCACGCGAAAACCGTTGAAGGCTTGGTTATGCATCGGGCGTCTGTGACTGCTCGTCAAAGCAATCGAAAATAGACATACATACACACGACGAAATAATGTTGTTGATGCGTGTGATGGCGCGTCCTATGTAATTTCTAGAGAGAAAATTGTGTTCGTAGTCGAACTGCACCCTGAGCCCCCTACTGTAAGCTATACGATAAAACAATAGGGGTGGTATTCGAGACACTTCTCGCTGAGAGCTTCACCTACGACCCCGTTCATTGTCTTAGGACGTTTTCAGTTGGTTTCACTTGACGGTAGGAACTCATCGTACAACCGTTTCGCCCTATGATACTATAGTGGTCTCTGAGAAGGCTTGGGCAACTACAATATTCACATCAAGCTGTTTATGTAGACCATTCCTCTGAGCGACCCGGCCATATTTTGCCAGTATCTGGAAGAGTCATCACAAAGACGGACCGAAACACGACAATAGTTAATTGAGCGCGGCTTATTATCGACCGACAGCTATGGAAATTTAACGAGGCTCACCTCTGGCACAGCCTCTGACCTGATTGATTTGGTATACCGACGGTGTCAGTGAACAATTCTCACGTCGTGGCGTTTGTTATGAATCTAAGGCATACGATGAGTCTAAGACATAACTATCCGTCGAAGGCATACCTATTGTTTTGTATCAGTTATTGTAAGCGGAAGCTCCTTGAGGCCTACGGCAAATAGTTTTTCTCCCGCGTATATAGTATGCTACTCATCGTTTGGTGGCTAAGCTATTTTCGCCCTCGACACGTTTAACCAATAAACGTTCTTTCACAAAACCATGGTACACCGCAACATCGCTACCGTCAAAGTAACGTCCATCGTGTGTACAGCTTTACCGTTTCAATGCACTTGGAGAGCGCAAAGTAAATTGAGTTCGGCTGTCGCCGAAAACACAAATGTACTCCGTAACCTCGACACGCCGTAGCTATCGGAAACGCATGCAGGACCATCAGGGCCATCCAGCCTTGCCGCCCGAGAAATTACGTTTCCCTGCGGCAAGTCTGATAAATGCCCCCGCGAAGACACCAGTGACACATTACTGTCGCCCTCTTGATTCTGGCGTATTGCGTGTAGTAGGTGTGTTGGTTGTATCAGACAGAACCGCACTGTAAGACAGGAGGATGGTCGGCTGTAGCATGCTACGTAGCATTGTCAAATATGGTCACTCGACACAACGGACTTTTCTTTCGACGATAACTCTGCCCATGTGACCCAACGCAACAGGAGTGTCGAGAGCTGAGACACCCCCCACGACACCACGATGCAGGACGACACGTCTCACGTACAGTGACGTCTAAGGTGTGCTTGTGCGCTTGGGCATTTTTCGGTACACGAAGACAGACTGGTTCATCCAATTTTTCCTGAGCGCTCATGCGGAGGGAGGCATTCCTAACGTAGTGTCAGTTCCCTACCGCCACTCTCGAAGCGGTCGACGGAGCCTGCCTCGTTTCCGGTGATACTGACGTTGCTCAATATTACAGAAATAGCACCTGTAGACAGCGATCGGCATGAAGCGGAGGTGCGTTCACATTTCGGGGTAAATACCAGGTGTAAGTTAATAAGTTTATGAAGTACGTTAACATGTCAACAAGTAAAGTACGAGCGAAACAAAAACCTTGACTAACGACACAGTGTACATGAAACATTATGTATGTATGTATGTATGTATGTATGTATGTATGTATGTATGTATGTATGTATATGTATGTATGTATGTATGTATGTATGTATGTATGTATGTATGTATGTATGTATGTATGTATGTATGTATGTATGTATGTATGTATGTATGTATGTATGTATGTATGTATGTATGTATGTATGTATGTATGTATGTATGTATGTATGTGTATGTATGTATGTATGTATGTATGTATGTATGTATGTATGTATGTATGTATGTATGTATGTATGTATGTATGTATGTATGTATGTATGTATGTATGTATGTATGTATGTATGTATGTATGTATGTATGTATGTATGTATGTATGTATGTATGTATGTATGTATGTATGTATGTATGTATGTATGTATGTATGTATGTATGTATGTATGTATGCATGTACGTGGTTTGGAAATGCCCTTCATGTCAACAAAACGTGTTGCCAAGGCGCCGGCGGAGCTCTCGGGAACCTGTTGTCCAGTGCATAGGCGGGCGCACCGTATAATATCAATATAAACCAGACAACCCACTCCCTGGGATAAGTTGATTGCTTGTTGATGAGCCGAATTTGTCAAAGAAGGGGGCACACACTACGAGCACCACAATGGTGGATTTTGATACATCTCGTCGAATCCTTTCCATGGATGCATCAGTCGGTGTCTGTACCCTCCTCATTGTCGAGAAACGGCTTGGAATTTCGTCGGAGGGAATCTGTTCTTATCCTAAAATTGCGTTTATATTGTTCAGTAGGCTAAAAGACCAGAAGACATGGAAATAAAGTAAGTGATGAATGCAAACAACATTCAATTTCCAAAATGCAGAAAACTGCTTCAAATAGACAGGAAGCTAGAGTTTTTTCAGCCCATTTTGGATGTTTTGTAGACCTAAAATACCTTAGTACCTACCGGTACAACGGGATCATCGCAATTTGCCAGTCCGCACCTTTTTAGGGTACGTCGAATCACTCGTTCAAAGCACCCGTCAAGACACCAGTAAATATTTGATGCAAGTCGTTTCGTCATCGGTGATGTATCCTCGGTACTGTCGGCTCTCGCATGTGAAATGAAATACTTCGCTCAGTTTATGTTTCGAGGTTTCCGTGTTGATGGCTTCAACTTCGAGTTCAAGAAAACACCTTGTGAATCGTTTTTGACTCCCTCCGACTGCTGTCTGGCACTCTCGACGCCCAAACAAATCTCACTGGGAGCTTTCCTCAATTTCGTAGGTCTGGTTGTTTACGAGGAGCTGTAGGTGTCCGCACGTCAAGTGTAAATGTTTTGTTGGGAATTGCACACACGCCCCGGCACGACTCACGTCAACGGCTTACAACGAGCATGTTCTTTCTCACCTCCAGTCGCGGCTGAGTTTTGAACGAAAGAGGCATTGCCGTTGATGCGAACATCTGCGCTCGCCGCATGTATGGCACCACCTGCGATAAGCCAATGCAATTGAAACGTGTTCGTGCTTACTCAAGAAAGCATTGTATGTAATGGCCTGCAACGCAAGCTCGTGTATTTGGGCGAAGGTAACTGGTGTCCAAAGTCAACTACTAACCGTAAATCCCTAAAGGATAACACCGAAGACAAAAAATAGAGAATTGCTGGCTTTACTCTTCCGCACCTGCTCAGGTTCCTTTTCCGGCTTAAAAGCGCGCTGGACCAGTGCTTTTGCGAGTTTAGACCATAATCGAAATATAGCAGCACTGTGCAACACCTTGGACCACCAATGTTGGAGTACATACATCATATTATACCATTGATCATAGTACTGGTGTCGGTATCCCGTTTCTGCCATTCTCGCAAAGGTTAGTTTGCGAATGTTCTGTGTTTGGCAAAGATGGAACGTTCTTCTACTACTGTAGGCGGTGCCATACTATTAATAATCTGGCTCGGAACAGTGCGAATTTTGTATGAAAGCAGTTGTGACGCGGAAGCTACACAGCACCCGGAGAGGCCTACAGTATGTACACTGGTGTTTATGTAGTACCAGGTATGTATCAAAGGAAAATATTTGCATGGATCGAGAACCGATACGATAACAATGTGCAGTTTGTTGTTGTAGAGATAGTTAAACGTTATGGTTCATGTTCTTTGGCCGTTTGGCCGAGTACGTATCGGTAGTACGTAGCTCACTTTGACAGCAGCAGCTGACATTGTTTGGTTGATCACGCTTATGGGAGTACCAAGTGGATACCGCACGAAACGGTGCTGGCACAGTGGTAGAGCACGAGAACATACAGGGCTGTTGCTTGCAGCTGGACAGCGGTGGCTCGCTGGATCAGGTATTTCGTGGATTCTGATTAATCCCTAGGCGGCGAACATCGGAAATGGAGCGGAGGTGGAGCGCTTCATACATGGCACAAGCAGCGAGTGTGGAAGCTTGGGCACCGCGCATCGCATCGACCGGTATGCTATTTACGTGCAGAGACGGGTAGTTATCTCTCTCCTTAACCCCTACGCTTACCGGCCAAGGGCGTGTACGTTTGGAAATGATTTTATCAACTGAGTGTTTTTCGGAAGAGTTGTTTTTTTTTCCTTCGGTTGCGGGTTGTTTCTCGCGCTCTCGGCTGCAGGATACACAGGCGGCTTGCGTGTACACCACGACCCAAGCATGGATCCCGGCCGGGCTCCGTGGCACGTGGTCTCGGCGTTCAAAGTCGTGAAATCCGGCAAGTAGTCGTGGGGAGGGCGTCCGCCCACCTAGAGCCAAGCAGGCCCATGGAAATCCCCGAATTGTCATTTTCGCCATTGTTTACTATACTACTGCTGCTTGCTGCATTTTCTCAAGTACCGCAGCAGCCCTCAACGGCTCGTAGGTAGCCACCGTACAACAGCAGCGCTTCAAGTTTTCCCCTTTGTGGCATCCACGAACGGTGCTGCTGCGGCGTGTACGGGATCGTGCGTGTGCGCGTGTGTGTCCTACAGCAGTCGGAGCCCAGAGGGCAGGAGCAAGAAGTTCATCTACTCGTCTGTTGCCATCATACTACATACTACAGTGCATACGTATGCAGTATCTGCTTATTCTGTGTACCTGTGCAGACAACGCATTGCTGCTGTGAGATTTACTTTTTGACGTTGTAGCACCCATGGTACAGGCAGTAGCAGCTGTACTTCAAATAAGTATTTTCGTGGCACAACTAAGAACGGTGTCACTGAGTTTGTGCGTGTGTGTTTCTGTGGGCGTGCCATCGTTACAACCAGCTGGACGATCGCAACTACAGTAGCACTTTCTCCTAAGTTCGAAAGTACCCGGCAGCACAGCAGCGGTTCAACACCAGCAGCAGCAGCATATATCGGTACTACACCAGCAAACTCACATAGGCTCATGTACATTGGAAACACTTGTGTTCTTGCTTTTCACCTTGCGACATTCCCGGGATTTCAGGTCAACCACATCCAGAAGGGGAACCGTGTGCCTGGTATTTCGTATGATATTTAGATGTTTATAGTTAGGACAAATAATGCTGTTCTTACTGTTCACTTGCATTCATTTCCTCCACCTTCTATCCCTGATGCCTGGTTGCGTCAATCACACCCACTAACAGTAACCCTGTTCTTGATTCTTCCCTGACAAAGCTCGTAGTTATCTTCCCCCCCCTCCATCCACATCTAGCTGATGTCTTGCCGTTTGGTGCATGCCAGTATCTATAACAAAATGACGCTGTTTTTCTTTCTCCGCCCTCGCACTGTACACATGAGTAGTCATCTGCTCGTTGTTCCACACTCAGAAGTATACGGTGTTCATACGTGCACGTCGTTCCTTTTCTCACCGTTGGCCCCGGCTGAGTTACGGGCAAAACGCATGTTGCCGTCGATGAACACCTCCTCACCCACGACACAAATGGCACCTAACGGTAGGCAATGGGATGTTAAGCAAGCAGTGTCACAAGCCACATGCGACTCCTTCGGCAACACACAAGGCATGATTTTTCATCCCGACATCATACGTATGTTGCTGCCATTGGGCAGGTACATCGTGAGAGGACTTCAAACCAGAAGATACATGTGTTCGCTTGTCCTGGTCGGTGACGATGTTTGTGAGCTAGAACACAACTGCTGTAAATCAGAGTCAACTGCAAAAACAATGAAAAGCCAAGATTTCCATTATCGGGATGGTGAGGGAGTCGTTGGAGCTTTACTCTTACTTCATATTCTTTCATGTTTTCGGGCGATTACTTAGAGCGGTGCATGAACAGTCAAATATTCCTAGATAAGGCTACATTCTAAAGTGCTTGTTCTAGTTTAACCAGCTAAGCATAGGCTGATGCTCAAACGGCATTACATCTACTTCCCGGGAACCTCAAACACAACAGCTTATTCATACTATACATCTTTGAGATATACTAGATATCTGAATCCGAAGTATATCGTCATCTTCCTTACCGCCGATACCATAAGAAGTCACCATAAAGTTGTCAGAAAAATTGGCGCTGCCGGTCACGTAGAACCCGGCGTTATCAATGTTCACGGCGCCTGCGGGTGACGGAAGGTACAGGTAACGGAAACGGCAAACGAAGCCATATATGATGGTTCTCACTTCCCTTTCAAAGAAATTAACTCAACGGTCGAAAATATAATCTAACATTAAATACCACCGTTCACTCGAGAGGGGCAAGAGAAAATGCCCTAACCCTAACCTTCAACTACGATGTCGTGCATATGGTACGGGTGCATACGTCTTTCTACGTTAATCGCAATAGTTGGTCAGGCGCTGACGCGAAGCACAAACAAGATGCCGATATATATCATCGTGCTCTATTAATATTACCAGGTAACTGGTGTGTTGCAGTAGGCTTAGCGGCCTCGTAAATTAATGTCAAGCACATTGGTACAGAAGTAGTCGCCACGAGAGTTTTGTCTTTGATAACACGATGCCGGTTGGTTTATGTGAGAACCTAGTACTTGTAGGCTATTCTCAGCGATGGCGGTGAGGTAGTCACAAACAACGTTTGATTCCATGAGGTTATGAGGGACGGTAGCCCGGAGCAGGGCGGCCGACAACTGAATATGCACTCTACTGTGCTTACCCGACGCCTTGCAAAAGGCTGATTTTACTTGGCTCCTATCTCATAAACCTGTCTTTACGAGTTGTACGCTAGTCCCGCGGGCCGGAATGTGCTTACTCCGGACATACTACTGTTGTGCATACATCAAAAGGCCCCATGTCCTATACCAGCGTAGATCCTGGGAACGAGATGATATATGACTTGATGCCGAGGAACGATGGGCGTTGGATTTTCAACAAACTCCGTACCAACTCACGTGCTTGAAATTTTTTGTTGCAGTAACGAAGCCTGTTTTTCACTTTAATCTACTGTAGTCGGTCTAACAAGTCGACACATCGCGAAGCACAACTTACAAGCGAGTGAGCGCCGAACAGCGCGTGTAGGGTCATGATACTCCCGTGCCGTAAGACTCCTTGCTTTGCAATTCATACACTATTCGTACTATTCCCAAATCACGCACTTGCCCTTGCTGCAATCGTCACGTTCATCGTCAGTGTTCCACTCAGACGTCTGGCAGTCCCAAGAGGGTCAATACGTCATCAGTGCATTCTACGTCGATGGGTGGCAATGGGATTATCATGCGTAATATACGACGCACGCAACGAGTGGTGCATGGACGTGCCAGTAGGTGCTGTAGTAGCCTGGGTGGATGCGTTGGGTCAGGTTCAATGAGTTCAGGTCACCCATAGCTACCAGGTATGCTTCTGATTTCACGCCTTACGAAGGATATTGATGAAACGGTACACTATCCATGATGATATTCCTTACCTCCACCCCAAGAGGCCGAGTTGTTGACAAAATCAGAAGTACCATCCATGTAGACCACCGAATAGGAAGCACCCAAGGCACCTGTGGTAACATAAATGGGACCATAAAGCAATGCATCCAAATTTCTCGTGGCGGCTTTCGGCGCTTGTGTAACTAAAATTCAAAACGGCTTGAGCACGTCTCCAATCAAGTTTATCCTCCATCATGTGGAGGTGGTCGAATGTAACAGATGACATCTGTCGAACATCTGGCATACGACTGACATGGACTGGGCGTTACGAGTGCATAAACACACACTTTCTTTAACCGCATTCGAATGCGATAGTCAAAAGTCGCACACAAGAGCACAAGAATGCATGCGTATATGTTTTGAAATATGCCACGTGCGGTGGAGGCCAAGTGATGGAATTACATTCCTCGCAAATTTCACAACGACATAAAACAAACCACCAGGCCAATTGCATTGCTTTTCACACGGGGCCATTCTTTTCGGTGTAGACCGAGCTACACCAGCAGTACCGAATGTAAAGAGTGGCCGCAGTCGAGGTTTAGGATCAGGGTGAGGGTTATCGAGCGTGTGATCGGGAAGATGGCGTGTGTTTATTTGGTTTCAACACTGCGTGTGGAAGCTGGGCAAGTGCAACCTTTACCTTACGCACTTGATGCAAACTACAAAATACGGTCCTACGTTCCCAGCGCGCCAACGGGTTTTGACCGATTTTCATCGCAATCCGTTTGCGAAGCGATTCTAAATTCGTCAATTGGAGAGGTTGCGCCAGCCGTCATATAACCTTATTTGTATGTACTATCGTTGAAGCGCTATGTTTTGAAGAAACCCATGACAACTGAATGGAATCGACCCGGCGTGAGAACAACCACACAAGCAAGCATGGCAGCTAACTAAGTGAGGGTATATTGTCAAGAGAGAACTAAATAGCATTCCCACGTGTCCGAGGCTCGCGGCAATGGAAGCCACATGCGTTATCACCCCGAGCTACTACAGCACAATATAACTCGGGAACTGACCAGCCGGAATCATCGACTGGGTAGGAACGTGACGAGTGGCGGTGGGATAATCCTTTGAAACTTCAGTACTCGCACTGTTGTCTATGGGTGTTGTTTATCGGTGACAATGCTAATGTTCTTAGGAACGGAACGGCCCCGCAGGTTTATTCCTATATAGGCAGGGCCGATAGCAGTGTGAGGGGACCCTGAAACACTGGACATGGAACCGAACGGTGCCCCAATCACGAAACGTGGAAGATCCTTTGTTGCTGTCCAATACCACAGGTATATAACCGCGATTACGATACCCAAATGTAGATCACTACAAACAGTAGAAATACTTCTGGCAATTGGCAGGAGCACGGTGCAGTCAAAACTATAGCCTCAACTAAAATCACCTCCATCTCTGTCCGCGATGTTGTTATAAAAACCCGTGCTTCCGATCATGAAGACCTCTGAAAATTCAGCGTACAAGGCACCTGCGGGTAGATAAAGGAAACCATAGACATGCCGATAAATGATTCACGAAACAACTTTACAACACCATGCTCCCAGCATTCTCCTGCTTTCCCTTCATATTGACAGGGATATGAGGGACGTCCGGCTTTTGATCCGCATGGAGTTGCTTTGTCTTTGCAGGAGCGCACGTGGGTTAGCATGGGTTAGCATGGATGTATGATTTGACGCGTGCTACGAGAGGAGTATACACTATGAACTATACACTACAGGTAGTCTTATGGAACATTTTGGTCACAGCATTTGTGATTGACGGAGAAGTGGTCACACGTCGACAGTAAATAGTTACGGAGGTTTTGTGCTCGGCGCCTCAAGTCTACCCTCCGACCCGAACCCCACCCGAACCCGAACCCTTAGTCAGTGATCAGTGCTTGGATGCCGTGCTCGGTCAACCGCTAGGTTGACTCAGCCAGCTTGGATTCTGTTCTTGGAAATGCTTTAGGTTGATTCGGCCGGCTCGGAATGCTGTGGCTGGAGACGACTCTAGGTAGATTGAAACGCATATAGTGACCCTTAGCCAATCAGAGCGCCCAAATAGCTACCATAGTAATACTTACTATTAACCCTCGACTATTACGGAACTGATGGGGCTCGATTGAGGAGTTATCCAACCAATGTATATTCCTATCCGATGTATACTGCATGTTTTATTTACACGACCCTGTGTGTGTCGGGCTTAACATTCAAAAGTCGGTGGTACAGAACCCCTCGAATGTATGGTCTCGTACGAGTTGGTTGTCATATACCCCTACAGTAGCACGCATCGTTCCCGCGATAACTAGCAGCTTATGGTCGTGATCGATGCCCAGTAGATATAGCAGTGCCGTTTCATAGCACATCGTAGTAGCCGTAAAACCTGCAGCACTATTTATCAAAATATACGATTGGCACAGTCACTGAGTGTTCACAGTAGGAGGGATTGCGTCTGCGGACATCTTCTGCGTCGGAGGCGTCTAACTACGTAGAAGGTTTTACTATCATACTGGTTTAGAGCTGACAAAGATCTTCGTGACTTCTGAAATGTAGACTTCTACGAACAGAGGATAGCATTACTCTAGATGTCAAAACACCAACGCACAGTAGTACCCACTCTGCTAATTTTGTAGGTTTCTACTGTATTCTCCTGTCTTCATCGAGACTCTGAAACGTTTGAAACCCATAGTTGACTCAAGCGTAGCCCATACGCGGAACAGTAAGCACGAAACATCTTTTTCAACTTCAAAAACCCAGCTTTGTATATTAATCGCTCCTAGCGCAAGGCGGTGCTCCTATCTACTACTGTACAGTGATTATTGGTCGGCACTAGACCTGAACAGCTTGTGCGCCTTGACAAGCACGGTGCGCACATCAGGGTAACCAGAGAGACGTTTGTAAGGATTCACAGTTGGCTGTATACTACTACGAGTATGTACCGACAGGCTACGGGGAGGTTACGTACAGAGCACAAAGTAATAAGCGTTGGAGTCGAACGTGCCTGGAATGGCTGACCATATACTGCTGAAAATACAACAGGACTGGATTGACACATGTACCGCGTGTGAGGCAACATCTAGAGTACACCAGCGCGTCTATCGATAGCTAGTTGCACGCAAGAGTAGTTGCGTTCGTGTTTGTACTTGTTGAGGTTTGCAAAGCTGGGATTCTCTGTGCGATATATATAAGTAGGGTTGCGTCCATGACAAGCCCACACAATTGTGGCTGGAGCTCGCACAAAGTGCAGGCAGCAAGAACATACCGTGCAGTAGAGGTATCATAATACTTCAAGTATATGTCTTGAGCTCGCACCGAGTGCATGCGGCAAACACACACTGTGCAACTGAGGTGTCGGAATACTACAAGTGTGCACCTTGAACATGCACCACGTTCGTGCAGCAAGTGCATATATTTCGTGAGGCCTCAAGCAAACCAAATTGTGCCTGAAGTTTCTACAAATAGTAGCTTGAACATTCTGTACAGCTGAGGCTTCCCAAGCCCACCAAGGCGTGGCTGAAAGTACGCACCAAGTGCTGCATAAACAATTCGCAAATTTGCGGCACTTGCGTACCACGTGCAACAATTTTGTTTCGCAGAGTTGCCTAACCCACAGGGTTCCGTCATGCATGCAACATGTGTTGCAAAATTCAAGCAAACATAGAGAACACCAGCACCACCAGAGAGGCGACAGTGGCAAAGGTCCCCTGCAGTTCGACGGGCTTGCAAAGGACGTCTGTCTCGACTGGAAGGTACAAGTCGGAGACGACGTCAGCCGCTGACATATGCGACTTACTTACGGGGCAGCAAGTACCCAACCCGACGGTCGGCGGCAACCTGGCCAGGTGGAAACGCACCAACATCGATCTCTTCGTTTTCTTTGTCTTAGCTGCAAACGGGGGAGCCACTACCACAGCTGTGCGGCGTCACAATTCCAACAACCCGGAGGATGGACTCAGAGATCGGCCAGCGGTTAAACAGGCGTTCGAGGAGAGGTACGACGCCGGCATCAAAGCCGCTCGTCAGGACCTCCACGAGGAACTGGTCAATACGAAGATGAAGCATGGTCAGGATCCAGACGATTTTCATGTACACCATGGATACAGCACGATGCGATCTGTACGATACTGGGGAGAATATTTTCCCGAACGGCTCGGCCACCCCTTTTCTACGCACGCCTCATTACAGCATAGTGTGGAATACCAGATTCAATGATTATGAGGTGGAGCTGGACGAGATTAAATCAACGACTGCTGCTGTAGTCACCTACACGTTGACATCAGCTCCTGTCCTGCGAGCACACAGTGAATATTCGGGCAGGGTTGTCGCCTTGCAGGCGCGAGATGACCTCAGCGGTGTGAAGTGTTACATCTGCAGGAAGCTTGGAAACAACAAATCACATTGCTCCAAGTACGATCTAAACCACATTAAGACCAGTGTAGGAGGGCCATCAAAGTAATGATCTCTGCACAAGACGTCTACCCAATCTGAAGACGAGTGAAAATCAAGTGGAAATGAACACAAGCAGCAACAGCGGTGAACGTTGGCAAAAGACGGACCGCGTGGAGGGCAGCGCATGAACCAAATCACCAATATTCTCCCTGAGTTTTGATAATAGCCGTCGTTGTTCCCGAGTTGGAGCCTTAGGGCGGCTCCAGTCCGCCCAAGAGGCGTCAAGAGCGATGGCCGTGTAGCCTTCTACTAGATGCCGCCAAACAACACCAGCTGCTGGCGGCGGCGGTCGGGGGAGGACACATCATAAGTAGGCCACCATAATAGTGGTCGCGAATATATGTTTCTGATATCTCTGCGTTGTTCGAATTGTACAACCTTGTTTGAATGACACAACTCAATACTCCGTTTTCCGACAGAATCAAAGATATTTGTTCACGAAGTGAAACCAAAACAATTCATACTGTGGTGTTTTCCAGTATGGATTATTATGTTCCCGTTACGACGGGCTGACCTGTCGTCAGGAGCATTGTTGTCAGGGCGGTGAGACTCCTCTAAAGGGTAGTGTAAGCTGTTATTCTGTGCGTAATGGATTTTGCTAATCGAGGCCCAACTATATCAGCAGCCGCAAGTAACTGCGGCGACTATCTCTCGCCCAACATATAAACCTCTGATGCTGCTGCTTGCTGTTGTTTCGATATTTCTGTCTGAGAAGAGAAGACGTAAAAATCATTTTGATGTGGAAATAAGTTAAAATAGTTTGTATACGCTTTTAAATGGAATATCTATAATACTCTGTACCGTAAGAGGTGAACGTTTGTCAGAATATACAATAGACCAGCATACTGTGACGGCACGTGACCAGGCATCGCTATTCTTAGCATTGGCTTGCCTGCTCCAACCCCAAACTTGGTGAATAGCTACGGGTACCAAGTACGACTTTAAACGGAGCTCATATCTTGGTATATACAAAGTGTGTTCCTTGTCCTATTTTGCATAACGGTGGACGTGCATGACCTGCCGAGCTTCCCACAGTTGCTACTCGCGTGAATCCGCGTGAATCCCAATAATGGAGTGAACAACTGTATAAGAAGTGAGCGAGCTTACATGGTTCACAGAGCAACGGATTGTCGGCCTTTAAACAAAACTCGCGTCGCTTCAAGTTACCGAGTCTACCCTTCCGCACTTGCACGACTGGAACAAGTTATGTTTCGTTGTAAGAAGCGGCCCGACCCGTCCAATGTCACGACAACCATCGTTTTGAACTGGCCAGCTTGCCAGGTTTAGCCAATACTGTGCCAAAGCAAGAGGTGTTTACAGCTTGTAATTAATTAACATACACGTCATTTGCGAGATTGTTTTTTTTGTCGAAGCCAATCTTGGCAAGCTGTGCATTATACTTGGATCGGGCGTGTGCGGGGTGTGTATGACCTTGTGAAGCGAATTGGTCTGTGGTGTCTCTGGGTCATATTACCACAGGGTCAGCATGGCGATGCTACAAAGTCAGTCAGCCCATAATCATTCTGCGCATGGGACTACCGGCGAATTCTCCCCAATATTTGATCACACATTCCAGCTGTACTATTGTAATCATCTCCTGACTCACCTCCGTAGATTGCGGTGCTGTCAGAGAAAGTGGTATCGCCGTCGATCCGTACCTCTGAACTGCCGGCATGTATGGCACCTGCGCGTATTCGATGAAAACCTTGAGGCTTTTAGCTCAAACAAAAAAAATGCACCGACGTCTCAGCTGTGGCACACCATGACATTGTGAATGACTGCAGTCCAATGAGTGGTTGAATGTATGTCAAATTTGTTTCAGCAGAAAAAACACTGTCAACGGAACATGCCCCCTTGGTGTTTGGAGTTGAGACCGCGCGTAATATCATGGGAAAATCGATTGCAGCGAAGCTTGAGTTTTCAATGCCGGTGGAAATCAGGGAATACTTAAAGTATAGTTTACATTACTGTAGTAAGCTGCAGAAGGCGGGACACGACACACGCTATACTGGTCAACGGTATCCTGTTCAAAGGACTATACCAGTATCCAGATGTTTACACTTAGGTACACTAGCCGAGAAAATAAAGTTTGAATCAATGGCGGCAGTATTTCCGACAAAACTGTCATTTCTTTTTATCTTCCGACCTAGGACAAAGTGGTCGATGGTGCCGGACATGGGATGGCAACTGCGGTTGCTATTGATGTGTACGATCTCGTTGGGCCGCAAAAAACTATGGTTGTTTTTTATTACGCCCTCGCCTATGCATGAACACTCTTGCTCGACATGGACCACATCGCCTTTGCTCGCATCGCGGTGGTAGGTACACGGGGTATGGTGTCAACAACGCCGGGAACTGAACTCAAGCAGAAGATTGGACAACGAACAGAACAGAGTTACATATATACATTGACATTTATTTGGGTCATAACAAGGGATTTTGTAGACAAGTGGGGTGCTCCTAACTTGCAATTGTACAGGTCCCGCCGTCAGTCGTCTAGACGAGCAAACCGTGTGCTGATTGCCAACAATGAGAGGGAATAGTCATGATTCAAAGTGACTTATACACATGATGGAACACCGTCATGCCTCAATGGAGCTCCATCGACCACCTTCAAAAGGCCCGCCAGAAACAGTTCACGAATTGTGAGCGCAACCTAATGAGGACTTCTGCATTAGTGGCACAACCCATATTACCACAAACAACCCCCTGATGGTGTACCAGTCTTTCGTATCGGTTCAAATCTCAGGTTGGGGCTTGGATTATCGATCTCCTCATAATTAAAATGTTGAGCATCCAGACTATCCCAGACGGTATATACCCTGGTATATATATTTATATCGATAATGTTTTTCGACAACGGCAATGGCAACATATTTCTCGACTTGAAGCAAACATCGATATCACTACATGCCGAATCACGAGGAGAGAAATGAAGAACAATACTAGAGCCCAACTGGTAGCAAGAAATTTCATTGTAATAAGGACGGGATTGTGAACCTTGGAAGTTTTCAATTTTGCACAGTGAAGAACAACGGGTGGCACCCGAATTGACGGTACGGTAGGTTTTCATCTGCTAAGCTAAACGATTGGCACAGTATGAGTGTTGCCTTGACCACACGACCATGCACCACAGATCATCCGCGACTCGACATGCCGACGCTTTCTGTCGTGATACCCGACAACGACGAAATGGCCTCGGCGTACGTTACAGTGAGGAAATTGTCCACGAAGGCGGAGATGGGGAGCGTTGGTGAATGATACGTCCACAAAGTCGCTGCATCTTTCGACAGGCAGAGCAACCAATGCTGACACACACGAGGTGTGGCATTACTGTGTCACAGGCATAATGCCGAAATCTCAGCTAATAACCCAGAGGTCTATGGAATTCTGGGTCAACAGCAGAGACTACAATACGACAGTAATGTCTGTGCTTCGTTGGCTTGGAGTAGAGCGCTGCAAGTGTCTGCCAGTGCCAGCGTCCGGAACCACAAGAGACAGACCCATTGGGTGGAAAATAATTTACCACACGGCCTACTGTGGCACCAGTACACAGTATAGTTTGTGCTGTATTCGCGCCTTTCCGTGCCAAATACTATTTATAGAACGGAGATGCACGTTAAGGACCGTACTTTTCGAAGCAAGGTTTGCCGTACTCTTCGATATTGTTTTTCTTGGGTTGCAAATAGATGCAAGAGAGCATGGAAATTCTGGAAAATCAACAACGGATTTTTTTTTTTTTTTTTTTCGTTTTTCTGGAATTGGTTTGGAAATCAAGAAAACGAACAGGAAAAAAACCCGGCAAAAAACTTGGTTCGATAAACACGGTGACTTCCTTGCATAGACCGACATGTACATTTTCGGTGCAGGGGTCTGAGTGGCACGCAATACAATACTGAACGGCTTAATATTAGCAGACGTTGCTGAACGCGAAGACGGCTTTCGGCGAATGTGTAAGTTCATGCGGGCGTTCGCTCATTTGACACGTCGGACGCTATACAAAGTATGCAAATCCAGACTAAGGCGCTCTGGTTTGATATCGACGTGTAGGAATTTCATTAGGCAGCACCAGTTCGAGGCGTGCAATCCTCCATTGCCTTCATAGTATGTCGGGCGCTCATGGCCTCATTGCACACTGGATACATGTTGGTTTTCCACGCCAATACATCCCTCTTTAGCACTCACTTAGAAGCCCATCTGCCTGCTGCGTATTATTATGCCGTTAAAATATATATCGCTGCTAAACTCACCTCCAGTTGAATCGGGCTCTTTGTAGGCGTAGAATCCGCCGGAACTTGTCGGAAAGTTAGTCGTTTTAACGGCATCTGTGAAACGGCAAAGAGACCCCGGGCTGCTGTTAGAGGATGAGCAGTTCAATGAAGGGGCCTTCTAACACCAACAAGACGCCCACAGCCCTTCGTCTTCAGCGAAACTGTTTGCTGAGGCGCGTTTCCTCGTCGAGATGTTTTTGGGACCATTTCACTCTGAATATTATCGGTTTTCTCGAACCCAGCGTATAGCGGAAGGTAAAAAGATACTTGTAAACTAGTCCTGAAGAAGCCCTGAAGTAATCCTAAAGTAGGTTTCACCCAGCTAAGAAATGATAGAGCTGAACGTATAGAGGTGTTCGTATTACAAGCAAAGATATGTATCTTAGAGTAACACATGCACGGAGCTGCGGTGGCAAGCTTGGCCTATATGCAGGTGGTGCACCGATCCCGCTGCCTTGGACGAATCCATTGGGCCCTTCTATTTCGATGGAAGGCCAAACTACCTAGTCACTCTTCAAACGGTCAGATGCGGCGCTCGAGATCCTCACAGCGAGGAATTGATATGTGAGTTTGAGCATATTTTGTCATATTTATTGTATACCTGGTACGGAGAACACGTGTCAATTTGCACACTGCGCTGGAAGCGTCCAGCACGATAACACTCTGAAGCTTAAGGAAAAGGTCGAAAACCGACCAGCGCCAAAGCGGGGGAACCGATGCACGCACAGTGATTTATGAGAAAATTTCACGTCTGTGCGTGTGTCGTTCAACAGACATTTCATCGTGCAACTTCCAGCACCTCAACTGAGGAGGGCCACGAGGCGCAACTTACAGCACATACCGCTGCTCCCCAATTACGAAGCCAAACAGTACTTGCATTACCTTTCCGACGAGAAATGGCCGTCGATCCACGCTGCCCACAGTACACTGTTGTCGAAGAGCATTGCCATGGTAGGGATACTGGTATATTTTCCGAGCTCCTCACATGGCTTCCACCGAGTTTTTTGGAGCAACCCGACCAACACTTATTTGCGCTAGTCCTAACCATAATACACTACTATAGTAATCGTAAAAATGACAGACTCACCGATGCATTAATAGTTGCTCACTTGAGGAGCTCACCCGGTAAGGAAATATTGAGCCAAAACGTGCAACTCCTACAGCGGGACGCGTCCAGACATTGAACATTGAGCACATCGATGCTTCCCATCCTTCTAGAACGCGTACTGAAACCGTGGTGCACACCAGCTGGACATGACGACCAAACCATAGCCGAACGAAAAGTAGAGGCTTACGCTCCTATTGGTCTACACCAACTTCCTGCGCACCAGAATTAATCTGTTTTACATCGCCACATAAACAAAATCTGATTGTCGATGTCGTGACAGGATAATGTATATGGTCTTATTTCTTGTCTCACCTTCGGCTGAGTTGTAATCAAAAGTGGTATTGCCGTTAATGTTGATCACCGATTCATCAGCATATATTGCACCTGAGATGAGAAACATAAATCAATTAAACCAAATTGGGATTCTTAGTGTTAGCTCACATACACAAACGTGGGCACCGTCATATACTACAGCAGGTGCGCTGTCACACAATACGGGGATCGCGAAGCTCGGACAAGATCTAGCAAGATATGATACCGTACCTGATATGAAATACATATGCACTTTGGGTGGTGACATCGTTCGCGCTCATGGTTGTGGTCTGAACGTTTTATCTAGGTATAGAACGCAGGGCGCACCGCGCGCCTTCCAAGTACAGGCGCACATCAACGACCCCACCAGCACTGGATGCCTATAATTTTTGCTCTGCAGCGTTTCATCTTGGTCAAACATACGACACAGTACCTATAGTAGCTCCGATGGTCCCTTGGTATCTATGATATGATGTGGTACCTATGACACCCACGATACCTATGGTACCTATTATGGCACCTATTGCGGTACCTGCAGTAGTATGGTACCTATTCTGGTACCCATGGCATCCATTACGGTACTAATGGTCCCCATGGTATGATGGTACCATACCTCCGATGCCCGCATTGTTGTTGTCGAAAGAGGTCCTGCCGTCGACTTGGACGGTTGAGTTTGAGGCATATATCGCACCTGATGGAAACAGATGTAGGCGATCGAACGATGTAACACTGTTGATTACAGAAATATGCTGGATTCGTGGAGATCCACGAGACGTGTTGAAAAGTCTGGTGGGAGCTTTCGCGCTCGGGTGACTAATTTTTTGCAGTACATATGTCGACACACGCCGGGTGTCCATTTCCTAAAACGTACCGGTATCTTCATAAAAGTGAAAAAAACAGGGACATGACTAACTCAAACATCTTTTCTCCGGTGGGAGTGCAATCCCATGGGTCCAATTCTACGGGATGTCCCACGCGGTGTTCCCGTGGGCCCCCTCGGAAACTACACTGTTGTCCCATGGGATCCGATTGGGACCCCGTTGGAGTTGTCCCACGTGACCCCATGGATCATTTGGGATACAACCGATAATCACAAGCATATGCGCTACAGTCTTCACACGAAGTTACGCAAAAAAAAACCAATCCATCGGTTTATCGAGCTATTATTATTATGCTTGCCTTCTGACAAAATAGCGTAGATGCCGTTCCTATATAAACCAAATATCCTTCCTTAAATCAGTAGTATCCCTCATACACTTCTCTTCCTGTCGTTTCCACTATCGAGAGGCAGATCGAAAGTAACGGGCAAAGTCTCGATACACTCGCTACCGAGCAGACCCCAGCTCTGGACTAAACGTGTAACTTTTCAGATGACAATATCTACAGTAGTAGCATCGTTTGCGGTACGGGGTGTCATGTTCCAATTGTGCAGCAGAGTACCACCTATGTTTTAATGCGTATAACTCACTTGTCTCGGGAGACTCGGCACACATCCGAAACTTGTGATGCGCGATTTACCGTGCATGTATGTATGTACAACGCACCGCCTGCTACGCTTGCTCAGGAAGGAAAAATACATCAAATTATGCGAAGTGGACAGAGGTCCATGATTGCTTGTAGTGTTATGATTGTAGTTGCAAATTGGTGACTTGACAATGCCAAGAGTCCCGCCGTTATGCTTCAGGAAAAGGCAGCTCGGACGCCACATGTATGAGTAAAATAAGGTACGTATTCTTTTTCGAGGTTCGCCCACCACAACCGTCCAGGGCGTGCCTCCACCGCCGCACCCCCACTACTACCACCTCCAGAAGTCGCTCCGCCAGATGCTGGGGCGCCCGACTTGGATCGCTTTACAGCTGGGATGGACGGCAAATCGCGGTAATGCTACTCATCGCTCCGAGCTTGCACGTGCTGTGTTGTTGTGCGGAGAGCGAGCCTCACCAATTTCAACGAAAGAGAGCTGTCTCACCGTTGAAAACTCACCCCTGAAATCAAATATACTGCAAAATATCTTGAAAGTAGACTAGAATCGGCTATCTCCCTCAGTTTAGACGGGATTTGGATTCCGAGTCCAACAGTGCGCATCCATATTTCATTTTTTTTTTTTTTTCGGATATTTGTTCGTAATATAATGAATTAGTGTAGGATCGGCTATGTCGCTCAGGTTTGACGGGATTTCGCTTTCAGGTCTAGTTTTGAGCATCCATGTTTCGACGGTTTTGCGGATTTTACTTCAGGCTTGAATTTAGTGTGGAATTGTTTAAATCTCGAAATTAGTGTGGGATTTCATCTTTGCTTTAGCTCGAGGAACTGCATCTTGAGGTTAGTGTGAGGGAGAAGAGCAAGCAAATAACGCAAGGAAAGCAATTATTTTTCCGAGAGTGGCGAAATAAGCAAGCTCGCAAAGAAACCCAAGAACGTAGAGAGACCAAAGATCAAAGAAGTGATAAGTGTTCTTCGCAGAACCGCTGTGCGCGAGGAAGGAACTTATAATCAAGTGAAAAAAGACAGAGGCAGTCATGTCGATTTGAACATCAATCGATGGCGAACCTCCAGTCTCCCCCTCGCAGATACCACAGAGCCTAGTGTTCTCCTCGGTGCCCCAATGGCGCTGGTGTCGTAGAACACCTGGAAGGTGTCCGGAATGTCGATCCTCCGCGTGTCGTACACTCCGTAGGTGGAGTTGCTGTTGTTCCTGGTTTTACAAAGGATAAATCCTCCACAGGGCTTTTGTCGGGCAGACCAGAACGAGTATTCTTTTTGAGTCTGCCCCCACGATCGTCCAAGACCCTCCTTCACCACCACGTCCACCATCACCTCCAAACCTCGCTCCGCCAGAACTTGGGGCACTTCCTCCCGGCCTGGATCGCTTTGCCGGGGACGGCGGATATTTCGAGGACATGCTATACTACTCGTTACTCTGACCTTTGACGAGCTGTGTGTTGTGCGGGTTGCAAGCTACACCAACTTTAACCAACCAGTGAAAAAAAGCGAAAGAGAGCCTGCCAGACCGCTGCAAAAAAAAAACGATTTTTTTTTTTTCCGAGCTTTATTTTTCCTTTGTCCGAGAAAAAAAGTATGACACGATTAGCAAGCACGCAAAGAAACCAAAGAACACGAAGAAAGCAAAGATCGTAGAGGCTACAAATTTTGTTCGTAGACTCGCTCAGAGCGAGGCAGGTGTTTATAACCAAGTGAAAAAAAGACAAAAAGTATGTTGATAAATTTCATGTATACAAGATTCCACTTCGGGACAACGTGAAATCCGGGGGGCGTCTCAAGGCGAAAAGGGAGTCACAGATATAGCTGTTCTTGGCGGAAACGTGGTCCATGGATTAGCGTATTGCTCGAAGGGAAGAGTAATGGTATTCAGCAGGGACTGAGTACTACTCTTTCTGTGGTGAATACTACTCTACTGCATGCACGTGGTATCATGGGTATATTATACTGTTACTGTACACCACTACCACTACTACGCAGATGTAGTACAGGTACAGTAGAAGCAACACGAACTATACAAAATACTTTCGTCCACACCTTGCTTTTCTGAACGTGTATAATATGATAGAGTACATGTTACTTGTGTGTTTTATCCCAAATTAAAGAGTTTGGGCGCGCTTGCGTGTGGCGTGCGTTCATACTTCAACATTTTACAGCTACTCCGAATACTTGGGAGTAAAGCAAAGTATGTTCGAGAAAACACTGCTGCTATTACCGTAGGTACTTCGTACACTCACTCGCAGTATTTCGGGGGTTTTGTACTCGAGATACCGATACTGCGAGTATTCGCAGTTTTTTTAGGTTCTTCTGTAGATACTACTGCGTATACTTTCTTCGGGCCCGCACTAATGCAGGGTTCGCTACTGCTGCTGGCATGGATACCGCCTGTTGTGCTTCAAGAATCTCGGGAATCTGTACCGCGGGTACTACAAGCATACCAGTAAGTACTAGTCTATAGCAGTATTTCGTCCGTTGGTAGTGTTCGTGCTGCTGCTTCTTCTGCGAGACTCAGTACTCGCAGTAATGAAATACCCTCAATATGCCCAGTATACTTCGAGTATGAAGTATACTTCAACCGTTTGTGCACCGTGTCGACAAGTCTCAGGCCCAGCGTTCGGCACAAAACACACCCAGATAGTCCCACACGAGTGGGAGTTGGAGCAAACTACTTCCGCTGGAGACAACTTGAGCACTCAAAGCAGTCTGCCAGTATTTCGATACTTCGAAGTATAATATTATGCATGACTGCGAATGCTCTCAGTATCTCGAGGTTCTGTACTGCGCATATATTGCCTTCACCCCCAAAACATTTTTCGTGTTTCGATACTACTGCGGGTACATACTTTAAGCAACCTGTATTCTCGGGGTTCGGTACTGCTCACACTCTCATTACTCTCAGTATTTGGGCCTTCTCAGTACTCGCAGTAGTTTTGCCGCCAGTACTCCAATACTCTCAGTACTCGGACCACGATTTGTTCTCGAGCATTTACCTGTGAAACCTTGATATTACCCTGAGCACCCAGAAACATTTATCTTGGGGGAACATATATATTGTAGTACCAGTATGTATGTATGTGCTGCACCTTATTACTCAGCCGGTCACAAAGTATTTTGGCGCAACCTCGACCTCGCGCAACTTTTATGTACTTACGAATTAATCGCCGCGAGTCAGCTGGATCAATATATCTCCACTTACCGATACCTTATTATATATTATTATTGTAGTAATGATCCCACACTAATTCCGCGAACATCAGTATAATATAGTCTGTCCTCAAAAATATGTTGTGTGTGTGTTCTTCACGTTAAAATGATGCGTGGGTGCAAATGCTACTCCTAAACTAGTGTGCAGGGTTTCATACGAGTATTATTATTTCGCTCTTGCGCCACTCCCCTATTAGTACGGCACCTCCCGGAGGGGAACCTTGTATACAGTATCGTCAGCATAACGAGCGGTATCACACAGCCTCAGTTTACTCTTGGCAGATACCCCGTATAATTCTGTCCACTACGGCGGGGAAGTGAGCAATGAGATAAGTACTGCTGTGCATGAGGTTCGTACGATACTATTAACATTGTACTTCTCAGTCTATGGCCGAAGATTCGATTGAAGCATTATTGCCTGCTGTAGATTACATGAAAATAATGTCCGCACAGAAACACAAAGATTAGATTTATTAGGGTTCGACCTTCAATATGCTTAACATACTTATACCCGATCTGGGTCGTGCCCTGAAAGGGTTTCATTGGTTTTGATCATGGTTGACCTATTCCATTCATCTAAAGTCCCGCGTGGTCTAGTGTATCGCTTCTGATTTTAGCGTGAACCATGGAGCTCGAATCTCTTGATGGATGAGGCGGGGATTTAGGAATCAACTGCTGAGATCGCCTAACGAGGGTAGGCGCAACGAAGGACTGAAGTCATTTCGCAATAAAAACCCAAGGCACAGACCACAGCGGGGAGGGGAATAAAGAGCTTGCTCTGTGACACCGGATGTCTATACGTATGAGGGATAGGGAAAACAGGGCGAAGATAACAAATGGGATCGAAATCAACGGTATATCTGTATCGTACATGCATAGATAGCTATTAATAGACGTATGAAAAAAGAATATAAGGTATGAAAAGTCAGCAAACGACTACGAAGAAACACTGCATGGTCGGTGGGCGTCGAGGGGTTTCAAGGTCGGTTTGTTTGAAGAATACACTGCCACTACCTACCTGTTGTTAGGTCCATACCTTGCGTAAGTATCATCTGAAGATTGGGTTGTCCGAGAACGAATCTGGCCAGCAGGTAAACGGTGTAACTCCGAGTGTGGGGTGGTCAAATACATACTGTTGCAGTGCGCATTTCGTGTGATGTTCCCACACTATAACAATAGCTCAAACTCCTGAAATCCCGCCCGTGGTCACAAAATGGGCTGTAAAAACTAAAATGCATCGCGACTGGAGAAAACAAACACGTACGAAATAGTGCCGAACCGGTAGGTGAGAGAAACGGTATTAACGACCTGTCCGATATGGCATGTACATCCCGCATCAATTGCAAATGAATAACACCATGAACGAACGTGTCTATGCTAATACATGTACACCCAGCATAGAGCATATAGCGGGCAAGAACTTTGGACATCGTGCCGAAAGAACCCCGGAGCGTCGCCTCCTATCATGAGTGCTTTGCCTGCAGGAATTGCGACTGCTGTCCCAGAACTGATGCATGCATCCTAAGCGGTGGATTCGAGATACACTATTCAAACCAAACTGAGCAGAGAAAACCTGGCCTTCTCCGATAGTAAAAACCATCCCCAGGACACATATACTCATTCACCGCCTTACTCACTAGCGCGGTGAACAGAAAATCAATCGATTTGGACGCTGTTTTAAGTATGTATCTGACACGGTTCCTATAGTCGACTGGGCATCTTACAGCAGTAATCTTTTGAGTACTGCACTACTATTGCTGTACATGTACCTAAGTTTGACCCTAATTCCAAGTGTTTCGTCCGCGCAATGGAAGGGCAGTTCTAAAGGCCACATGCCAAATGCCCAAACGAGAGGTTCCCTGAATGTCAAGAACAAAACGCTAACGGCGCGCGAGTTTGCGAACGCGAGCGTGTAGGTGTTGAGCGTACCACGCATCCCTGTTTTATTTGTCCATATCCGAGTAGCGGATGATCCGCCTGATGAGACAGGAATGCTTGAAGAGACACTAAATTGCATGGCACCGAATGCCGAGAAACATGTTGGCATCATATTGCTGCTCTCCAGGTGACTATCTTTGATCGCAACGATGGCACAATAACAGTAGTGACAGTCGAATAAGAGGCAAGTCGACACAGAACCCCTGCTACGAGAAGGGTATAGCTGGATACGCTCAAGTATCTATTACGACCGACCAGGCTCCTTAACCCAATACCAGTGGGACACAGACCATCAGTGTTTTACTATACTTTTTCGTGATAATACCTGGCCTTTGGGATTGTTACACAGATTCAGTTAATATACAGATACTCGAGGTCAGGCGCACAGGAGGTACATGAGAATGCGTGTACCAGGTATCATAACGTCTGAATACTCACATGTAGGAGGGGACGAATGCATGTGCAAGTTGCCACACCACGCACAGGTACACATTTGTGAGACGCTAAACCGAGATGGAACATGACGAGCTTTGGTATGATCTGCGCAACCTAACAGGATACTATTTTCGCTCCAAGTAAAGTGGCCGGGTGTTGCAGGAACGAATCGATAGGTGTGATCGGAATGCCAGTAAGCGGTAGGCAGTTTCCGTTCTGGGGGGGTGTTTGTCTCCACCTTTCTGCAACTACTTTGACAAAAACCGTTATACGAGGGGTAGGATTTGGAAGTGGTTCTGGACGAATGCCGTTTTAAGATGCATGATCGATTTTAGCACGAAAAAGTCGCACGAGTCGACAGTGTCCGTGCTGGGGGGGTGGAGTAAACGTCAGTACCTTCAAACACTTACATAACTCGGAATCAAATATCTACCTTGGCTAGTGCCAGCAAGTAGATGGGGCCTGAACGTCAGTACCTTGAAACGACCTAGGTCACTCGAATAAACGTGGCTTAAACGTCTGTATCTTCACTTACTTAACTCGGAATCAAATATTTACCCTGTCTAGCGCCAGTAAGTTGATGGGGCGTGAACGTCAGTACCTTGAAACGCCAATCGAATAATAGCTTTGGCCCGAAGTAGAAAGAGAACTCATGATGATCTTCCTACAGCCCGTGATGAACCTATACATAAAACGACCTCTACATTCGCAAGCAGTACCTACTCTCAATGCAGAGAAGTTTGAGACCATCACCTAAAGAAATGCCTATATAATATAAAACTCGTGGTACGCGCGACCGAACTGTCACGCACAGCTTGCAAAGGACTACCGTGGAACCTGGCAAAGATGAGCTTCGACGAAATCTTCGATCTCTCTCAAAACGTGGTATCCATACCAAGAGACTAGAGACATCTGGACAGAGTGGCAGATGGATTCTAACTTACGCAGAAACGTTTGTTGAAGGACGGTACAGTGAGAAACGTATGGCAAAGGTAAGTGAATGGTGGCAGCATCGACACAGTCCAGTGCGCACGCTGAAACGCGGCAAGGGCGCGTAAAGTTTTGCCACATGGACACAAACAAGTACGTGAGTATAATGGAATACTCATCGGTGAACCGTTATAACAGGTTTGACAGTCAAGCGCGCAGATATATATAGAGAGGGGCGAAGTGGACAGCCACCGCAGCGTCTCGGTAGTGTGGCCACGTATAGCCATACGACAATGGATTGGTAGAATTCTCTGAAGTCTCAATTAAAGGTGAGGTGGTGGGGTAGGACGATGGTAGCTTTCAGTGGAATCTATGTCTGGCCAAAAGCTTAAACATGTAGGTTATTGTCAAAGTGCAGACGTAGGCCTTCGAGAGGAACCCCCACCTCAGATGCAGGTGAGACAGGAAGAAAACATGTTTTTTCGCAGATGAGTACATGCTCCGAGCGTGTTAGACAGATGTGGCACTGGCAATTGCAAGTGGTGAAGACTGTACGAGGGTCAGGTCCGCCGCTCTTCTCGACACCATCCAAGGTCAGCACCGCGGGAACAAGAGGCGCTGCAACATTGGGCCGACGGCGATAGACGGAGGAGGAAGGCTGAAGAACATCTGGACCAAGGTCAGGACCGCCGTTCTTCTTACTACCGTCCAAGGCCAACACCGCGGAAAGGAAGGGCGCTGCAACATCGGGTCGACGGCGATGGATGGAAGAGGAAAGCTGAAGAACATCTGGACTAAGGTCAGGACCGCCGTTTTTCTTACCACCGTCCAAGGCAACACCGCGGAAAGGGCGCTGCAACATCGGGCCGACGGCGATGGATGCAAGAGGAAAGCTGAAGAACATCTGGACTAAGGTCAGGACCGCCGTTCTTCTTCCCACCGTCCAAGGCCAACACCGCGGAAAGGAAGGGCGCTGCAACATCGGGCCGACGGCGATGGATGGAAGAGGAATGCTGAAGAACATCTGGACGAAGGTCAGGACCGCCGCTTTTTTTACCACCGTCTGAGGGCAGCACTAAGGAAAGGAGAGGAGCTGCAACATCGAGCCGACGGCGAGGTGCGGAGGTAGAAGGCGCAGGCGCTGCAGCGGACCATGATCGTAATACCCGCTGGGCACCGTCGCTCATATGCGCCAGTCTGGGGGGTGTCCGAGGAGGAAAGCGCACACGCTGTCGCCGGGCTAGCACCGGGGCGCCGGCTTTGTGCCGACAATGGTTACGTGTCGGGCAGGGGGGGTGTTACAGCGGGTGGCGCCAGGGAGGGAGGTTCATAGCGCTGTGACTGTCGTGACCAGCGCTACGGGGAGGATAATACGGCGCGAGATCACTGTCCTGATCAGGGTCACGCGTCGGGTCTATTCGATAGGCAGAGGGCAAGCTTTGGTTAGCACCCTCTGGGCGGATCTTATAGGGGCAGGGAGGATCCCCGGTGTGGGAACGCCTTCGGTCTCGGGTACAGAGCCAGTAACGAGGTTCCGGGACCACCCGGTGTTTAAAAAAAAACACCACCAAGTGAAGAAAGAAAGTCAAAGCCAAGTGATCCGTGATACCTGTCCTATCGACCCCCAGCCCCTTGGGCCCTGCCTTGCCCGTCGTGCCCGTCATCGTGTCTGTGGTGCTTCATTGCGTGTTCACGCTGACTGCTTGCACCTACCGCATTGCATCGATCCACGCTCTGCGTGACCCGATCATTACTGCTTGAAGGCACTTCCTCGAACTCCCAAACAACAGGTGAGCCGGCCTCAGAGATCTAACGAGCGCAGGTCCTTTTTAGGGTCTGAGAGCTGTACCCTGCTGTAACAATATGTACTGTAGAAAAGGTAGAAGAAGCATGGACGCTGCAAAATACTACCAGGTATATAACTACGACTACTATAATATTAAGATTTTGTAAGTATACAGGCTACGTATTATATACGGTTGAGGCATTTACTGTTATCGGCCAGGTAGAAGCATCACATGCAGACGGCAACAACAGCAATAGCGGACACTACAACGACTACGACTGTTCCAACTACTTATAGTACAGGTGTTATTATTGTAGTAGCAAGCAGCTTTTCTGTATTTATTTACGTACAGGTATACGTACGGCTGGGGCACGATGAAAACGTTGCACCTAGTGGTCATGGAAATTTGGTAATGACTGTCAAATAAGTACTCACGGCAAGCTATTCGTGCCTGTAGCAGTAGAACTCTAAAATCACTCTTGGCATCAATAGGCAGCAACAGGTCACATACGAATGAGGGCATCATGAAAAAAACATCCGCACTTGTCATAAAATGTTTACTCTCTACGTTTAAATAATAATGACAGACAAAAGCAGCCTACAATATACTCATGATTACAGCAGCAGGTTCGTTGCAACGGCAGTACTACAGTAGTACCTACTACAAATGCTTCTACTACTGCTACTATTTCTACTGTACGACAACAAATTCTACTACTTCTATGCCAGAAGCACACCGAGACAGGGGGGGTAGAGGGAGACGGGCGGCTGGATGAGCCTGGCTCTGTGGCTCTTGCCCGTTGCGATTCCCTGCCGCTGCGAGCGTGCGACTGTACAACTCGCTATATAGGTATGATACCCACATATACAGTAGACACCAGGTATGATACCTACATATAGAGTAGATACCTGGTACCAATTTCCCCCAGGTAGACGGACCGAGGGAGGCAATTTTGTGGTCACGTACGTTCTCGGTGTGACGTGTGTGGTGTACGTCAAAGGGGTAGGTGGAACATTCATGACGCTCGACAGACTTGTAGTGTTGCTACTGTATCTGCTGCTGCTGCTTAGGTTGATCAAAGACCAAACTGGACACGTTAAAGCGGGTAATTTCAAAATAGTTGAGATTTTCAGCGCAGAGAAAATTCAGCGGAGAAAAATTGTCGTTGTTGAAGGTGCACACAGCTCGTGGAATCATACGTTCCCTGGATTTTTTTGAGTGCAAATAGAATATCAGCCAGGAAATCGGGCAGTATGGGCTCTGCCCGGTGCAGTATAGTGAGACGGGAGGCAGTATGTGGGCCTGGCTCGGCGGTTCTTGCCCGTTGCGATTGCCTGCTGCTGAGAGCGTGCGACTGGACAACTATTACGGGGGACAAATAGGACGTATGGTACACACAAAAAACCTAAATGTTTCCCTAGTTTTACTAACAATATTTGGTTCTATTTTACCATGCCCCCCCCGCAATAGCTATAGGTAGAACACGAACAACTGGTAACAACATATTCTCCCAGGTAGACGGACCGAGGGAGGCAGTTTTTGTGGTCACGAACGTGCTCGATGTTAGGTATACGCCACCCGTCAAAGGGCTTGGCGCAGCAGATACGACGGTTGACAGATAAATGTGTACTGCTGTTGCTGTCTGTTGTTGCTGCTGCTACTGCCGCTGCTGGATAAATAGCTGGGTATTACACCAATAATACCTGGTGCCATTTGTTCCCAGGTAGACCGACCGAGGGAGGCCGTTTAGTGGTCACGAACGTGCTCGGTATTAGGCGTACACCACCCGTCAAAGGGCTTGGTGTAACAGGTACGACTGCCGACTGATGGATACTGCTGTTGCTGCTGTATGTCTGCTGCTGCTGCTACTCCTTCTGCTGGAGTTGAAAACATATGTACAGCAGAGGGGGCTTAAAGAGGGGTTCTAGCCAAAATCAGGTATTATTGTCCATTTTTCGGCCAAAATCAGCTACATGCGAAAACAAGTACGAAACACACCCCAACAGCCCTACTATTGGCCAGGATGACATTGTAGCTAATTTTGGCTCGAACAGGCCTAGGTACACCTGACTTTTGGTATTAATAATTTATCTAGCTTTGAACTGCTGTTTTGGCCAACTTTGAACCAATCAGAAAGGCCATACGAACTGTTTTTTCTCTCCGTATGCGTCTGCCCGTCTGCCCTCCCTCGGTTGAAATTCTTCTGTATTGACGTATAAACTCTGTACTCGTACGTCGTACGTACGTAAAAGTACGTATTTATACATGCATACATGCGTACGCTGGTTTCGCTTTTTCTTCTTTGGGGTGTGCGATGTGCTTCAGTTGGTTTTTGTGATGTGTACTCTGTTGATTTTTATGGTCACAGCAGTCTACCGTATAGCCGGCGTCCCCGGTGGCTTGGTAGGTGGTCCGCGTGCCTATCAAGATCAATTTCGTGGGTTCAAATCTCACCAAGTGCATGCTTGTAGGGACTTTTTCTTGCATGAAAAATTGATAAGCGGAATGCGCGAGAGCGTGAGTTAGCTACATTCGATGAAAATCGACGAGCAGTGGGAATGCTGAACCCTGTGCGCGACAAAAAAGAAAGGCACGTACCAGGGGGGAGAAGGGACGACACCTGTAACCACGGCTTGTCCGGAAGATCGTCAAGGGCAAAACCTCCTACGAGTTAGTTAGGCTGGAAAGTAAAAGTGATGATGAAAAAAAAAAAAGAAGAAATACAGCACCATGGTCACACGGCCTTTCGTCTGCACCACCCCGCGTCGAGGTGGTCTCAGGTTTGGTACGGCAAGATAATTTCTTCGTGCTGAGCAGGCGGTTCCGGGAGGAAAGTTTAGAAGCTTCAAAGGTGTCAACGGGGGGGGGCGCCAAAGCAAATACTGTTGGCGCTCCCGCCGTGGCGAAACAAGCGAAGCATGTTAATATTAATAGTGACTGCAGGTCCAACTGTTGTAGTGGAGCCCGTGGTACCTACACCCTAAAGAAAACCATACAAGTCACATTTTGGAGGCCATCTGTGGCACGCTTAATGCTTTAGGCGCGTTCTTTTTTTATCGGATTTTTATGGACATAACGCTCGTGGCGCGCGTTTTTTACTTTTTTTATTACTTGGTTCTAGAATGTACCTGATTTTAACTCAAACTAATCAGGCATTCCTGATTTTGCGGTTTTCCCCTTTAAAAAAGTGTTCGAGAGCGGCGGGCTATTAACTTATTAAAAAAAAAAATTAAAAAGGGTTCATATGTATGTATGTATGGTATGTATGGTATGTATGGCATGTATGTATGGCATGTATGGCATGTATGGCATGTATGGCATGTATGTATGGCATGTATGTATGGTATGTATGGTATGTATGGTATGTATGGTATGTATGGTATTTATGTATGTATGCATGTATGCATGTATGTATGTATGTATGTATGTATGTATGTATGTATGTATGTATGTATGTATGTATGTATGTATGTATGTATGTATGTATGTATGTATGTATGTATGTATATGTATGTATGTATGTATGTATGTATGTATGTATGTATGTATGTATGTATGTATGTATGTATGTATGTATGTATGTATGTATGTATGTATGTATGTATGTATGTATGTATGTATGTATGTATGTATGTATGTATGTATGTATGTATGTAGGTATGTATGTATGTATGTATGTATGTATGTGTGTGTTCTTCACATTAAACCGTTCTTCTACTCGTCGACATCCAGCAAGCCCAGTGTCCGTGTATGTATGTATGTATGTGTGTATGTATTGCGTCGAGTGGATGGTAAGTTCAGTACCAGTACACCATTCCAAAAACGGATTTGCAGAGAGCAATCTTTCCGCGATGGGTGCTTGTTGTTCCGTAGACCGTTGCTGACTTTCGCAAGGCCATCACAGCTCCGTCGGTTCGGTGCAATGGGCGGTTACGGTGGCTCTAACCTGCGAGAGTGTGCGATTACGCTACGGTAGTCGATGGGCGCACCGTGTTTCATGCGGACGGAAGTCCCCATAGACAAGCGAGCAAGGCTGGGAGCCTGATTAACTCGCATACATACAGCTAATATTTTGACAGACATACAAAAATATCATCGATCTTGGTCGTATACGCTAGACATTATCTGCGCGCATACGCCTGGATGACCTGCAATTTAAAATGTCAGTGTAAATTGCATGCTGTACATAGTATGACGCATGGTACAGATGGGGTGCAACTGACAATGCATGCATAGACTCCCTACTTACCTCTAAATATTAGCCAAACGCTGTTTTTGGCCGAAACTATCACTTGACCCGACGAGTAATCTCGTAGATTACTGTAGGTATACTGCATATGTACAGCACAGACGGAATTGCAATGATAGCATTGGATAGGTTTTCCTCGGTTGACGAGCCCCGTGAGCTATTGCAAATGCAGGCTGGTTCGAGATGAATTTAATAAACTCATCAAGCGTTGGAAGCCCACACCGCTTTGAGAGTTATACATCCTGATGTTTTGCAAACGTCTTTCTTTGTGAGCCGTTGCCAACCAGTTACCGAAAGTTGTTTTGGTATTGTCTTCTCCGCGAAACACATACACATACCTCGAAGTATGCATGTTCGGCGTTTGGGCCTTAAGTGAATCTCGATTGCCCGGCGAAAACCAATGATGACGAAATAATACCCTTCATTATGAGTTGGCAGCGGCGCCTAGAAGGTTATTAATCTCGAGACTACTAGCGTATGGAAGCCCTTCGACATAATTCAACGTATATTGTGCATTCTGTTTTTTGGTCGTGGAAGGCACGAGAAGAGCAGCAGATAGCAAACCTCGATGAACATCGACAAGCAATGGGAATGCTGTACATTCTGCTCAATCATTTTAAAGTCAAGTACCGAGGGGGAAAGAGAAGACACCCGTGACATATCCAGAGAGCTGGAAAATTAAAGTGGCGACTAATAAAACAAATATCATGTATTCAGGAAACACGCGTGCTAGATTTCAGGGCCTACCTCCGGCAAAAAACGTTTGCGTGCACTTTCCCCGCTGCGTGCCGTAAAAAAAGCTTTGCGGCGTTGCCTAGTAGTCACGAAGTTTTACGAGCTGTGCCAGCCAAGACCCCGTCGATTCAGGAGGTCAGGCATGCAGCGCCCAATTTTGCGCAATTGGACATGACATTTTGACACGGCGTTATCCATGCACCAACCGAGATGTGTCGTACCGTTTTTTTAGGTCGGGACAGAGAGAGAGATACTTAATCGAAAATGAACCTAAAACTATAGAAACACGACTGAAATTCCTCTAAAAAAACGAAAAATAAAAGCCAGGAACGAGTTATTTTTTCACGGGCGTCACAAATACGGTGTTAAAAATTCAGATCGAAAATCACAAAATTGAGCGCTGCATCGCAGTGGAAGCATTTATCTCGTTACACTTGATTCACGTATGGAATAGTGACGGTATCTCATGACGGGCAACGAACTGGGCAATGGAACTGATATCGATCTTCTTCTTGTACCCCCAGTAGCGTCTCCACCAGATCTCTTCTTGATCGGGAACGACGATTTCACTACTAAGTTTAGCAGGAATTTAGTGTAAAGAATTGGTGTTTTGGAGTTGTCGCCGATATCTCGTCGAGTTCGGATCGAATTATGAACATGTCATAATTTTTTATATCCCTTTGTATGGTACGTACACTGATATTGCAGGGTCAGTGCCCCCCAATTTCAAGTCCTAATTCGCAGTGGTTCACGAGATACGACTCCATGATTGATTGTCCGCTTCATGGCTGGCCCAGCTCGTAGGACTGGACAATTCATGGCGTACAGTATGACTTACAGTAGTATTGGTCCTGCGCAGTCAGTTCATCAAATGCATGCTCCAAACGACATCCCGATATGCCTGTGAGTACCCAGGGTCAGCTCATTCACAAGCAAAGTGCGAAAACGAATGGTTTCTGCCTACTGGAAACTCTGACCTGTTGACCTCTTTGAAGGCCTGTGATTAGTCCGGACACATTTTCGCCGCTAACGCAAGCCCTAGGCTCTCTAAAAACAAAACTGGATATGCCACTCCCTGCTGCCGTTGATGGCGGTCAGGATGTTACTTACGTATGTTATCAAGAGGATATTTTCAATCGGCATTCGTCTTGAGGAAATACATAGGTGTTCAGCTCGAACCAGGCCGTGCATTTTGGTCCAAACAGTCTACTCCTACCTTGGCACGAGTCCTAGGATGTTACGTCATACCAGATATGCCATATGTGTCATGTGTCACCTCCTATGTCAGCGGAGTTCTTTTCAAACCACGTGCTGCCGTCGACGTAGATCTTGGACGAGTTAGAGGCAGATATGGCACCTGCAGAGATCCAAACGAGTTGTCGATTGCTCTTGAGTACGCGAAGCAAGCAAATGGAATGATACAGTCCAAACACAGGCTAATTTTTCACTACGTGCTGGAAAGTCCATATTGATGATTGGCACAGCAGAACGCCGTATGCGAGTAAGATCAGGACTAAATGACATGGATACATTCGGTATCAAGCAACCAAGAGGTACTATCACAAGGAACAGGTTTATCCTACCGCACAGGTGTTGCTATATCGATGTGCAGATGAACGAACGATATGTTTTGGGGCATGCTTACAAGTTGTGCATGTTGAAGCTCATGCTGCACTGCGAGATGGAAAACTCAATAATAAGAACATATTAATGTTACCGGGGGGCACTCTTCTTCTCGAGTGTGCGGCACCTTTATATCCCTGGTCATGGACTGACTAAAGCAAGGCAAGTCAAAGCAGGACTGCTGTAGAGGGGTGAAGAGGAGTGGAGCGGGGAAACACTACTTTTGTATCATCAGGTTTTATTTCCAGCTCAACTCGTAAGAGGTTTCACCCTCAGCGGTTGTTTGCACCACCCGTGGTCACAGCCCCCCCCCCCCCCCCCCCCCCTCCCTCCCGGTTGGGTTGGCGTCGGTTGGCAACGACACTGTAAAACATTCCGCTCACTACTTGAGCTAGACAACCAGAATACCGTTTTTTTTGTTTTTTTAGCGGTCGGTCACAGCTGGTGGTCGAGTTTGATCATTTGTGCGAGGTGAACAAGCATTACTCCGCACAAGCGGGAATTATCGTATCAGGTAATCTTTATAGCAAGGCAACCAAGAGGCAGTTACATAGTACTACCATCGTTGTCTCTGGAAGTGGCTACACGGAAATTGAATTAACTCATTGAAGCTGTCATCTATACGCAAGTCCACCCCACAAGTGGTTCTTAGTAGGATGCATCTCACCCTTCGTGCGACTCGCCGGACACCTCACGGTGCTTCGTGCTTGGTGCAAGCAATGTCTGCCTGGTCGGTGAAAACCCGACATGCTCCGTCCAGGTATTGTAGAGATGCGAGGATCTACGGTCATACGACAACGGCCATGCATGAAATCGAGTACATCTCTCTTATCGAGTACCCCCCCCCCCCCCCCCCCCTCGCTCCCTTCGTACGTGCCTTTTGGTCGCGCATAGGGTTCACCATCCCATTGCTCGTTCATTTTCCTCGAACGCTCTCGTGCCTCTCGCTGAAAATTTGTTATGCAAGAAAACGTCTCTACGAGTATGTGCACTCTGTGAGACTTGAAACAACTACATTTGTTTATGTAGACATGCAAACCACCCTTTAGCCACCGGGGACACCGGCTAGCCCACTGGTGAATGTAGACTAAATAGTGCGCTACAACAGCACTATCACAATTTGGAAGATAAGTTGAGTCAAGGTTCGCATGAAACTTGCTTATGTGAATTCATTGTCGTATACTGAAGCTAGTGTAGGGATAGCGTCGTGTAGCACACACTCTGGCTCGCACAGTAAATTGGACTCGGCCCCGGATACGATTTCTAGCCTTTCTCTAACTGTAACAATATATCCAGCACAGAGATTATTTTCCTTAAATAAATTCGTTCAGGACAGAAGTGTCGCGGACTGTGTGATGCCAACTTCAAACTTTGTTCTCACCTCCGATTGTAGCGTTGTTGTTTGCGAAGGCGCAGTCATGCACATACAAGAAGCTGGAAGACGTCACGGCCACTGCGCCTCCGTATCTCGAACGGCCTCCATCGAGCATCAACTGCTTGAGGACGAGAGTCGATCCGTTTCGCACAGAGAATATGCCGGTGGTGCTCCCCAGGTCGATGACAGGGTCGGTATCGTCCTCGTCGTCTCTCACCCTGGCCTGAATTGTAGGGAAACCGTTACCGGTGACTGTGACACTCTTTTGGTCGGATACTTCGATGCTCTCGTCAACTTGGAGACTGTTGTACCAGGTGACATCGAAAATACCTTCGCCCGTACAGTCTACGCCGTCAATAAAGGAGCGTACGTCAGCTGACGAAGCGACATTTATCGCAACGGTGCCCGTTGGACACGGGGCTGTTTCTGTTCCTGTGATGAGCAAGATCACCAGCCCAATCACCAGCTTTCCCGGGACGTCGATTATCATGCTGTTGCTGGAGAGAAAGGAAAGGCACGGCCACGCAAGCACGAAGGGCTTGTGTTATTGACACTACAGGCCTGTGTCGCTATTGATACTTGTCATGTAAGTTAGCAGGCATCAGTACTGAAAATCAGGTACCAGGTGTTGTCGACAGCCAAGTATCACGGTAGCCCAATAAAAAGCCAGTCGATGCGAATACGTTGACAGTATATATATGCCGCGAGATGATTGTTGGGCGGAACAGATACCTAATCGTGGTGTGTGCTTGGGATTGATTGCTTGCTGACATAAGCGGGGTATCAGTTACGGGCATGAACTACTTGCGGATCAGGGGGTAATACTGGCTCCAAGTTGCGTATATGCCGAAAATCATGGGTAAAACTGTGAATACCGTGTAAATAAGAACTCTTGCGTTAGGGCGTGGCAATCGGATATACTTTCGTACTTCGTATTGCAGTGATCCTTGTGATTAAATGCTGTTAGTCAGTCTGTCTGGAACTACGGTCTCGCGATCCAGAGCGCTTTGGCCTCGCCTTGCAACATGGGAAGAGAGGACGGGTGGCACAATCAGCGGCAAACTGCGTCTTGCGTCGCGCCGAGTCCTGGCCACCGCGTGCTGAGCATTGCCCCATTCCCAAGGGCAGTGTGTACGGACGGCACTATAAGGGCAATTTGAACTCTACATTTATTCCACAAGGGTCTTAAATTGCGGTTCAAATCGGCACATCACATCATACTATGAGTACTGTCGTAATGGCCTCGCGAGTCCCGCGATCCAGAGCGTTCCATTCCCGCCTAGCGGCAGCCGTAGAGACAATGGGAGACATGACAAGCGGGACACCACGTTCACGTCGCGCCGAGTCCTGGCCGCCGCCGGCTGAGCATTGCCGACAGTCCCTTAGTCAAATACGATGCGCGGGATAGCAACTCGGCGGTATATCGCTTGCGGTCCACCATTAAGCCTATGGCCTCTGCCAGATGATGTCAGCAAGAGGGCTTCCAGCGAGGGACTCCACCAGTCTCGCTGGCCTCGCACTCAGTAAGTCTTGTTCTTAGAGCTTGTATTATCACGGAGTGATCCTCATCGGACCACGAGCCAGGTGGCTAGGGGACATCACACAGGATCCCCGGCCACTGCTCCACTCACACATGCGATTACACTGAAACCTCCACGGCTTGGTATCTTTTGGCTACAGCACCCCCAAAGCGAGTTCACTCGACACGAACGAGCTTGACAAAACCAAAAAACCAAGACGAAATCGCATGCGGCAAATCACAAATCAATGCTGAACTCTGAAGCAATTTTAATCTTGAGCGCACGGGTCATCCGTAATTTGCGCAATTCCTTCACGACGAATTCAGGCGCAGCAGAATAAATCGACCGCAAAGACTCCCACGTGCGCTCCTCTGCTTCGAAACCATCCCAATCGACCAAGACAATCACCTCGTTGGCATCATCTTCGGCCACATGCACCAAAGCATTCATGCGGCATTCACCCTGCGCAAAGGAATGTTGGAAAACATCCTTCAGATCAGCGGTGACGTTCAACGTCGCATCCGCATAAAATCGTAAACGAGCCACGTGAGCTTGATGCACCTTCCCAGAAACGATGTTCTGAACTGAGTACACATGATCATGATCAGCTGCTACCACACGCCACGGACCAGTCCATGTGGACAACAATTTCGGTGTGACACCCTGCCGACGAACACGAGCATACAACACGAAATCACCAACCGCAAATTTTGGCAACACCACCTGGCCCTGAGCCTGTTTACGTTTGTTGTCGCGAGACACGGCAACAGCTGCGCGAATATCGGCGCAAAATCTCTCCTGCTCTGCAACGACTTCACGGACGTTCGCACGCAACAAGTCAGCATTCATCACGTCAACATTCCACCTGCCATCAGACTCAGAAACGAGCGCCGAGAAATCGGTACGCGGAGCACGCCCAAACATCACGCTGTACGGAGTGCTTCGGTAACGTTCACGAAACGAAGTGTTCAAGGCCCACTGAGCGGCCGGCAAAACATCAACCCACTCCGAAACCTGACGACGCTGTTCTGACAGAATGGAACGCAGAGCACGTACCACCTCTTTTACCATGCGTTCACACGTACCGTTCGACCACGGCGTGTAAGCGACAGCAAAACGATGTTCGATGTGCAACGCGTCGCTCAACAAAGCAAGCACCCTGTTCTTGAAATGCGTGGCGGTATCACTCACCCACACACGCGGCACCCCCAAAGTCTTACACCAGGCTAGCAAATGCTTCGCTGTGACCTCGGCTGTACAAGCCTCGGCCGGTTCCAACGCCACGTAGTTGGACAAATCATCCATGATGACCAAAACATATCGGAAACCATCCTCATCAGGCAGGCCATCGCTACCTTCGGGCCCGCTGTGGCCAACATACAAAAAATCAAAGTGCACCACTTCTCCCGGAGCGGTACCATGCACCGTGTCTCCGTAGGGACGAGGAATGAGTGCACCTGCACGCGTGTCTACACAGTGCAAACACTGGCGAACGAATTCGCGAACCTGAGAATCCATGTGAGGCCAAACACAATATTCCTTCAGGCGAAACAAAGTCGGCGCCACACCACGGTGACCAGCCGAGCGCATGTGCGCGCACACCCATCAAACGAGTTTGAAGAGCAAGATCATCCGGCGGAATCCACAAGACGTCACGCACCCCAACACGCACACGAAACAAACCATCATCGGCCAAGGTAGCTTGACCGAAGGTTGTCGAAAATTCATGAACACCAACGCCGATACGAGCGACAGACCTTTGTTGCGAGGCACGAATCACATCCAATGCGGGAAGCGAATCGTCAGCATTACATGGGCTGTGCACGGCAACCGAACGAACAGGCACCGTAGGAACTTTGACCCAACGAGACAACAGATCCCCCCAACAGTTTCGATCGCCAGGGATGTGTTCGATTGCATAGCGGTATTGTCCTAAAACACCCTTCCAATTCTCTAGGCGTTGTGCCATGGTCTTTGTGACCGTCGTGACACACTTCTCCGGATTGAAAATGTACTGCAAGTTTCGATGATCAGTAAAGATATGAACACCACCCCAAAGCAGGTATTCGAGCCTCCGGAACGTATTAACGATCGCAAAACCTTCTTTGTCGACAGTCGCCCAGCGCAACTGCGAACCTGTGAACGAACCACTCAGAAATCCGAGAGGCTCGTGAGACATGCTTTCCAACGCCAATCCACTGCGAAATTCGTGTTCAGGCACTTGGGTGAGAAAAAACTACCCCAATGGAAATCAGAAGCGTCAGGAAACATCAAAACAACGCACCCGGGACGAGGATGATGAAGCGGCACTGCTTGCGCCACCAAACCCCGTGCGGCATTCCACGCCCGCACCCGATCCTCCGTCCACGCGGTATCCTTGATGACACGATTGCGCGCCACTCGCTTAGTCCGACGTGTAGCCCCAACAAGGAGCTCCTCCAAAAAATCACGTAACGGTGCTACCGTTTCCGCTAAACGTGGTAACGATGTACGCAACCAGTTGACAGCCTGCAAGAATTGCATTAGTTCTCCAGCGTTTTCGGGACGACGCATTTCACTTAAACCTTGCACTCGAGCGGGGTCATGGGACACGACACCATTGGAATACACCTTACCACACCAGACCAGTTCACGAGAGAAGAAGGTACACTTGTGGGCGGCGACAAACAGTCCAACATTCTCCAGGCGTTCAAGAATGTCATCAAGCAGCTGCAGAAGAGCTTCTTCGGTGTCTGCGAAAAAGAAAACGTCATCGACCCAAACTTTGCAATCCAAACCACGCAACACTTCAGTCATGACACCTTGGAAATAAGAAGTCGCATTCAAAACACCTTGGGGAACACGGGTAGGCGTGAACAAACCGTCGCTTGTCGCCATGGTGAAGACGTCTTGCGCCTCCGGAGCCAAAGGCATCTGCCAGTACCCTTGAAGTAGGTCCAGCTTGCCGAAGAAACGCGCCCCCAGCAGATCTCCCATGTCTTCATGGTTGGGCATGACGCCCGGGGACTTCTCCACCTGTGCGTTCACCGCCGAGTAGTCGCTCACCAAACGGAAAGAGTCCTTCTTGGGCACCGCCATCGCCGGACTCGCCCACACCGCCTGGATGTTGTGGTAGACAAAGCCAAAAAACACCAAAGCAGCAATGCACTTCGAGAGCCAGTCCCTTTTTGTCGGTTCGTACCGACGTGGCGTTGCCTTGACAGGCTTCGCCTGTTGCTTCAGCTGCACTCGCATCGGCTCCACTTGCGCTGGCGGATCACCACACAGCGCACGGCGAAAAGCACCCACGCGACGAGCCAAAATTTCGCGCAAACGGGTTGCTCCGCCGACGCTTAATCCACTCTGCTCTGCCTGCTGCACGCTGTCCTCCAACGCCCGTTCTCGGGCCGTCCGCTCCTCCTCCGGATCCATGAACATGTCTGGCCCCCGGTCGACCAAATGTTCCACCGCCTTGTCCTCCGGAGCATCCACCGTAGCCTCGGTCTGAAAAGCACGCACGGAAACCGTCACTCTGCGCGCCGCAAGGTAACTCGGAGTCTCCACACCGGTCGATACCGGCACTGCGCGAGGGCGAAGCTTCTCCAGAGCTTCACGGTAGACGTCGATGCCAAGAGCTTTCATGGTAGCCATGCCAAACAGAACGACGTTATCTGTACCAGGCATGACCGCGAAAGTGATGGGCTCCAATTTCACCGCTCCCCACGGCGTCCGTACACTCACGGCAATCGGCACCGTTTTGTGCGTGACCATCACTGAAACACCCGTAGCGGTTTTCGCCTGCTGCGGGCCATTTTCGAACGGAATTTGCAGATCGGCGCCGCCGAAATGCGAAGACAGCTGCTGAAGTAAGCCGACACCGATGGACGTGAGCGCCGACCCCGAATCAAGGATCACACGCGCCATCAGCGAACCAACCGACCCTGGCAAAGAGAGATCAGCGCGTAAACACTCAGCGCTGCGATCGACAGGCACTTCACCTGCCGTTGAACTCTGGTCGGTACCAAGAGTCACCTGACGCCATGGCTGCCCTCCTACAGCCGGCGCCGAAGAAATAGAATCGGCGGTCCACCCCGACCAAGACGTCGAATATACAGACGGTTCCGGCGCTACCGCCCCTGCAGCAGCACCAGACACTGACTCCGCCCGCTCGGTGGATGGCGAAGTTCTCGCTCCAGCAGCACCCACCGATGTTCCAGCTCCTCCAACGTATACAGCTCGGCCGGCAACAGACGAACCAGATCCCGACCCAGCGGCTCCTGCCGCTGGCGCACCAGAAGTTGAAGAAGCAACAGCAGAAGTTCCACCGCCCGCTGTCAATTGATTGCCACCACGGCCACCGCGCCCGCGTCCATGATTGAATCTGCCCCGGCCGCCATTGCGGCCCCCGCGATACCCTGACGACCCGCGCCCACCACTGCTGGGAGCTGTGCCGCCACCGCGAGCTTTTGGGCAATCAGAAACATAATGGTTGGGATCACCACACTCGAAACAGACGCGAACAAACGACTTTTTCGCGGACTGCTGCTGTTTCGGTTTCTGCTGCTGTTGGCGTCGCGGTTCAGCTGCCCCTGCAGCATCTTTCCGACCATACGCCTCGATGAATTTCCACTGTTCTGCAGCAGAAAAAATTTTTGGTCCATGACCAATGCCGGGTCCTTCTTCCACCCTGCAGCGTACGTTAGCTGACCTTTTACGTACTTTTTGAACTCGGACGGCCATAAGCCATCCACCAACGCCATGCTCACAAATTCCGCCGGTCCGGGCAACCACGAACGGTCCTGCGCGCGGTACATGGCATGCACCGCGTGATTCTCCGCAAAATACTTTTCCATAGCGGAGTTTACCATCATCGCGCGGTCTTTGACGGATGTTTCACCGCCCTGCTTTTCATCGCGCCTCATTGAGAGAACGCGACGCAAGTCCGCTGCCGCCCGCGAGGTGTCAAATCTGTTGCTGGTGGTTGTGTAACCGGCGTGCTGCCTAACAGCGTCCAACAACTCCGAGGCGGTCATCGTAGTCTGATGCTTGTAAAATCCCTCAAAACACCGATGAATGTAATTGGGGATAAGCTGGCCCATGCTCACTTTGGAGTGCTGAACCACCCCCTGAGCGTTGGCGAGCTGCAGCCGTTCCTCATAATCGAGGTACGCTGCGTAAAAAACACGAGAGGCCTGCTCGGTCCACACCTCTCCGTATTTCGGTGGAGTCAGAGACTCCCCTACCACCAGCGGCGTGCTTGCCGTGTGCGCCATAATCCACAGCAGTCCACCTGGACTCTACTGTAATAACGGAGAAACTGCCGCCTGACCTGTGCGTCCTCCAGCTCCCGGAGCGTCCTCCCCTGCTGTGCGCTTCAAGCCGTTTCGATCCGTCCAACGGGCCAACTGCCTTCCCAGCTGTGACCCAATACTCCGCAGCCGAAAACTCCTCCAACAGAAGTTCCGCGAATATCTAGATATTATGGCCTCTGCCAGATGATGTCAGCAAGAGGGCTTCCAGCGAGGGACTCCACCAGTCTCGCTGGCCTCGCACTCAGTAAGTCTTGTTCTTAGAGCTTGTATTATCACGGAGTGATCCTCATCGGACCACGAGCCAGGTGGCTAGGGGACATCACACAGGATCCCCGGCCACTGCTCCACTCACACATGCGATTACACTGAAACCTCCACGGCTTGGTATCTTTTGGCTACAAGCCAGAGGGTACTGTATCTTTTATAGCAAATACGCTGGAGCCGGCATTGTTCCGCTTCTGACTTAGGCTACCAGTACGTACCAAGTAGCATAGTATTTTATTAATCGGTATAATAGCAGTTGTAGCAGTACTGGATATAGCGGTTGTAGTACACTAGCAGTACGAGTTGTACTCATATGGTTTGTTTTCCCAACAGCAAATGTCATTATTTAACTTGCTTTAACTGTGCGTGTCATGCCATATACTCCAACAAATACCACCAGTACATCGCAGCACTTGAACATAGTACCCTACATTCTATGCCACGTCATGTCAACCCCTGAAACTCTGACACACCGTGGACGAAAACGATAGTCCCCAGGGTCGATACGAGCTCTGTTGGACGCCAGGTTGTAGATTTTTCGTCTTCAATTTATGAGCGCGGAACCAGCAAACACATGTACGAAGGGTTCACACACAAGCCGAGCGTACAGCGACGCTGACCCTGGCCTCGTGTGTCCTACTGCTGCTGCTGCTGCTGTTTCGCTGCTGGAGAAGCTCTGCTGTAGATGTCGTACATCATCAGTATTAAGAGTGGTAGCGGTGGCACCTGCTACCTGCTACGAGAAGTTCTCTCTCTTGGACAGAGCATATGCCGGGTGCAAATTTTTCGTCTTCAAACTATCCCGAATTTCGAGTTCGGAATTAACACAGGACAAAATCGAGTACGTGTACAAAGGGTTCAAGGGTTAGATTGACAACCCGAGCGTACAGCGACGCTGACCCTGGCCTCGTGCGTCTTACTGCTAATGCTGCTGCTGTTTTGCTGCTGGAGAAGCTCTGCTGTAGATGTCGTACATTATCAGTAGTAGTAGCGGTGGCACCCATTAATACCTGCTACCTGCTACGAGAAGTTCTCTCTCTTGGACAGAGCATGTCGGGTGCAGATTTTTCGTCTTCAAATTATGCCGATTTTTTAGTTCGGAGCCAACACAGGACAAAATCGACTGTTGTACATGTACAAAGGGTTCAAGGGATAGATTGACAAGCCGAGCGTACAGCGACGCTGACCCTGGCCTCGTGCGTCCTACTGCTACTGCTGCTGTTTTGTTAGGTTAGGGTTAGGCTACTGCTGTTGCTGCTGTCTTGTTGCTGGAGAAACACTGCTGCAGCTGTTACATGTAGATGTCGTACATCACAGTACAACAAGTAAGTAGTGGTGGCACCTGCTACGAGAAAGAAGCTCTTTTTGTTAGGCAAAACAGTTCAGATGCAGATTTTTTCGTATAACATTTCAGATGCAGATTTTTCGTCTTCAAATTATTATGCTGAATTTCAACCAGAAAACACTGCTGTTGGAAAAAACATGTCAGGTGTGTGTTTGTGTGTTTTTGTTCTTTCTACCCGTCGATGTCCAGCACAACCAGTGTCCGTGCCGATTCTCGAATCCCTGAGAGATACAATAATACGAACACACGTTCTGTTTTCACAGCAGTGCAGATTGTTCGTCTTCAAATTATTATGCTGGATTTCGAGGTGGAAACCAGGATGTACCCGACAAAATCCAGCATTTATACCCGACAAAATCCAGTATTTATTACAGATGTGTGCGTACTGCTGTGTTTTCATATATATATTTCAAGAGCAGAAGATACCAAGAACATTTAGGATATTGAAATTCACCAACAACGACGGCGTAGGTAGATGTTCGTTCGTGTTGGTTCCGCACAAAACAAAATAATCCGTGTTCGCCCAGCATGATCGTGATGCATCGCAGATATGACTAATACGGCAGGTAAATATATATTACTGAGATCGCGCCTCATTACCACCAATTCCTAGATCTTGGTAGGTGGTCCGCGAGCCTATCAAGATCAATTTCGTGAGTTCGAGTCTCACCGAGTGCATGCTCGTAGGGACTTTTTCTTGCATAAAATTGATTAGCGGAAAGCGCGAGGGCGTGAGCTAGCTGTACATTCGATGAAAATCGACGAGCAGTGGGAATGCTGAACCCTATGCGCGATAAAAACTAAAGGCACGTACCGGGGGGGAGAAGGGACGACACCTGTGACCACGGCTTGTCCAGAAGATCTTCGAGGGTAAAACCTCCTACGAGTGGGCTGGAAAGTAAAAGTGATGATGAAAAAAAAAAAAAAAAAAAAAAAAAAAAAAAAAAAAGTATGAATTTAGTGGTACTGTAGTATCATTATTGTTGTTATCTCCTTACACATTTTTTTTTTAAAACTCCCTTTTCCGATATATTCTCGTATACATCCCGTACCTTAATGGTGCATCGATGTTGTTTTGTTTCTTGTATCAATTGTTTTATTTGCCGTCTATAGCGGATTCTGGAAATAACGCATACCAGGTAGATACAGTAGTACTCAGACTCAACCCTTCATAGCGCCACGAACTCCTTCGCCCCCTCACGTATCACAACAATTTAATTGCACTCGGTTGAAAATTCACACACACCCAGTATTTCGGGGATGTTTATTGAATCAACGTTGAAGCTCGTGTTACATATTGTCGAATGGCAAACGTAATTAATATGAAAACATTAGTATATACATACATGGTGTGCATCAGTAGTAGTGTTACAACTATGCAACGGTATTAACATTACGGGGGACCATAGTAAATACCTGGTACGACCTACGGTACAAAAAAACTATATATATATCTCTTTATTTTTAGCAAACAATAGTTGGTCCTATATTTACTATGGGCCAGTGTAATAGGTATTTTTGCTGTGCCCTCGTTGCGCGATAAACTGCCACATATAACTACTTGGTACACGATCGTACGCTGATGCTTCGATTTTGTTGCCTCTTAACAGGAACTCTGCATTGGGCGTGTGATGCACGGCTCCTGAGTTACGTCAGGCAGCCCGCGGTGGAGGTAAGCACTATCATCAGCTGAGCTTTGCCAGCTGGTTGCTGCGTATAATACATGGGTGTGTTCGGTACGGTACTACCGAGGCCTACCGGCGGTAAAATACCGCCGGTATACCTGTACCGGGAGGATTCGGTACGTTCGGTCTGGAGTTCTATACCGTACCGACAATTTCGGTACGTTCGGTCTGGAGTTCTATACCCTACCGAACATTTCGGTACGTTCGGCACGATGTCCGTACCCTTACCGGCGGTATCGGTATGATACACCGTACCGATACCGAGAAACTCGGTATGTTCGGTACGATGCCCATACCGGTACCGAGAATTTCGGTACGTTCGGTACCATGTCCATACCCTTACCGAGAACCTCGGTACGTTCGGTACCATGTCCATATCGTACCGGCGGTATCGGTATGACACAACGTACCGATACCGAGCTTATACCCTACCGAGAGTACCGATCCCGGGCTAATCGGGAAGTTAGGCTCGGGACAACCCGGTGCCGGTACAGTACCGCCACACACATAGCACGCAGCAGCACAGCAGCACAGAGCGTACCCTGCCTCATCGGTACAGCGGCCCTCATGAGCACCACAACACCCCCCCCCAGCAACAACGACAATGATGACCCCGCCGCTGGCGACCAAAGCTCATCATCGCCAGCGCCGGCGCCAGCTCCTCCGGAGGCAGACGTTGTCGAGGCAGAGGTCGTGGACGGCGGAGGAGGCAACAGCAGTGTGCCAGTGAGAGGGCCTGCTCCTATCTACCAAAAGGGTAGCGACACAGAGTACGTAGTGCCGGCGGAGACACTCAAAGCTGTCGACAACTTTGCGGTGCCGCAGGGGTATCGGAGACAAGGGGCGCGTGAGGACTCTTTCATGTACTCGCTCGGTTTGACAAATACCGCTGGTATCTGCGGTACGGTACCGGTATGGAGGTCTATACCGTACCGAGAATTTCGGTACGTTCGGTATGGAGTTCTAAATCGTACCGAGAATTTCGGTACGTTCGGTCTGGAGTTCTATACCCTACCGAAAACTTCGGTACGTTCGGCACGATGTCCGTACCCTTACCGGCGGTATCGGTATGATACACCGTACCGATACCGAGAAGCTCGGTATGTTCGGTACGATGCCCATACCGGTACCGAGAATTTCGGTACGTTCGGTACCATGTCCATACCCTTACCGAGAATTTCGGTACGTTCGGTACCATGTCCATACCGGTACCGAGCGTACCCGGACCGTACCGAACACACCCTTGGTTATAATACACTCATCAAGCTCAGGAGAGCATAATTCAAAAGGCTCTCAGGCCTGTTGTATTATTATCGGTCTTGTCCAAACGGACAGAATGGAAGAAGAGGGGGGGAGAGAAGTGGAGTGAGAGAGTGCGCAGTGCAGTCTCGCTTGTCTCAGCTCAACCAAAACGAAAACAAAACACAAATACCTTACATCAACCTGTACACATACAGCAAACCCGAGGACCCCGGGGACCCTTGAACATCAGTTTGATCATCTGGAGTTCCCCTGAGTTTTTGTGTTCTGAATATACCAAAACGGCATTTGATCATGCCGTACATCTACTCAATCGGCATGTAACACACCGCTCTGCTGTACTGCCATTGCACCCCGTTGTGCTGCTGTGGTCTACTTGCTATAGACGGCTTATGCTACCGACCAGCGACTCGGAATAGGGTACTGGCTACTGCTAGGTAGCATGGTAGCTATCCTTAATATTGCCACCCTGTTACAGCAGCTGAGCAGTGGCGCCCTGCAGAGTTGCGCCGCTTCTTCCGCGCTTTGTGACCAAACTTACCATCGACGCGCCTTGGCCTTCGAAAATAATATCGTATTTGAATGAAAAGCTGGCGCATTGTTTTTACCTGATATTATTATTTATCCATCGAGCAATGTATACGTACGTGGTGTTAGTTCCAATTGTTTTTATTTTATAAATTTTGAAATACGTCAGCTGTAGTGTTGGTAAGCAACTATAATAAGCATGCTTAATCACGTTTTTTGTGGGTTGCTTAATCGACGCATAATCAAAGCATCGTAGCCGTGCTTATTTGCTTAACAAATAAGCATGCTTAATTAAGCAACCGAAATTAGTTGATTAAGCATGCTTTTTTTGCCCTTTCTGTGCTAGATAACTTCGTACTTTAGCGTCGCGGCACTGCTGTAAGCCTCCGTCAGCATGGGCCGCTCGTCGTCTCAACAATATGGATGAGGAGAGGTGACACACACCGACCAAACAGCACCAGGAAACGTCGTTGCAGGTCTGTGAGGCTGCCTGGTCAAGTAAACCGTTGTATGGGTTGACGTGCCAACATGACGGAAGGAGATGAGGTATTAATATATACCAGGTATAGTGGATGGCATGCAGACATGCAGAAGAGAAAAACATACGAGGTGTGGGTGGATGATACCACATACCTGGTACGTTTTTCTTTCAAGTTTTTACCAAATCCATCAGCTGTGGGAGAAACCGGTTGAATGGCGATACTCCATATTGCAAGCTGAGAGCTGGGTGTGCGTGGTGCTTGATGCACTCAAAAATATTTCCAGTACGTCAGCTGTGAGTCCAACCGTCCAACCGGATGAGTATGTAAATTAGAGTTAGTTTTGAATTTCGAATTTTTCAGGGCGTTTGGCGGGTTTTGACCTGACCCGCGGGTCGGGTAACGGGGTGTTCAAAATGTCACGGGTCGGGTCGGGTCGGGTCAGGAAGTGTTCGAAATCTCATAACCTGAAGGAATGATGCGTGTCGCAGGCTGTATGTCGGCTCCTTGTACAGTTGGTATATGTGGAGATGATGCTCCTGTATCTGCATGAGGTGTAGCTCCCGTTCCAGATGGTGTACCGACGGGAGATGTTTCCCCCGTGGTGTGCTGAGTAGATTCGTCAACGGCCTGGCTGCGTGTTACAGCACGTGAAGGTCTTCTCGTCGTAGATGATGGATGAGGATGAATATAATCGAGTTCGGGGCACGGACGTCCTTCCAGGATGTCCGAGATGCCCGAATGACGCATGCTTATGACGGACTGGGCCGTGCGCTTCCATACGTCGTACTTGAGTCCCGTGAATTTACCGCCGACCGCTCTAACGAGCTTGTCCACCGCATCACCTGCTTTCGTTGACTCTCCCATGATGATGTTGATGCTGATGCTGTAGTCGGGGCTTGATTGTTATTTGTTTTTGGAAACAATTCCTCCGCAATGGAGAAAGTGAGATCTTTTCTTGAGCTTCTTGGAAGAACTTGACGAACTCAGCGGGACGTCGAAGCGTGGTGCCAGTCGATGCGTTGCAGGTAGACTAGAAGTCGAGGCTCATAACCTGAACTGAATATGTTGTTCCATATTTTTGGCATTTTGATTTTTTCTGAATCAGGTTTCAATATTGTAGGCGTTCCTCTAAGCTACTGACTTTCATCATGGGGGCGTATTGAAATATGGACGTTGAGATCCATATCTATGTTGATGTGCAGTCACTTCACACGAGCATACTATGTATCTTATGATATATGCGGAGAAATACGATATGCGGCAAGACTTGAGTTTGTTCCTTCTTGCCGACGCACTGTATTCAACTTACCTCTATCATACTGATCGTAATCCGAGGTAGCCTAGCTTACCACCATAAGTATCAGGTAACGTTGCATAGAATGCTCGTGTGAAGTGACTGCACATCAACATAGATATGGATCTCAACGTCCATATTTCAATAACGGGTCGGGTCGGGTCGGGTAAAAGAGGTTTTCAAATCTCACGGGTCGGGTCGGGTCGGGTCGGGTCAAGAGTTTTTCAAATCTCACGGGTCGGGTCGGTCGGGTCAAGAGGTGATGCAAAGCTCACGGGTCGGGTCAGGTCATGACCCGCGAGAAACGGGTCACTCGCGGATCGGCCCAACGTGACCCGCGAGTTCTTTTCTGCTGACCCGCGGGTCGGACCCGCGCATCCGACCCGCGGATCCGACACTCAAAGCACTTCCCGCTCTCTTACCCAAAGGCTTTTCTCGTACAAATACTCAATAATACTCCTTTGGTATATTATTCACTCATTAAAACACTACCAAATCCATATACGCATGCCCGCATCCATTTATACCCACTACAGCCAGGCCACATATCGCTTGTGGGCACAAAAATGGATAAATAATTGTTTTTGAAGTGTCGACCCACGGGCCGGATGCACAGGTCGGACCTGCGGGTCAAGATAAATAGTCTCACGGGTCAAGGTGACCCGAACCGCATGAAACCCGTGTCTCACGGGCCAATCCGAAGGTGGCGGGTCGGGTCGGGTCGGGTCAGGAGGTTTTGAAATCTCGCGGGTCGGGTCGGGTCGGGTCAGGATATTTTCAAATCTCACGGGTCGGGTCGGGTCGGGTCGGATCGACAACTTTTTTAATCTCGCGGGTCGGGTCGGGTCGGGTCAAGAGACTTTCAAAATCTCGCTCCACCTGAACCGCGAAAAGCCCTGGATTTTTTTAATGTTCACAAGAAGAGCCATATATATTGAACAGAGCAACCGCAGTACTCATTAAGGCGGACACGGGTACCCGGATACCCGGGTACCCGGGTTACCATACACTGTTTATGTGGTGGTCGAACTCATTGCCGCAATCACATCGGTCTCCCTACGAACAGCAGCAAAATCGAAAGGTTGGGACTTATCGTGATTGGTCTATCTTCTGTGGTTCATGGTAAAGTAGGGCCATCTACGCTGTGGTAGAGGTATCGAGTGAGTGCGTCTGTGTACTCGTGTGTAGCGTGTTGTGCGAAGGCAGGTAGGGGTATTCTCTGTTGTCGGTCTGTAGTCTGCCGGGACGGGAGACGAGAGTCTAGGGGCACAGCTGCTGCTGCAGTTTATGTATGGATCAAGGTATACCCCAGTCTTGGGGCCTCCGTATAGAACAATTGACGGGTACCCGGGTACCCAGGTACCCGGGTACCCGAGGTACAAATACCCGCGATTCCGTGAGTTGGACCGTGACGGTTCCGGTTCTGACGGTTCCGAGTACCCGCCACCGGGTACCCGGTTCTCAGTCGGGCGGTGTGCAACTCTATCGTGTGCTGAACCCGGTGCTAAACGCCTTCCGTTCCATTAGAAATTACTAAATTGCACCTCAAATATGCACATAAGCATGATTAATCAAGCAACTTCCTGTGAACTCGCTTAATCACAGAACTTGCTTAATAAGCAAATAAGCATGCTTAATCAAGAAACTTTTCCCCAGATAAGCAACAATCAAAGCAAGCCCTTTTTAAAGTTGCTTACCAACACTAGTCAGCTGTGAGTTCGACTGATTAAATAGTTGATACTCAACTTTGCAAGCTGCGTAATGCTTAGATTGGGTAGGCGACTGGTTAACCCTTTATTACCAGTAGCAGCCCAACGGACTAAAACCCCAACATATGGCATCATCGGCAGGACATATATATCTCATCGGTCGTGAGTTCGAACGTCACGTCCACCATGAACTCGTCAAAAAGCGGATTTCCTCATCATGTATGTTAAGAGTATTAAAAAATACTTTTGGATCCCCAAACATAGGAACCGCGTGTTGGTGGCACGTCGACCCGTATATTCGGTCCGTTCTAGGGTGGGAGTCTCGAGAGTGCTACGAGCATAAGGCTTAGCTTCGGTAGGCAATCGGTTAACCTTTTACCAAGATAGCCCAACGGACTATTAATAAGACATTATTAGCACAATCACACCATCTACACAATATACAGTATATGAAAGGGAGGGTCCAGAACCGAATGACTTCGTACAATCAAATAGATGCTACGAATCTGACCTGAATACTATGATTTACTTACTTGACAAAACTATTAGACCAAAAACGTAAAACTCCTTACGAAATATCTGCAAACACCTATCCCCCCCTTTTCCCAACCCCCGTGTAATCCCCGCCACTCCCCTGGACCTACTGCTCTGCCACCTGTTGCCGCTAAAGCCGTGTCTTCTCCCCCAAAATGCTTCCAAGAAAACGTCGATCGGTAATCTGCTCTCCGAATAAATGGCCGGCTAATTTCTGTTGTTGTATATGTTTGAACGTACATCATACTGTAGATGAAAATAAACGTTGGAAGGGATGCAAAGAGAGCTGGGATACTGATGAACAAGGTCTTGCCAATGGCCAGCGCTGCCGCGCGGAGATAGTTGTTCAAGCAACCGCGGCAGTCAGCAGTTGTTCCAAAGTTGATACCGGTACTTGAGAAGCTCTGCTTCCTACTACGTGTTTATATCTTAGTTATGGTCGTCCCAGAGGTCCACGAAAACAAAAATCCCGACACTCCACCAATAAGTTCGAGACCCAGACAAGGGGAGCGAATAGAACTAAAACCAAGTGAAATACAAATAAATATGAAAAAAACGTTTTCATAATTTCGTGCATAACTCCAAACGCACTGGTTTGTTTTCATTTTGACACTGGGAAGGTGTGCAGGTCGATTTCTCTTTTTGTCGAGCACTGACGGACGGGTGTACAACATGATCGTCGAAAACTATGAATAAAGCGGATGGATACTATGGACCTTGAACTGCTGGGTGTGAGAGCGATTACGATATCATAATGTTATGTGTATGTTTCTGTCTGTAGTAATTTCATGTACGCACGCCCTAATACTTGCCAGGAGTGGATGGAATACATCAACTTGATAGCTGACCGATTAATAGTGTGGACGTGTGGACTACTAAAATTTTCAAAATGTTGTGTGAAGAATTGCGTATCTTTTCTGATGAACATTTTCTTGTTTTGTGGTAATTTAGCATCAAACAGTTATTATGGCAATAAAAGAGAAAGTATAGTGACATATACCCCGGGTGGGCTCGGAACCACATCAAGTGTGTGAGCATCCCAAGTCATCGTGTGTAGGCTACCATGTTGTAGCCATCATATGTAGCCTAAACTACCCAATCCTTGAGCAGATGTTATGTGCTAAGAATCGTGGGCACCCGCAGACAAAATGTACCAACTGACCCTGAATATTCTACGAGTGCAACGCTGCTACACGTTTTTAGTACTGGCCCGGGTTTTGCCACGCGTTAGCTTCCATTGATTAACTTCGACAAAAGAGGAAGGCAATAAAGCTACGTACTGTTGGAGTCGTCTGAACAAGGCAATCGCCCGCCTTGGGTATGTACCGTTCCTATATACAGCAGTAGGACGTTTCCTATATCGGTACGGTACCTGTAAATAATTACGTAAAGCGACTCGCCTTGTACGAAGTATAATCTAGGTATTATTAATAATAGTCGGGTCAAGCCGTTCGTTCTAGATCGCCTACAGCCGCACTCGCCATATAATGTATGCCTTACCACGACTGCTGTACTTCAACACCTCAATATTTCAGTATACCCACCAACTCACTATCGGAATCCGTCTTTGGCGCCAAACGTGGACAAACACAACCCAAGTACATGATTGATCACCACAACCACTGACTGGTGTAACCCGATATAAAGACAGTAGATGTGTAAATGTGCACACTACACCACAACTGGTTGGTATGACGTCAAAATATATAAAAAAAATATACAGATACGTATGTGATATCATACCACTCGTGATATATCATGCAATACTTGTTGGTACTGCTCCCTGCTGCAGAAAGTTTTTTTTTTTGGTATTTATGGCTCGTAACGGATCTATAGACAGACGCAGAATATTCGTGGAGAAATCCAGCATCACACCCACTATGTATATTTGCTTGTATCTTCTGCCGGCCACACTTTCATATTTTTCCACATCGAAAAGCCGCCAAAACAGAAGAGGGTGGGCGCAAACTACACTATTACGGGGGACCATAGTTAACAGGACCAAATCTTATTACTAAAAATAGAAACTATGAAGGGCTTTGTGTGTACCGTAGGTCCTATTAACTATGGACCACCGTAATAGGGTGTACCTGGTATGTTAGACGATCGCAATTTGGTGCAACCCGTGTGTGGGCACTACGGAGCGTGTGAGGAACACCCTCCGTGGCTACTGCAGTTAACTGCAAGCATCAACTGAGCTAAATTCCACGTTCGAAAGAGACTATGTTACAGGTAATACCAGCGAATGGACGATCAACTGCACAAATCATAGTGATGTACGTTAAGTGGGATTTTTCCCGGGTTCTCACGGGAAATCCCCACGGGAACCCAGGGGAACGCTAGGTATACCATTTTGTCCCATAGGAGTCCGTGACGCACCCCACGGAAACTCATGGGAAACCTCACCATTTCCCCTGGAAATCTTGTTGTTTCCGGTAGGGCCCCGCGGGTTCTCGCGAGCACGCGAAGGATCCCATGGCATCCCGTGGGATTCCGCGGTATGCTACGAATGAAAAAATAAACTCCGTGGGGTCTCGCGGGGTCCCGCGGGAAATTCCATGTATATCCCCAAAGGTACCTCGCGGAAATTCCTGTGGGATTTCCCATGGCAGCCACAAGGACTCCACGATTTGGATATATCAATCGTACTTGATAGTCTCCACATTGTTTCGAACCTGTCGAGGGTTCCATGTTGTCATAGCCGCAAGATGCAGCGTGGGACCAAAAGCTGTGGCGTTTCCGGGATATAGCCGATCGTTCACCGTGGGTCCCCGCGGGTTTCCGGTAGAATTCTCTCTGTCACCGGCGGTTTTCGTCGATCATCGCGGGATCCCTTAGGAAGCACCACGGGTGCCCGTGGGGATTCCCGCGAGTCACCATGATATACAGCGGGAAGCCGTGGGAGCCTGTGGAGATGACTGGGTGCCCGTGGGGTACCACGGAAGACCATGGGTGCCGCGGAAGACCTTGGTAACTCCCGCGGAAGATCGTGGATGCCCGTGGGTTTCTGGTGAGAGACCCGGAAGACCGAGGGATGCAGCGGAAGACAGTGGAATGATTCCCGCGGGAACTCGCGGAAGACCGTCGGAATTGTACGTGATTTCCGTGAGTTCCCGCTTTTCCCGTGCGTGCCCGTGGGGATTTCCGCGGGTTCCCATCCGTATTGCCTGTTGTTCCCATGGGTTCATGTGGGTTTCTGCTTTCTCCGAGGGACGATACACGCTAGCCCGATGGGGTCTTGGATTCGTCGCGATGATGTTAGATACATATACGCGAAAAACATTAAGTCTCATGATGGGCTGAACATCCCGAAGGACGTGTCGTGGGGACCCATAGGATCCCGCGGGAGGCCCACAGGGAATCCAGTGAGATCCCGCGGGAGTATTCGAGGGAACTTCTCCAAGATCCCACGGCATACCATGGAGTACCGTTGTCTTTCCGTGGGACCTCGCGGGAACCGTTGGTAGTGCACACGGTATACCGTGTATTCTGTAGGAGTCCCATGGGTTCCGGTTGGTGCCGACCGATCTCCATGGGGATTTTCTGGGTCCCCCCGGGAGATCACACAGTAACACCAATCACGTTTGCGCTAGAGATATAAATTAATATATTTGATTTGTTTTTGGAACCGATACGCTGCTGCAGTATGACCCGTATGGAGGGTTTTAGAAACATAACCGCGACCACTGCAGTGAACTGTACGTAGGCATAATGTGCATGGGGGGGGCAAGAGTTTGCGCTGCTTATGTATGCCACCGCGGAAAGAGGTGGACATGAGAGCCACACACAAGCCCGCTACGACCCCCCACTCGTACGTGCAGCGAAATTCCCAGTTCAATGGACGTACGTCACATAAATCACACACGGTTGTTACTGTAGTCGTACATGCGACAAGCCACTTCCTGTAAATAAATTGCTTGGTATAGGACCGGTAGAAGATCTGAAGAGCAAGTCGGGTAAATGAGTTTCGCGATCCAGCTAAGTCGGGTTCATGATTAGGGTCACGGACCTTAAATCTCCACACGCCATACCCTTTTTATTTGCTGTTTACCGGTGTATCGTAAGTGCAGATACTACTGTGGTAGAGATAAGTGAGAAATATAGGTATGATACACAAGCGGAACCAATGTGAGCACCACATGTCACGATTCCCCATGCCTTGGAAGTAATGTGCACTGCTGCAATGCAATACTACTAGCGGTATGGCCACGGCTCTGCCCGTGGCGGTTGTTCTGCGTTTCCAATTCTAGTGCGGCCACGGCTCCGTACGTACGTACATCATCGGCTTATTCTGATGTTTGTAAATACATACATACTATGGCCTCTGCCAGATGATATCAGCAAGAGGGCTTCCAGCGAGGGACTCCACCAGTCTCGCTGGCCTCGCACTCAGTAAGTCTTGTTCTTAGAGCTTGTATTATCACGGAGTGATCCTCATCGGACCACGAGCCAGGTGGCTAGGGGACATCACACAGGATCCCCGGCCACTGCTCCACTCACACATGCGATTACACTGAAACCTCCACGGCTTGGTATCTTTTGGCTACAGCACCCCCAAAGCGAGTTCACTCGACACGACATGGGACACGACACCATTGGAATACACCTTACCACACCAGACCAGTTCACGAGAGAAGAAGGTACACTTGTGGGCGGCGACAAACAGTCCAACATTCTCCAGGCGTTCAAGAATGTCATCAAGCAGCTGCAGAAGAGCTTCTTCGGTGTCTGCGAAAAAGAAAACGTCATCGACCCAAACTTTGCAATCCAAACCACGCAACACTTCAGTCATGACACCTTGGAAATAAGAAGTCGCATTCAAAACACCTTGGGGAACACGGGTAGGCGTGAACAAACCGTCGCTTGTCGCCATGGTGAAGACGTCTTGCGCCTCCGGAGCCAAAGGCATCTGCCAGTACCCTTGAAGTAGGTCCAGCTTGCCGAAGAAACGCGCCCCCAGCAGATCTCCCATGTCTTCATGGTTGGGCATGACGCCCGGGGACTTCTCCACCTGTGCGTTCACCGCCGAGTAGTCGCTCACCAAACGGAAAGAGTCCTTCTTGGGCACCGCCATCGCCGGACTCGCCCACACCGCCTGGATGTTGTGGTAGACAAAGCCAAAAAACACCAAAGCAGCAATGCACTTCGAGAGCCAGTCCCTTTTCGTCGGTTCGTACCGACGTGGCGTTGCCTTGACAGGCTTCGCCTGTTGCTTCAGCTGCACTCGCATCGGCTCCACTTGCGCTGGCGGATCACCACACAGCGCACGGCGAAAAGCACCCACGCGACGAGCCAAAATTTCGCGCAAACGGGTTGCTCCGCCGACGCTTAATCCACTCTGCTCTGCCTGCTGCACGCTGTCCTCCAACGCCCGTTCTCGGGCCGTCCGCTCCGCCTCCGGATCCATGAACATGTCTGGCCCCCGGTCGACCAAATGTTCCACCGCCTTGTCCTCCGGAGCATCCACCGTAGCCTCGGTCTGAAAAGCACGCACGGAAACCGTCACTCTGCGCGCGCCGCAAGGTAACTCGGAGTCTCCACACCGGTCGATACCGGCACTGCGCGAGGGCGAAGCTTCTCCAGAGCTTCACGGTAGACGTCGATGCCAAGAGCTTTCATGGTAGCCATGCCAAACAGAACGACGTTATCTGTACCAGGCATGACCGCGAAAGTGATGGGCTCCAATTTCACCGCTCCCCACGGCGTCCGTACACTCACGGCAATCGGCACCGTTTTGTGCGTGACCATCACTGAAACACCCGTAGCGGTTTTCGCCTGCTGCGGGCCATTTTCGAACGGAATTTGCAGATCGGCGCCGCCGAAATGCGAAGACAGCTGCTGAAGTAAGCCGACACCGATGGACGTGAGCGCCGACCCCGAATCAAGGATCACACGCGCCCATCAGCGAACCAACCGACCCTGGCAAAGAGAGATCAGCGCGTAAACACTCAGCGCTGCGATCGACAGGCACTTCACCTGCCGTTGAACTCTGGTCGGTACCAAGAGTCACCTGACGCCATGGCTGCCCTCCTACAGCCGGCGCCGAAGAAATAGAATCGGCGGTCCACCCCGACCAAGACGTCGAATATACAGACGGTTCCGGCGCTACCGCCCCTGCAGCAGCACCAGACACTGACTCCGCCCGCTCGGTGGATGGCGAAGTTCTCGCTCCAGCAGCACCCACCGATGTTCCAGCTCCTCCAACGTATACAGCTCGGCCGGCAACAGACGAACCAGATCCCGACCCAGCGGCTCCTGCCGCTGGCGCACCAGAAGTTGAAGAAGCAACAGCAGAAGTTCCACCGCCCGCTGTCAATTGATTGCCACCACGGCCACCGCGCCCGCGTCCATGGTTGAATCTGCCCCGGCCGCCATTGCGGCCCCCGCGATACCCTGACGACCCGCGCCCACCACTGCTGGGAGCTGTGCCGCCACCGCGAGCTTTTGGGCAATCAGAAACATAATGGTTGGGATCACCACACTCGAAACAGACGCGAACAAACGACTTTTTCGCGGACTGCTGCTGTTTCGGTTTCTGCTGCTGTTGGCGTCGCGGTTCAGCTGCCCCTGCAGCATCTTTCCGACCATACGCCTCGATGAATTTCCACTGTTCTGCAGCAGAAAAAATTTGGTCCATGACCAATGCCGGGTCCTTCTTCCACCCTGCAGCGTACGTTAGCTGACCTTTTACGTACTTTTTGAACTCGGACGGCCATAAGCCATCCACCAACGCCATGCTCACAAATTCCGCCGGTCCGGGCAACCACGAACGGTCCTGCGCGCGGTACATGGCATGCACCGCGTGATTCTCCGCAAAATACTTTTCCATAGCGGAGTTTACCATCATCGCGCGGTCTTTGACGGATGTTTCACCGCCCTGCTTTTCATCGCGCCTCATTGAGAGAACGCGACGCAAGTCCGCTGCCGCCCGCGAGGTGTCAAATCTGTTGCTGGTGGTTGTGTAACCAGCGTGCTGCCTAACAGCGTCCAACAACTCCGAGGCGGTCATCGTAGTCTGATGCTTGTAAAATCCCTCAAAACACCGATGAATGTAATTGGGGATAAGCTGGCCCATGCTCACTTTGGAGTGCTGAACCACCCCCTGAGCGTTGGCGAGCTGCAGCCGTTCCTCATAATCGAGGTACGCTGCGTAAAAAACACGAGAGGCCTGCTCGGTCCACACCTCTCCGTATTTCGGTGGAGTCAGAGACTCCCCTACCACCAGCGGCGTGCTTGCCGTGTGCGCCATAATCCACAGCAGTCCACCTGGACTCTACTGTAATAACGGAGAAACTGCCGCCTGACCTGTGCGTCCTCCAGCTCCCGGAGCGTCCTCCCCTGCTGTGCGCTTCAAGCCGTTTCGATCCGTCCAACGGGCCAACTGCCTTCCCAGCTGTGACCCAATACTCCGCAGCCGAAAACTCCTCCAACAGAAGTTCCGCGAATATCTAGATATTATGGCCTCTGCCAGATGATATCAGCAAGAGGGCTTCCAGCGAGGGACTCCACCAGTCTCGCTGGCCTCGCACTCAGTAAGTCTTGTTCTTAGAGCTTGTATTATCACGGAGTGATCCTCATCGGACCACGAGCCAGGTGGCTAGGGGACATCACACAGGATCCCCGGCCACTGCTCCACTCACACATGCGATTACACTGAAACCTCCACGGCTTGGTATCTTTTGGCTACAATACGGATGTAAGTTCTGCAAGGGAGGAAGAAGCCGGAGGAATGCGACCGATCACCTGGGGATGGAACGTTGATTGAGGAACAGGATATACTATACCGGTAGCTAAAATGAAATGATGTAGCCGGAGTTGACGTTTCCAAACCATGCGTGGCGGTATCGCCTAGAGGGTCCCCGATGTGTTGCACTTGTAGGTGTGTGGATGGATTTTTGATCCGGGGATATGGCGTTACCCTTCCCGTGTGGAGCTGGCCCGACCAGCCCCAGCCACTCAGTAACCAGCCAATGGGGTTAAGACTTCCACACCGTGCGGGACCACGTGGACACTCGGCCATACCCTGTGAATACCCTGCCAGTGTCGGCACCCTGTGGAGACCCTCTTAGGACCTCGCTGGGGGTCTGGAACCCTGTGGAGGTTATGTGATCCTGCACAGCTTGTCTACCCTGTACAGGGTCAACCATACACACCCTGTGCAGGTTAAGACCTTGCCAGGGTCGTATTTTCTAACCTTCACAGGGTCGACACCCTGTATGGTGTCAATCATACACACCTTGTGGCGGTTGAGGCCCTGCCAGGGTAGTATTATAATTTTCTAACGATCACAGGGTCGACACTCTGTACAGTGTCAATCATACACACCCTGTGCAGGTTAAGGCCGTAGCAGGGTCTTGTGACAAGGGACCTTTTACCAGGTGGATAGGCACCCGGCCCTGTTAGGGTTCGGTCTTGTCCCGTCTCGTTCTACCTTGTTCTGTTACGTGTATCCATTTTTACCTACCTTGGAACCACACCCCTCGTGCAACATTGAAAATTATAGATTTGTTTCGGTTTATTACAATAATAATACTTGTAAAATTCGGTAAGAATGGAGTATAGACGAGACGTATTTCGTAATTTTTTTTATTTCTTTTTTTTTTATAAAAAACTAAGAAAAAGCACGTCAGCTGTGAGTTCAGCCGATCGGCAGATCGGTCGATAGTCAACTTTGCAAGCTGCGTGAACCGCGCGCGTTTTCCATTATTTCCCTCGCGATTGACTACTGGCCAGAGACTCCCCTGGATGCCACCAGATACATTTTATAAATTTTGAAATACGTCAGCTGTCTGCGTAGTACGCCTCGTCTATATTCCATTTTTACCGAATTTTACAAGTATTGTGATAAATTTATAAAAATAATTTTGAATTTGAAATTTGCCGCTTCACCCCCGCCTGAATGCTTACTACACCAAATAATATCGAATCTCCTATTTTTTCAACCGTCCCCTTTTCCCTTTGGGTTCACATCACGCATTTCGCTTTGTCGCTACTTCGAGCGAGAGTCGGTAGGCACCAACCAGCGGCACCCTCGTCTGTAGGAGCTCCGTTCACGATGAAATAGTCGAGCGCGTATCTCTGGGTGAGCTCATGGGGTGGGTCCTGGTTGCCAATGCCGCACACTTAAGGAGGCGGGCTGTTGTGGGTTTTGGACACGCATCACCATTTTTCGAAGGGGTGATGTGTGATGTGTCACGTCGGCTTCTGTGTGATGTGTCACGTCGACCAGCAGTGGCGACGCTGCAATTATCGGACCTACAAGGCGACGATGAACAGACAACACTAGCGCTATCGACAGCTCTACCATGGTGAGCGTGTACGAGTTGGCGTCTCCGCGCGGCAGAGCGCCGGTGTTAGTATAAGCCTGCCGCCTTTTAGTTACCACGTGTAGGCCACCTTTAATATATAGATCCGCTGTGCTCCTACTACTGCTGTTGATGTGGTGGTTTGTCGCGATGTCGAGGTTTCCCCTTCTTGTTGATGCCGTACCCTTACCCAACGGAGACCGGGGCATTGCTTGCTCGAAGTCCGTATTGCCTCCTCTCAGTCTATGTTTGCACGGGCATCATCTTTTCCCTCGCGACTCGTCGCCCTTTCTCCGCGACGACAACTTTCGACGCGATCACAAAGACGTGTATTTTTTTAATAAAATAAAATGTACCAAAATAACCAACGGCTAAAATGGAACCAGGTTTTGATATATTGCGTACCACGGTACACAGCAGGTGCGTATGTAGTGCTGTACGAGTATAATACCGGTCCAGAATTCAAAAATTCCCAACGGCCATAACGTTTGAAGTTTGGCACCGGATAGGTTCAAAAGTCGAACACAGCAGCTGGACACAGAAGAGAGGACCATACCAGGCAGCAGACTTGGCTTATAGCATAGCCTCAGCCAAGTAGTTGTACCCGAGTGTACACCCAATGTACTGGCTAGCGACAGCAGTGGTATGCGGCAGCACAGCAGCAGTCATACAGCAGTAGCAGCAAGCAGAAAATCAGTGCTCGTTGTAGTTAGTAGCGCACCAGCAGCAGCAGCAGCGCTCGCCGTAATTGCTCCATTCTTTTGTATTGTCACTATACTGCTGTAAATACCTATTGCCAAGTACAAGAGTATGAGGCTGCTTCCTCGTATGCAGTTCAGATTTTAAGGTTCAGATTTTGACCCAATCGCATTTTCAGTTGTAAAGTTCGCATATCGAAACGATCTTCCTGTTGGGAAAAATCGGATTTATGAGTGTGCTGCAGACATTGTTCGAGCAAACGCCGAGACCATTTGCTGTTGTTGTGGTCTACTATTTGTATTTTCGGTTTGCTTCCTGTTAACGCGTTTGCTTGGCGACGTGTTGACTACTGTTGTACTGTAGTATAGATTATATTACCAGAGCGGCGAAGTGACTGCTCATCTTGGACTCCGGAGTATGACATATAGATCGACACGAATATTTTGTGTAAATTGCAACAAAGTCTGCTGCACACGTTCGTATTCGTGTTTAATATTTTCTGACGGGACGCCTGCACGCCCGACATTCCTATTTGCCTGCTATCCCGCGCTGGACTCTCCTCCCTGTACACACACGTCTCTGTTCCTGATAGCGACTCTCCGTCTTCGTATTGTGATCTTCGATAATCGCGGACTGCTGGACGAAGGATGGCCCGCGGACGAAACGTAGCTCGTTCCTGTGCCATCTAGATCGGCGACCCACGGGGGCCATACATTTGGCAAGGACACTGTCCCGGAACTACTTCAAGAGGCGCTGTACTTCAGCGCGTGGTCTTCAGCTTCGCCGCCTCCTACTACTTAGCAGCCTTGAAAGCCTGGATAGCATACCATGTGAGGTCGTTTATCTTTTAGGGCGGAGATTCACCAAGCATCAAAATTATGATCGCGTTCGAGATGTTCCTGCCCCTCCTAATTCCTAATAATGCGTGCCGGCACACGACTTTGTTTTTGCGTTGGTTTGCTCGTACAACAACCAGTTCTTTCATGATTGGCAGTCGCTCCGAGAAGATGTGACCGCTTACGTGGCATATATCTGTCAACAAAGCCGAGTCTTGAATCTGTTGTCTGTCCATCGAGGTTTTCCCCTCTTTGTTTTACACGCGTGTCTGTCATCTTGATCTCTTCGATATTCTTGGGATCAACATGGGCATGCCCTACTTTGACTTGAACCCTGACACCTGCCCGACACAAATTTAGACCTGAGAATGCCACCTGACACAAATTTAGACCTGAGAATGCCACCTACTATGGCGCACATCTCGTCAATATGTCTTGCACTATATAACACCTGAATGTGCTAAGATCAGGGGCGCTGCTACTCGTACGGCATGTCTCTCTATATTTAGTACATATACTTATTACGCTGTGCAGCTGCGCAAAGCAATTATTAATACCAGGTACTCTGTACCAGCTAGTGTATACAGTGGGCGCCCGCCTATGTTGAGAAAAATATGGTCAGATCGGTACGAACTGTTCGTTGCACGTCTTTAGCTTGACAGTGACGTGCCGGTTCGGGATATTGGCATATTGTGTATTATGTGATTCTTGACATCTGGGAGTTATGGGATGACGCACAATGTCACTTCTGCTGTCTCTACCATTGCTGGGAGATAATAATAAACGACCTGAATCATCAACTCATCGATTGTCTGGGTGTCTTGACTACCTGTGCTTGGGGCTGACGAACACTCTAGAGTGTAGAGTCCTTGGTACCGACGCAGCCTCATCATGGGTGATGAACTTGATGATCTTAGGGCCGTAGTATCGGAGCAGGGCCTTGCTCTCCAAGGTTTACAACAAGCAGCCGCAGACGCGGAGGAGCGTCAAAATTCGTCTCATGCTGAACTGCTTGAGATGATGGCGACTCTATTGAGAACCAGCCGAGAGAGTGAGGCACAGCGGAAGTCCGGCAGGGAGCAGGGGCTACCCGCCGTAGATACAGCAGGGAGGGATGCGGTGTCGCCATCGTTGGATCGCTCCGACGATGGCACGGTGGAGCCGGGAAAGCGAAGGGGAGGTGTTTCCGGTGCAAGGCTGCGGGCCACTACAGCGACAATTGCACCGCAAAGCTCTGCGAAAGGTGTGGTGGGAGAGGACACGAGAGCAGCAAAAGTGCACATCGCCGGCGGAGGCCGTGTTTGCTATGGTGGGGGATCCCGGAGATGATGATGTGGAGACGACGGCGTTTTAGGGGTACAGCAGCTAAAAGCCCTACGGCGGACAACCGTAGGCACCTCCGCCGTGTGTTGCGAGCGGGGGACTTCAAGTCGTACGACATATATTTGCCGTACGCACTCCACTTCAGAGGTTGTGGAGGCAGCAGATATGGGGTTATCGCTCAGCGAGGGTTTATGTCTGCATGCGAATTCCGCGAGAAGCCGCACGGCCGCCAGCCGTGTTCAACCCTACCGGGGGGTGTTAGGTGGGGCAAAGTCGCGCGGCATAATAGCCGCGTGCATTCTGCTGCTGTTAAAAAGCGGTGGCAGGAAACGGGCGTGGGGTAATCGTGGACAGTCTGAAGCAGTACCAAATAACGACGGGGTTTCGTCCGGGTGGCAACAAGCGAGTAGATCTGGGTGTTTCGTCAGCCGGAGCTTCATGCAAGGTCCGGCAACATCGCGGGGCGGAGGGGGCAGGTCTGGTCACCATGGTGTGATATCGTAGGAATGAATGGTGAATTTTATTTTACGATGGATACACCTGTCGATCGAAATTATTCTTTTGGTCGAACGCGAGGTCTATTTATTTGCGGCCAGGGTGGAGAAACCGTAGATAGTAGACGATGTATCATCTGGGATTCATTCTAGGTGGTATACGTAGCCTTTTCCCCCTGGTAGCTTCGAAATGTATTCCCTAGAGTTTACCCTAGGGTATCTAGAACCAAAATTAATTTCCTGTCCTAACGGACAAAATGACAAAATACGGTACACCAGCGCTTTTTTGCCAGTTTACGGTACGAAAAACTCAAACCAGGCCATCAGTGTACACTAAACCCAAGTAAGATGGCATTTTATGTCAAGGTATACCGTTTTTTGGCGAAACATCCATGTCCGTCCGTCTCACTTACGAAAATGCCAAAAAACGGTGCACCATCGTATTTTTGTCAATTTACGGTACGAAAAGTAAAACGAGGTGATCAGGGCACACCAAACCCAAGTCGTATGACATTTTATGTCAAGGTATACCGTTTTCTGGAAAATAAACAATGTCCCGGGACAGCTTACGTTTTCGAACAAACACTGCGTGCGTCAATAGAAGCGCCTTCTCGTACTCGTATTCATACGAATATACCAGGTACGAGTCAAGCCTTGCTTGTATAATCTGAAGCCATTTTATTTCGTTTCGTGCGCGTGCGTGTAGTCAGAGCACGGTACCGCGGGCGAGCCCGGCGCCGCCGCGGGTGTCAGCGGGTGCTAGCAGGCAGAGGGGGTGTTGCAAGGAGCGCCTTCGCCGTTTGTATGGCTAGGCGTCGCGTGTGTCTCGAGACACGCAGGAAGCACAAATGGTATATGTCTGGCCTCCGTGTGAGGCTCGGCTTGCACCATATACGATATATAAGGGTCGTTTTGATATGCGAAATAGTATTCAAGCGGTGTTTTTTTTTTCTTCCAAACTAAACGTCGAAGAAACTTCAATGCAGTTTGAGCACCAACTTTGTCGAAGTGGCGAGGCAGGGCCACGGTGAGCACCGGGCTTGATGCGAGGCGGGCGACGACGCTCACTGTGGCAGAGAGGGAGGAAAACTTTATCCGGACCCAATCGGTGATGAGGTGGTCGCGCGACGGGCGGGCGGCGTACAAGGCTAAGAGGGAAGCTCTGCTGTTCGTTTTTTTTCTTTTTGACCGGTGGAACGGGCAAGCGGTAAACGCAACTCGTAAGTCACGTTTAAAAAATCAACTCAGGGGACGATAAGTAACTATCCCCTTGTACCCGCGTCGTCCAACCCCATACAAACCGTTGGATACTCCGGTCAGCAAGTCAGGCGATCTTACGTACCGAACACATGCCAAGGCTGAGACTGACGCGGCTAAGCAAGATACGAAAGCAAAATCGCTCGTAGTAGCCTTTGTCCTTTTGTAGTCTAGTCTAAAGCGCTAGATTCGAGCAGCTACCTCGGCACGAGCAGCGAGAAGCCTAACAATAACAACACAGCAGTCCGGGTTGAAGCATGCCTTCAAAAAAGAGGTGGGTGCAGATGTGCAGATGGTGTAGACTGCTGTAGACCGACCTACCGTTGTATCTATCGCCGTCGCTCGTGACTCTTGACCAGAGGGTTTGGCTGTTGATTCACAGCAGTTTTTTTCCTTGTGTCGAATTTGTCCCTGTTTGGTTTGTCGGATCTGTACGTCAGCTGTAAGTTCAACCGATCAGTCGATACTCAACTTTTGCACACCCCGGACAGCTCATGAGCTAGCTCATCTATTGTGCATAGCTCACGCTTCGAAAACATGTGCAGATGAGCTACCGCCTATAGCTCAAGCCGGGGGAAACATGGGTAGCTCATGTAGCTCCTATAGCTCATCTCGGGCGCAGATGAGCTACTGTAACTCATGTAGCTCCTATAGCTCAGCCTTCAAAACATGTGCAGATGAACTACCACCTATAGCTCAAGCCTTCCAAACTCGACGCCGCCGACAGAGCTGGGCTGAAGCTGGACGGGCTCCCTCTAGGTGTCATCGGCTGCTGTCCGGTTTACAGGAAGTTCTCCATCGTTGGTAAAGGCAAGCGGAAGTTCACCATCAACAGAATGCAGGTGCCTCTGTCTCTTGGTGTTATTTCCTCAGTCTATCGAGCACAAGGCGAAACCATCCCTAAACTTGTGCTCGACATTCGCAAGTCAGTAGACGGCTATATGGACAGCGCGGCTGTCTACGTCGCTCTGTCCCGAGCGACCGATGCCAGCAAGCTCTTCTTTCTGTCGCCGGTTACTCTCGAAGATCTGACCCATCCACAGGACGACGATGTGGCGACTATGATCGCTACCTCGAACGCCTCGACAAGGCTACACTAGCCTTGTTCTTGGATGATCCCTCTACATTCCGACCGGCCACGACAAGTCCTCTGGCTAGTTATACATCCCACATCAACGACGGACAAACAGACACCGGCTCAATCCGCTCTTCACCTTTTCTGCCGCCCAATGAGAACAACAATTGCTTCTTCAACGCCGCCATCGCCTCCGCCATAGCTGCTTGGGAAGGACACCCTCTCCCCAACCCAACCATGGCAACACCAGCTGGAGCCATCTTCTTCTTCACTCTTGCGGCTGTGCGTGCCTGCATGTTCGACGGCAAGCCTATCCAACGCACCCTATTCGTAAGTTCTTGATTTTTCTGCTATCCACATCTCGTCGTAATAATACCCCCCAATACTTACCGGCGCCCGCAAGCACCCATATATACATTAATACTACGTTGTGCTATCATGTGTCTTCTAAACGCATTGTATCAGTTCGTTCGGTATGCGTCGCATTCTTTGGCGGAATGCAGGATTCTTTGTCTCAAGCACGTGACAAGATCCTTGGTAGTAGCGGCCTACCGGGGGCAGGATCCGTAACCAGGAACGCCAGGCTCCATATACGAAGCGATCACCCTTCGACCTGGTGATCAACTCCACCCCAACAGCGGGTGGCCAGGTGACGTCGTGGAACGGCATGCTCGTATCATGTACACTCGGACGGCTCTCGGATTCAACTGGCACTACACTACCGATTGCCATATCGAAGACCATGGCCATATCGAGATAACCGCATCCCAATGTGCACGATGGCGAGATCCCGCACCAGTCTTGATTCCGCACGGACCGCCCCAGTCACTCCAGGATGCAGTCAATGCCTTGTTCCTAACCGTAGCCGCCTCCGACTTCTCATTTCCTGGACCTGCTCAGTGCCCCCCCTGCAACGGGAGCTGCGCCCGGCACATCAGCACATCCACATGGCCGATTCTTCCATGGAGTGCGGACAACGCCCCAGATCGCGTTTTCTTCGCGTCTGCACGTGTAGACATCTACGAGGACGCCGGAGAGCCGCCAGCACCGTCACCCATTTTCATGATAGGCGTTAAGTACTGCCTCGTAGCTGTCATCTACTCCATTCCGAACCATTTCGTGACCCAGTTGCGTTCGAGAGGGCGGTGGTTGAAGTACGATTGCATACTCGGGGAGAGTACCACGTATTGCGACGATTTCGACCATGACTGGTATCATGGTTTCCAGCATATGTATGTCTACCTTCGAAAGTCTATGACCTTGCCTGTTCCCCAGGCACAAACGACACCATACCGTAGTGCTAGCTACCATGAGCGCACAAGCCAAGAACGCGCGAAGATAATCGAGGCGACTAGACAAGGACCCATCATGCCTCCGCCTTACCGAAGTCCTGGCCACTACGACGTGGGGAGCGCAGCTGTGCCTTGCCGACTCGACTCCGACGTACCGCCGCCTTGAGCGTCTCACGTGTTCTTTACATGTGTGTTGAAACGTTTTGATTTTTGATGTGATATTGCTTCTCGATTAGGACTGCCTGCCTTCTTGTTTCCCTCTTTTTGCTAGAACGCATTTTGCAGAAATGTTGCACGGCGCGTCCAGCCTTTCGAGTTCTGCGCTGCTACATTTATATTAACTGTTCGGTCGACAGAATGTTGTTCACGGGGTGCATGTACGTGACGATCATCGGCGAAAAGTCTACTTGTATGCCTTTTGTCATCTTGGACTTCACGGCAGCGTTTTATTTGGTGTGGGTGTGTTCGCGACACGTCGAGGTCATCCCAACCTGCGCGATGCGACTGCTGTGACGTTTTGTTAATGTTTTTTGCTTCGAAATAGCGGCAACAGCAGCATCTGCAAACAAGTAATATTCTACGTGGCAAATATCGACGTTGCGAGAGAATTGTCATACCGCCGGCCAACCTTTTGTTATATTGTAAAACCCTAGGGAACAGCGGGGCAACCCTCGCCCGGCCCTACAATTCTCATGTTCAAATCAAACCGTCTTTGTAAATCCGAAAAACTCGTAGTTTTTTTCTGGTATAGACAAGACCAGATGGGACCTGGTACAAATGAAATGCATCCTCGTGGCGGTATGGAGAAATAAGGGTACGCTGATACACCAACGTTGTATTGCTGGTATTGGCGGTAGCTACTGATTTTATTGAATTTTGCGGGTATCTTTTTGTGAGAACGTTTAGCAATCTGGGAGAAGGGATCTTTAGGGGTGTTTTTGACTTGAAAAATGCGTAGCGCGGTCTGCACTTCGGAAACCTCGTCTGCAATTGAGAAATTTCCTGGTTCGATGCAAACGCGGCGCAGCCGCGCTTATGGTCAGTTTTCGCCTGTTTTCGCTGCGGCTTGGGGTCAGGGTTAGGGTTAGGGTTAGGGTTAGAGTCAGGGGTTGGGTTGCGTCTTCGCCCGTACCTTGATCCCAACAGGAACCAAAATACCTGAACAGCCTGCCAACCTAAAGATCCCTTCTCCCAGATTGCTAGGGGACCTCCTTTTCTTTTTGGCAGTAGTCTACTGATTGCAAAAGAAAGGAGGGTGAGCTTATTCATGGTTGATTGGTTGTTCTGCCAACAGTATCATTTTGCGAATACTTGTTCGCAACGGAGAAAAGTGGAACATTAAATATTTCTGCGAATGATCGAATAGTTTTCGTAGCTGGGAGGGCTTAGGCTGTTTGTGTCGACAGCAGTAGCGGCATTTTATTGTTTCTTTATCCGATTATTAGGAGCTACTGGGTCGTAGCGACAATCATTTTTCGGGTAACTTTAGCACCAGATAAACTCTAATTTTACAAGTGAAAAGGACGTACGCTATCTCGCGTTTCAGTTACGATCTGATAATTTATGACGGGAGTAGGGGGCAGAAGGAGACTTTTTGTCCGGGGGAACGGGGTTTTCCGCGATCTCTGGCATTGTACTTTTCACCTTAGTTTTTATCATTTTGGCGTGGATATATTGTAATTTCGTCTACAATTGCAATATTTCTCTGTGGGAAGAGTGAGAGGGTTTTGCTCACAGGGGTGGGTTTCCTCTTTCTTTTCATGTTTTTTTTTGTTTGTGGTTGGTTTAGGTCATGGAGTTGTGTGTTGTTGTCTTGGTCCGTCAATGTTACGTAAAGAGTCAGGGAGGGTGTTCGTTGTGCCTCTTTAGCTTGACAGTGACGTGCTGGTTCGGGATATCGGCATATTGTGTATTATGTGATTCTTGACATCTGGGAGATATGGGATCACGCACAATGTCTCTTCTGCTGTCCCTACCATTGCTGGGAGATAATAATAAACGACCTGAATCATCAACTCATCGATTGTCTGGGTGTCTTGACTACCTGTGCTTGGGGCTGACGAACACAAACAATATAACAATTGGGTTAAGAAACACAGCTCAATAGTGGGACCAACTCTAAATCCTATGCAAAAGAGTTACATCATACAAGAAAATAGGAAATAAGACATTGAGCCTGGACACCAAATTGACGTTTCTTAACACCGGGCGCCCACTGCTGTATAATGCAAAACACAAAAACCAAGGCAAGCCAATTGCATTTTGTTGTAGTTTCTTGTTATTCTTACTGAGTACCCGACGCTCTGTCTATTGCCGTTGATGGTTGTAGTGCTCGTTTCGACGTTAAATCGTGTACGCCCTGTCTTCAGCTTGTGGTACCCCTTGATGACCGCAAGCGAAAACGGTTCGTCTGAGTACCCGGGTTTACTTGAGTACTCGTTGAACCCGTTTGATTTTCTCGGAGAACCCGGGTTACCCGCGACGAGCTCGGGTCTCACTTTCAGAACTATCCGACTACCCGTTTGTGACGGGTACTCGCCGGGGTACACCTATATACCGTGTACCAACAATTCGAGTATACGCCATTACGCGGTTAGAAGCGTGAGTCGATTCCGTAATTTAACCCGCTGATTCGTCGGAGATAATTTTATTATCTACACGTGTAGCTGTATACGTTGGGACGCCGAACATAACATGGGTAGGGTAAAGGACGTTGCACAGTCTAGTACTTTACTTTCACGCGATCAGTCCACGTCGACGCCTCCGCAGATGTAGCTATGGGATTTAGCTTCTCAAAGCAATATGTGCGACCCCGGCAATGGGTTTGCGTTCTAGCCACCTTTATCTGTCGATGCTTGTGTACCTTTTACAATAGCTCTGGTTTTTGGTTATTCGTCTTTTGTGTAGCCGTTGTCGAGTCGTTCATCTCTGACCTGACCCTCGGTTTCTCGTTTAATCTGGAACGAGTTGGAAGCTTGACGATGATTTTGCTGCGATTTTTTGCCTACTGTAGGCCGAAAGTAGGTTGCCGCACTCTTGTATTTGCGACTTGTTTTGTTTTATCGTTGCGCTTTTTAACACTTGTCTGGTGTACGCATGTCGTGCTCTCCTTCCTGCCCTCATTGGACCCAAGGACACCGGCGGCGACGTATACCGTACGACTAGGGCTGGATTTCACACGACGTAGAAAGATTTTGAGTGCTTGCAAGAGGGATACAGTGGGTTGTTGTCTTGTTGCCCTATACTGATGCACGTGCTATCTGCGATACAGCGTCTGAAATTTGTCTCGGTTGAAAGGGGCAGTCTTCTGCGTCGATGTACCATTCGCAGGGTGTCAGTGGAATATTTTTACGCGTTACCCCAAGTGCTGGCAGATTGCTCAGCTTGAGCTCGGGAGCCTCTCTTCGTTGTAATATACGCGGGTACTCATGTCATGCATGGCCGTAGTCGTATGACCTTAAAGATGGGGGTTATCTACGGTGGAGAAGAAACAGCCGAATGTGAAGGCACAGATGATTGTTATATTATTTTTGGTTTAACAGCGAGCGCCAACCTCGGAGAATTTTGCTCCATGAATACGTCATGATGGCATGTAAACGATAGTATAAGGTGGGGGCTTTGCCAAGCTGGTACCTGATAGTCAATGACAACGTGCTTCTTATGAATTCGAGAGTGCAATCATTGGCGTTTTTTTGTTGATTTTGTCGCTGTGTCACAATCTGTGATCATATCATTTATTTGAATATCTCTAGGATACCAAATCAGGACGGACACTATGAACACTGTGGTTTAGTTAGGTAGGAAAAACGGTGTATTGTGAAGACAACAAACGCATATGCGTGCTTTTTGAGAGCTGTGTGTGAGATATGTATGTGCTGGTCGCATCTCTAAAGACATAATGAAGTCGCAATCTGTATACGGCGTCGAACGGGCTTTCCTCTTCGTGCGGTTTTCTATTTATCCCAAGTTGAATTATACGTTTTTTCGGGGGGGGGCTTTGGTGAGATTATTCTGGTATGTATATCAACACCCATTCTGCTACTTAATGAATGCACACTGTATTATGATGGGCGAAGTTTGTACAGGACCCGTTTGTCCAACCGTGCACAGGGCACGCAATTGATACTTCAACCCTGCACCGGATCCACTGGTCTATGCCAGTACAGAGTATGCCTGTGGAACCCTGTACAAGGCCCGCGGAGCAAGCCCGGGTCTGCCCATCCAACCCTAACCCTAAGTTAGCGGGTTGACCCTGTGCAGGGCCCTCCGGTCGAACCCTGCGCAAGGTCATGAGAAAGGGCTACCCCAAGAAATGGTATACCCTGTAGAGGGTGGCACAAAACATAAATCCTGTACAGGGTCCGTTACCTACCACCCCGTGTCTGGAGCCGAATGTCCACCTGTGGAACTATGATACACAGCAGTACGGGCCCGCCAACAAGAAGCACCTTATTCATGTTAGCAAGTCTAAAGCTTACCAGGTATAACCTTATTGCGGCACGATTCTTGAACAAGCTTATAGACTATTACATTGGAACTGGTGCAATGGCAGTACCTGTCTTTCTCTATCATGCATTTACTAGACATATTTGTACCACACAGGTATCTGCTTAGCGTAGGACGTTCGCGTACATATAGCTGCCTCGACAGCACACGACATCTACAGTAGTAGTACAGCCCACGCTCAAGATTCAAGGTGCAAGGTAGAGGCTTTCGCCATACTGTACCTAAATAGAGCATGTAGTAGTCGAGATTATGCAACAATTAGAAAACGTTGACACAAAATTACCATTCTGAAAAAGTCAGCTTGAAAAAAAACTGTACCAATATTTGTGCGATACCTGGTAGCTCCTTGATTCTCACGTGCGTGTCCCTGACGACGTGATGATGGTGTTACCGGTACACACTTGCCGCCCTCCAAAGAACAACAATAAGCGTTGCGGACGGCGTCCAACAATCCCGCAGGTCTTGCTGTAGGGCCGCCAGAACTACAGCAGTCGGCTTCGTTATGAGGAAAGTTGCGCGGGATTATTTTGCGATGCGTCTTGGCCGAACTAAAACGGCGTCAAAATACGTAAGTATCTGCTTCCCCGCCGGAACGCCCACAAGCCGCAATGATAATATACTGCTGTAATATAGTAGCTCTGCCTACCTGTAGCAATGGTTCGATAATTAATTGTGATATGGTCAGTGGAATGTTCGCTTCGACCACTTGAAAGAATATTCCTACTCCTATACTTAGTCATCTAGGCCTCATAACATAACTACTACCTGGTAGTCAACAACGTCTCGAGATCAAGACGAGACTGACGGCTGACAGATATGGACGTCGCCAAAATATGAATGGACATTATCCGCGGGTTAGTTTTCCCGTGCGTCTTGGGTGAACGAAAGCGGCTTCCCCGCCGGAACGCCGACAAGCACCAATAGTAGTATACTTTTTTTTTTTTTTTTTTTTTTTCATCATCACTTTTACTTTCCAGCCCACTCGTAGGAGGTTTTACCCTCGACGATCTTCTGGACAAGCCGTGGTCACAGGTGTCGTCCCTTCTCCCCCCCGTACGTGCCTTTATTTTTTATCGCGCATAGGGTTCAGCATTCCCACTGCTCGTCGATTTTCATCGAATGTACAGCTAACTCACGCTCTCGCGCTTTCCGCCAATCAATTTTATGCAAGAAAAAGTCCCTATGAGCATGCACTCGGTGAGACTCGAACTCACGAAATTGATCTTGATAGGCTCGCGGACCACCTACCAAGCCACACCGGGGACGCACTACTACTAAGTAACTGCTGTATTATGGTAGCTCTGCCTACCTGTGGCAATGGTTAGGTTAATTGTGATGTTGTCAGTGGAATGTTCACTTCGACCACTTGAATGAATATATTCCTACTCCTGTACGCGGTCAACAACGTGTCGAGATCAAGACGCGACTGACGGCTGACAGCTATGGACGTCGCCAAAGTATGAATGGACACGTATCTGAACATTATGTATGTCATGCCATTAATCAGATATCAGGCATTAATTTATGGTTCAGCATTAAAGAATGGGTGCAACAGAACAACAGCAACGTAGGCGGCATTAACACCAGAAGGCTTGCTATTGTAGGAACTATTATTAATAATATTAATAGTACATACATACATGGTACATGAGTACCGCATACATCTGTGTGCGTGTTGGCTTGTACATGTTTCGTCTGTTGTACATATCCATACAGTTGGTGTCTCCTGCATCTGACGCAGGTATTCATATTCGTTTTCAGCAGTATGTTATTTTATCATATACCTGGTATGAAGTTAAATTTAACGTTTGTTTATTACTATTCTATCCACAAGCTCATTGCATTTATTTAAGGACAGAAAATGCTCATTACTATACGAGTATATAGTCTTAGCCTGTTATAAGTGCCGAATGCCAAGTTCCTTCGCTGGAGATAGAAGGAACTCCTTCTTTGCTGGCAGGGCCAAAGGCTTGAAAACTGTATGGAACTTGGTATATGCTAATATATAGCAGACAGACGCAGCTGAGACCACAACAACAGCGTAACAATCCGATGCCACCAACCGCACCTACAAGCAAGAAGCACGAAAACCCACATATAGCAAGAAGAACACAAAAAAAGAAATCAAAGAACCCTTTGCTAGTAGGAGTTACAAACAGAACACACATACTACGAAAAAATCAAGCACACACTTCAACATGCCATTCATGTTATTGTAGTCGTACAGAAAAGACGTAAGAGGAGGCACCCGAGCATAATTTATACTACTCTTACTACCTGGCATACATCTGTACCTGGTACCAGGTATTTTATATATTATGGTACCGCAGGTAGATTGCACGAACGCGGACAAAACGAAATACCGTATACCAGAATAGATCACAAAATATGAAATGTGGAAAATCTTTCTACGGTCGGATTTTTCATATACGAATAATTCAGAGCAAATCTGCCCTTCTTTCCCGCGACGACTGAATGCTGTATTTTTTTTTTTAATATATTTTATAAATTTTGAAATATGTCAGCTAGCTGTGAGTTCGACTGATCAAATAGTTGATACTCAACTTTGCAAGCTGCGTAATACGCCTCGTCTATATTCCATTTTTACCGAATTTTACAAGTATTGTGATAAACCGAGCGCGCGTATTCTATACTATATATGTGATTCCTTGTCAAAGGTATAGGCCAGCGGCTCCCCTGGATGCTGTATTGTACAAAGGGGTGGGACTGAAATATTTTTATACGTAAAAAAGTCACAAAAAATGTCAGCGGTCGTTATCTGGGAAAAAATAATATTTGAGAAAGTAACCAATCAGCGCGTGGGAAAGAACGGACACGTCACAAAAAAACTCTCCAGGTGGTATCATATACCACGTACCAGGTACCAGAGGGTATGTCATGCATGGTACGAGAGGAGCTGCAGCGTGTCGCTTCAAAAGGGCGGAGCAATACACAACAAAAAACACCACGACGAGCGCTTGAGCAGCAGCGCACAAACCGGCGCGTGAGCGTGAGGGGGAATTACTGGTGGACCCTCCGCCCCGATGGCTGACAACCCGCAAGTGTAGCCCTACCGGGCCTGGTTGAAGGTGGATCTGCTGATCTTGATGCGGCTACTGGCCGTACTGACCCAGCTGCTGCTGCTGCTGCTGCTGCTGCTGCTGCAGCGGTGCAAGATGTTCCCATCCACAGCCATCGAGCGCGGTCGCGGCTATCCTCCGCCCCCGCGATGCCACGGCGGACAACAGCATTCGCTCGGCGCACGATCGCCGACGCGACCCGTACGCTGCAGATATGCCTCCCGATTCGCTTGGATTTTTTTTTTTCCTTTTGCCCTTGGCCGAGGTTCGTTCTGTCTGGTGTTTTCGAATAATTCCCATCAAGAAATTGAATGTCATAGTACAGGTCCCGAAAAAGTGACTGAAAAGGGGCGATTTTTCGCCAGATCGTTCTCTACGGATTCTACGTCGATTCGACCGGGGTTTGTTTTGCTGTATGCCACACATCCAAATGCAGAGTATGGCTATGTCTTACACACTACTCAAAGCACGACAGAGAGAAAGAGGCAGAAAAAATGAAAAAAAAAAAAAAAAACGTGTTTCTCCCCACTTTGCAGTCTATAAAGACGTTAATTTGTACTCCTGTGCTAAAAAAAAGCATGCGATCCGAACGGTATGTGCCCTGTGTGGGGTGTCTGGATGAAGTCAAGACCGGTTCCATCTCCACCTCAGAGAAGTATCAGATACAAGTTCACTACGCATCCCCACTAAAACCAAGTAGTTAGGGGTATGGTGGTAGTTTTATTTTGGGCAAATGCCAAAATCAGTTACACCTGATCCGTTTGAGCCAAAATCAGGTACATGCTAAAACCAAGTAAAAAACGCGCGCCACGAGCGGTGTGATGTCCATGACAATCCGGTAAAAAAAGAATGCGCCTGAAGCATTGAGCGTACCACATGGCCTCCAAAATCTGAATTGTATTGTTTTCTTCAGAGTGTAGGTACCACGGGCTCCACTTGGACCTGCAAAGAGTCACTATTAATATGCTTCGTTTGTTTCGCCACGGCGGGAGCGCCAAGAGTATTTGCTCTGGCGCCCCCCCCCCGTTGACAGCTTTAAAGCTTTCAGACCGTCCTCGCGGAACCGCCTGCTCGGCACGAAATTATCTTGCCGTACCAAACCTGAGACCACCTCGACGCGGGGTGGTGCAGACGAAACGCCGAGTGTCCATGGTGCTGTAAAGACTGCTGTGAACATAGAAAACAACAGAGTGCACACAACTAACTGAAGCACATCGCACACCCCACACCCCAAAGGAGAAAAAGTGAAACCAGCGTACGCATGTATGCATGTATATACGTACTTTGACGTACGACGTACGAGTACAGAGTTTATACGTCCATAGAGAAGAATTTCAACGGACAGACGCATACGGAGAGAAAACACAGTGTACGTATGGCCTCTCTGATTGGTTCAAAGTTGGCCAAAATCAGTTGAAAGCTAGACAGAGTAGAAAAAATCAGGTGTACCTTGGCCTTTTCGTGCCAAAATCAGTTACATTGTCAGCTTGGCCAATAGCAGGGCTCCTGGTGTGTGTTTTGTACTTGATTTCAGTATGTAACTGTTTTTGTCACGAAAGTGGCCAGGTATACCTGATTTTGGCAAAAACCCTTTCATTTTTTTCAGAATTTTTAATATTTTTTGGTTGGTCGGCTCGAATAGCCTGCCGCTTTTTTGGGTCAAATCAGGCCTCCAGTCCCACCCCTATTTTTTTTTTTTTTTTTTTCTATTTAAATTGGTTAGGGTTAGGGTTAGGGTTAGGGTTAGGTTGACTTTGGTTGTCATGCCTGGTATTTAGCTACAATGATGTTGTATTGTACAGCAGTATGTGTCATGCCTGATATTTAGCTACCATGATGCACGCACTCGTATCAGGTTAGGACGTTATGATGAGATCGTCATCACCGTATACGTACGTAGCAACACCTATCTTGCGTAACTTTGTATAATACCAGGTACGTCGTAGCAACACCTCTCTTGCGTAACTTGCGAGCCTGCATTCAGCGAAAAGCTGCGCATTCTCTTGTGTGCTTTTTTTTCCTTTCTTGATTTCTTGCTTTCTTGAATCGTTTTTTGTTTGTTTGTTTTTTCCCTATCTCTTCCCTTTTTGATTTTTTTTATCTTTTTCGACCTCGTTTATCGATTTTTTCTCCGTTTTTTTTTTTTTCCCTCTCTATTTTTTCCTACTACGTAGTGTGCGGTCTTCTCGGTTTATGTGGCGACTTGTACAGCGTACCGCATCTACCTCATACGCATGAGCGCGGACCTCGCTTTTTATTATTGTCTGAGGTGTAGATGTACCAGGTATGTATGGATTCTGTGCTATATTAATAGGGTTATCATATGTGTATTATTCTTTCCTTGTTTTTATTTCTACCGAGGTATTTTTCCACTCCCGAGTTGTTGGACCCTGTCCTGCGACCACAGAGTTCTGAAGTAAGTGTGGCCATGAGTTAATGAGAGAACAACAACGTACGTACGTACTGTACGTAGCAACATCAAAACATACAATAATACCTTGTTTAAGTATATGGACTACTTACGGAATGTCTATAGATAGGCATCATGACGTACTCTATTATAGTGATCAATTGTGTTGTGTATGACGGGCACACACAGCAGTACTATTAATAGAAGGTTCTCTTCTTGGCTTTTGGGACTGTTTTCTTTTAACTATTTACGGGCAGTGATATGATGATGTTCTCACATTCGCTCGCTTCCCTGAAATCCTGTATGTGGTCACAAAAACAGCCTGTTGTTGTTGTTGTTGTTGTTGTGGTTGTTGTTGTTGTTGTTGTGTTTTCTTCACGTTAAACCGTACTTTCTACCCGTCGACATCCAGCACAACCAGTGCCCGTGCCGATTCTTCAATCCTAGAGAGATACAAGTTCTGTGATCACAAAGCTACGCCACAGAGATAATACTACCAGGTACGTTGCCACGTATGCAATGCAATGCCATGTCGTGATACTGCGTACGACAGGCACGACAAACACATTCCATGACCTAGAGAAACGAAACGAAATAAAGAGAAAAAAAAAAAAAAAAACAAAGAAGACAATTCGAAAGAGAAAAAGAAACAAATAAATACCTGGTATATATAACAACAAACCATCGTGCCCCCCCCGTAGGGGATCTGGCAGACACTTGAAAAGAACGAGCTGGAAAAAAAGGAAAAAGAAGAAAACACCACTAGTCGTCGTCAACAGAGTAATGTTAAGATCCCAAGAACCAAGGGAAAATAACAGGCAAACCAAACAAAGCACAAATCATCCTCCAGGTAGCGGCAGCAGTTTATGGTACGAGTAGCACAGCCAGTAGGGTCTCCCTGCTGGCCCGCCTGGTACCTTGCTACCCTGTCTGCCACCTTCGTCCAGCGTTCGTCAACTATGTAGCAGAATGCATATCGATAGGAGAAACAAGCAAGTACCTCAAGGGCGCCAGGAAAAAAAAAAAAAAAGTGAACCGTCACATAAATTGTCGGCAGGGGGGGGGGGGGGTCGGTACTACATATAGAACCAAACAAAGGTGAGAAAAATGAAAAATTCAAGGGATGTTTTGTTTCTTACTTCGTCAGGTGATCACAACCGTTGCAACGCTTTTCCATTCCCACCTCTGGGAATGTGTTGTATCATTCTCTTTATCACGGACGCCCCTGGGGCTGACTCTTATGGGACCAGAAACCAGAAACCAGAACATCATTTATTTCCCCTTTTTATCACAATATACGTATGTATATGGTGTTGAAACCCACACACAGCTGATGGGAGATATGATCACTACTATTTGGTATGCCGCAGCAGGCAAAAGCTGCGCCTTTAACCCCTTTAGTACCGCAGTCCCGATTCGGGGACGAACCAGTCTAATTCCAAGTGATTTGTCCCCAAAACGGGACTGCGGTACTAAAAGGGTTAACACACAACACCTACCACCGCCGATGATCCCTCGCCTCACAGGGCACGAGATGTCGCCGAACCTTCGAGTCTATATGGTCCACTGCTCTGAGAGTGCTCGCTACTAAGTTTGAGGGTAGTTGATGCTGTGTGGCCGGAGTTCTCGCTCGAGACGTGAGAGAGCCTGGCCCATTTCTGGTCCGTTTTTTTCTAGGCGAAACTGGGTCCCATTTCCGTCTAGTAAACAACCGGCCAGAAACGGGTCAGGCTCCGATGCCTTGAGCGAAAACTCCTGCCACACAGCTTTAACGACCCTCAAACTTCGTGGCGAGCACTCTCAGAGCAGTGGGGCATACGGCCTCGAACGTTTGTCGTCATCTCATGCCCTCTTAGGCGAGCAACCGGCTGTGTGTTGAAAGCACAGGTTTTCATGGTTATAGGCAGTTGTCAGAAATGGCTCATGTCTATCTTGGCAGCCGCCGACCGAGTGAAGCCCCCCCCCCCCCCCCCCCACTCGACGCCCCGCTGCCGCTGCCACTGCCGCTGCCACTGCCGCCGCTGTTGCTCCCGTTACTTGCACCGCCACCCCCAGCCCCCGCCTGCCCTTGCCCTTGGCCCTCATGGCCAGGGTTCCCCAGATACAGCGCCGCTGGCTGCGACGCCGCTATCGGCCGACCCCCCCCCGCCGGTAGCCGCCTTGCGCTTATTGCCGTTGCTCGTCTTGCGAGTGGGACCGACGTGGGAGAACACGGAGGTGCCACCGAAGCGGCACCTGCCGGTCTTCCCCCCCTGCCGGCATTCACCACCCCGGTCCCGGCCGCCGGGGTGGAGAAAAGGCGAGGTTGCTGGACTTCAGCGTTGACAAGCCGTCGAGGGTGACGCAGCCGGAAAGGCGGGGCCAGTGCGGCCCCGGAATGGCAGGAAAGGGATTCCGCCGGCGGGGGGTAGGCCCAAGCGTGGCCGCAGCAGTCGGGGACACCGCTTAGGTCGAGCGTGAAGGTCGCCAGGTCTTTGGTGACCAGAGCCGCCAGCCTGGCCTAGTTTGCCGGGCGATCGGCGACCGCAGAGCGCTCCATAACGTGGTCGTTGAGGATCGTATCCCCCGCGCTGAAGGCTCGTCCGAGCGCCTCCAAGCGAGCGCGCGCCACATGGAGGTCCGCGCCATTTTTGTGGGAGCCCGCGGGACGCGATCGTAACGATCGCGTACCTCAACATGCTCAGGTGTCGTGCCATTGGACGGCTGATGCGTGCCCCCCGGGCGGTGTGAGGGCCAGGAAGTTTAGGTCGTCCGACGCTCCAACATGCCATGGACGCCGGCCGAAATGTTCGACCGTGGCTCCCACGTACCCCTGCACGGCCGCCCTCTGCATTGACGCCAGGCGGTCGCCGCAGGTGATCTGCCATAGACGAGTCGTGGGGCTAGCCCACGATGCCATTGCGCGGGTGGTCATATTCTGGTTGATCTGTCAGCCCAAGGTGTAAGCGGGCTGCTGGCGCTGCCGTCCCCGTAAAACGTCCGAACCTACCTCAAGCCCACCCGGCCAGTCGCGGGCCGCGTGGTCGAGTACAACCGATGGCACGCTGTTGACTCCTGCCCCGCCCGGGACGTAGCCGAGCCGGCGGCGTGCCCGCCACCCTGTCCGGAGAAGGCGCCGGCATCACCGGCGCCGCCCACATAGCCCCCATAGCCGAGCCCCCCCCCCCCCCCCCCCCCCCCCCCCCCCCCCCCCACCGCGAGCCCGCCCGCCTGGCCGAGTTGGGCGCGGGCGGTTTCGGTACCGGCCAAAGCGCCACCGTAGCCGACTCCTTCCGCTGGGCCCACGATGGCCCCGGTACCGACCCAAAACCACTACCGTAGCCCGCCCTCCCGGGACCAAGGCGAGTGGACCTGCCTGTCCGAGAGGGGCGCCGCCCGGAGTACCGCCGTGGCAGAACGCCCGCCCCGGACCTACGGCGAGCCTGCCCTGCTCGGGGTTAGGGAGCCCACGCAGACCCGCGCGGGCGCCCGTGGCCTCATCGACGGGTTGGCCAGCGATTTTCGGAGTCGGCGGGAGGACCCCAGCGACGGGGTTCCCGAACGGCTGGCCGGCCGGCGATCCGAGCAGGGCGGTGCTGGGGGAGCGTTCCAAACCTGCTAGCGCCGCACCCCCCCCGAGGGCGGGACGGCGGGAGGCTTCGATAATGTCGTTAATCGATCTCTGGAGCGCCGCCTGGAGCTGGGCGACTTCGTTCACCATCTTCTGCTTGAAGGTTGCAAAGTCGGCCAGCGACGCGAAAGCCTCCTCGTCGCCGTCCCTACCCGTCATTGTCCCAATTCCCCCCTTCGCCGTCGTTCTCGCCGGGCGTCTGCGAAATTTGGACTCGGCGAGACAGCGCGAACGCGTAACAGAACACAGTGACGGCAACAGCGGACGACGCGGACGCGGAACAGAACACAATGACGGCAACAACAGACGCGACGACACGGCGCGGAAGCGGAACGGGGCAACGCGACGAGAACGATATTAGATAGAGGCGACGGTGAGCACTATCCATGCACTGGCCTGGACAAGGGTGGGGCTTGGTTGTCCCCGTGCTGGTGTGCGCCGGCACACCATTAGTACGCGCCGGCGTTGTTTATAGCCGCGGTTGTTGACATGCACCGACATCTTCCTACCAACAGCATCCGCCATCTGGTGCTCCGCACCGCGTATCTTGTGCTCCGAACGAGAGCTTTCCTTGGGGTGACACGCGTCTGTGCCTTTGGTACGAATGTATCGCTAGTGGGACGGGGGTGACGCATGCGCCAGCATGCATTCCGGTCAATCTCGACTGCAAGCCGGTGCGCCGGTCACGAGACGTAGACCGACGCATACTTCGCCACTACTTACCGCCTTAAAGTGCACCGGCACGGCATCGTTGTTGTGCGTCGCGACGCGTACGTCAAGTATCGTTGGTGAGGGGCAGGGCCAAGGGCCGACGCATCGGCGCAAGCCCCAAGCCGTGCACCGGCACATAGTCCCTCGTCATCGACCGCCTTGTAGTGCGCCGGCACAGCGGTGTTGTTATTTTGCACCGGCATATCTTCCCTCACCATCGACCGCCTTCTAGTGCGCCGGCACAGCGGTGTTGTTACATACATCGTTCGTTGTGGGCCGCGACGTTTATTTTATGTATCGGCAGTGACGGACGGGCCAAGGGCCGACGCGTTGGCGCCGGCCACGCGGCCTGCGCTGGCATATAGTCCCTCACCATCGACCGCCTCTTAGTGCTGCCGCACCAGAAGCAGCTGCGATCCCAGCAGGGCCAAGTTTGAGCCGGACCTGGTAGATTCTCTTGGCACTGGTAGCGAAGGCGCTGGAGAGTAGCAGTTGCAGGGGCAGCAGCACCTCCAACAGCACAGTCAGCAACGTCAGCAGTCAGAGGATTGCTGCACTTTTGTTGCGACGATAAAGCGCATGCAGTAACCACCGTTGCCGCCGCCGCCGAGACCACCGCCGCCGCAACCGCCGTCTACGCTACCGCCGCTGCCGCCGCCGTCGTCTCGACCGCCGCGTAACCGTGGTTGCTGCAACACCCCGGGATAGCCAGGCATCTGCCTGAATCTGTTGGTTCGCTGCGCGCTGGCGACGTAGATGTACGTAATAATATATGAAATAGAGAGTTTGGCCGGCGGGAGCCGGGAGGGAAGGTGGAGACCGCGGGAGCGACGCTGAAAGTGTTCTGGCAGAATCGTCTACCTGGGCTGTTGAAGCACCACGCCCGCAGGTGGTTGATAGGGGGGACGTTGCCCCCGAGGAAGGAGACAAGGGAGAAAGTGGAAATGTGTGCAGGGGGAGGAGTGTGCATCATCTGTTCGGGATGCGCTACCCCAAGAGAGAGAGGATGAAAGAGAAGGGACCGAGGCGCCACCAGCAAGGACGTATGTCCGCACCAGGCACGTTTGACTTTGTTGATTGATTGCTGTGGTGATTTCCGTTTTGATTGATTGTGTATCGATTTAAGAATGGTAGATAATCTCCAAACATTGGAGATTGAGATTTGGGAATGTTGGAACTGGAACTCACAAAGCTGACGTATTTCGTAATTTTATAAAATGAAATGAGATGCACAGACGTATACGTATATAGCTTCCTTCACTGAAGTTATCCTGTAGACGCACTGCAGGACTATGACGTCTGTCTGTTTTATGGTTGACTGGTCGAGGGCTCTGGTTGGGCATCGATACGAGTACGGGTATGAAATGAAAAGGGTAAAGGTACTCTAGAATTTAGTTGAGACACGTGCGAATGATGTGAGCTCAATGACTGCACGAAGACCTTTCCGTCTCGCCCATGTGCACCTTTTACGTATCATATACAGTAAGAGGATTGATAAGCCTACCCTATTGCTGAGTTTGGCATTGCATTGGTCTGATGCTGGCAGAACCGAGCAAGTACAGCAGAAAGAGATGTATGTGTTGAACCCTTGTGCCCAACTGCAGCAAACGTCTGCTTGCGGCATTTCACATATTTACATATTTATATGCGGGTATCTCGTTTTTGAGTTGTTGGGTTGACGTGTAGCTGTGTAGCACGACCCGCGCCACTTGTTACGTGCCAAAAGGCAAGATATTTGTGGACGGAGTAATATACTATACGAGTACACCAACAGAAGTAGTATGGTACTGAGAGCAAGACATCAGAGTATACATTGCATATATTTGAATAAAATACTGACTGAACCGCAGAGTAGAGAATACAGTTTGCTTGCCACTGCTGTATATGTTCATCAAGTACGTACTGCAGTGTATAGTGGTCGTGGAATACATGGGTTTAATGTGGGACCAGGTATTCTCGTCGACAGGTAACTGTGTTTTTGCAGTAGCATTTGAGAAGTTGAACTATACCAAAGAGGAGTTTGCAAGCAGAAAATACGTGAAAATAGCGAAACACCCAATGCAGACCTAATCGCTCGAATGCACGTCCCATCCCTTGTGTGTGCCGGGTCAATGCTGCGGAGGCGACGTTTGATTTCACCCTGGAGGATAAGCTGGATGACCCGAGCTGCGGTGACGCCATGAGACCGGACGGAGAGGCAGCCGCAGCAGACGAAGCAACAGCATTAGTGTTCGGGGCATCGGGGTGCTTCTTTTTAAGTTGTTCTTTTCGAGCGTGCGCGCTGGAGACAATACGAGTGATATTATAGTGTTCCTGGAGACACCAGTTGCGTTTGGCGAGGGGAGGGCCCCGGAGATCACTGTTACGAAGTCGACGAGATTCCACTGAATATATTTGGACCAATTCCGCGGAAAATGTCGTTTTACCTGACAGAATCCGAAAAGAATGCCGTTTTACCTGGCATTGGATTTCGAGAGTTTTATGTGTTTGCGACAGAGAGGCTGTGGATTTGAGCATTTGAATACTGATTTGAGGGTTTGAGTATTGATCCAAGAATCTGATTTTTGAGTTACAGGTTGGATTTTTTACTTTCTGAGTTTGATTCGAGTTGATACTAATATCGAGATATATCAGCCCTGCGATGTCGTACATTTCCATGTACAGAGCTGGGGCGAATATTGATCATGCACAGGAGCAGGGGGGATATTAGTATGATCGTGTATAATGAGTAGGGGGGGTGTAAATTGTACTCAGAAACACGACATATAAGATCCATGGTAGATGGGAGGGTTCCATGCTGGAAAGGGATTCTGGCAGTGGGTATCGGGACATCGAGGTAATGTGTACCAACCAAGGCCACTAGTCAGGTGTAACTCTTTACTGCATATGAGGCGAGTCAACTCGACAGCGAGGATGTAATTTAAGAGGAGTTCCGTTTTTATGTCAGGAGTAAGCCACGCGTTCCTGTGCCCGCTACGTCTATACCTTCAGATATATAAAAAGCATTCACACAAACATGTATGTATGGAGTTTGTGTGAGGCGATGTACAAGTCTGTATTTGGTCGCCTGCATGGGAGTGCGTTGATAGTATGGTAAGGCCGCCTTCGGTGCCGAGTGGATGGCCCATTTGTCGCAAACGGCACCAGAGCGGTCTGTATAATTACAGGAGGATGTTTCTATGGGCAATAGAAATCTTGTTGGGAACAAGATTATAACATTAAAGTATGGGTTTTGCGTGAGGCGATGTACAAGTCTGTATTTTGTCGCCTGGATGGGAGTGCGCGGGTAGTACGGTAAGGTCGCCGTCGGCGCCGAGTGGATGGCCCATTTCTCGCAAACGGCACCAGAGCGACTTGTATAATTTAAGGAGGATGTTTGCATGGGCAATATCAATAATGGTGCGAAAACGATCCTAACATTAATGTATGGATTCTGCGTGAGGCGGTGTACAAGTCTCTATTTCGTCGCCTGGATGGGAGTGCGCTGGTAGTACGGTAAGGTTGCCTTCGGCGCCGAGTGGACACCCCATTTGTCGCAAGCGGCACCGGACACCCCTGTATAATCTGCGGAGGGTGTTTGTATGGGCAACAAAAATGTTGGTGTGAACAAGATTAGAACATTATTGTATGGATTTTGCGTGAGGAGGTGTACAACTCTGTATTTCGTCGTCTGGATGGGAGTGCGCGGGTAGCACGGTACGGTCGCCTTCGGCGCCGAGTGGATGGCCCATTCGTCGCAAACGGCACAAGAGCGACCAGTAAAATCTGAGGAGGGTAGTATGTGCAAAAGAAATCTTGGTGCGAACAAGATTATAACGTTATTTTATGTGTTTTGCGTGAGGCGATGCACACGTCTGTATTTGGTCGCCTGGATGGGAGTGCGCTGGTAGTACGGTAAGGTCGCCTTGATTGCAAAGCGGCTGGTCCATTTCTCACGATAGCACCAGAGCGACTTGTATCATTACAGGAGGATGTTTCTATGGGCAATAGAAATCTTGGTGGGAACAAGATTCTAGCGTTAATGTACGGGTTTTGCGCGAGGCGACATACAAGTCTGTATTTTGTCGCCTGGATGGGAGTGAGCTGGTAGTACGGCAAGGTCGCCGTCGGCGCCGAGTGGATGGCCATTTCTCACAAATGTCACCAGAGCGACTTGCATAACTTTAAAAGGATGTTTGCATGGGCAATCTCAATCATGGTGCGAAAACGATCCTCACATTAATGTATGTATGGATTTTGCGTGAGGCGGTGTACAAGTCTCTATTTCGTCGCCTGGATGGGAGTGCGCGGGTAGTACGGTAAGGTCGTCTTCGGCGCCGAGTGGATGGCCCATTTGAAGCAAGAACGGCACCAGAACGACCTGTATAATTTTAGGAGGATGTTTGTATGGGCAATAGAAATCTTGGTGCGAACAAGATTCTAACATTATTGTATGGGGTTTGCATGAGGCGGTGTACATGTCTGTATTTCGTCGCCTGGATGGGAGTGCGCTGGTAGTACTGTAAGGTCGCCTTTGGCGCCGAGTGGATGCCCCATGTGTCGCAAACGGCACCAGAACGACGTGTATAAGTTTAGGAAGATGTTTGTATGGGCAAGAGAAATCTTGGTGCGAACAAGATTCAAACATTAATGTATGGGGTTTACGTGAGGCCATGTACAAGTCTGTATTTGGTGCCTGGATCGGAGTGTGCTGGTAGTACAGTACGGGCGCCTTCATTGCCGAGCGGATGGCCCATTTCTCGCGATTGGCACTAGAGCGACCTGTATAATTTTACGAGGATGTTGGTATGGGCGGTAGAAAATCTTGGTGGGAACAAGATTCTAACATTATTGTATGAATTTTGCTTGAAGCCATGTACAAGTCTGTATTTGGTGCCTGGATCGGAGTGTGCTGGTAGTGCAGTACGGGCACCTTCGGCGCCCCACTTGATAGCCCATTTCTCGTAAACGGCATCAGAGAGACCTGTATAATTTGGGGAGGTTGTTTGTATAGTTCATATTAATCGTGATGCGAAAACGGTTCTAACATTAATGTATTGATTTTGGGTGAGGCGATGTACAAGTCTGCATTTTGGTGCCTGGATGGGCGTGTGCTGGTAGTACGGTAAAGTCGCCGTCGGCGCCCCAGTGGATAGGCCATTTCTTGTACACGGCACAAGAGCGACCTGCAAAATGTTCGGAGGATGTTGGTATAGCTCATAGCAGCCTTGGTGCGAAAAATAGCCAAACATTAATGTATGAAGTTCGCGTGAAGCGATGTGAAAATCTGCATTTTGTCGCCCGGGCAGGAGTGTGCTGATAGTACGTTAAGGTCGCCTTCGACGCCGAGTGGATGGCCCGTTTGTCGCAAACGGCACCAGAGCGGTCTGTATAATTTTAGGCGGATGTTTGTATGGACAATAGCAATCTTCTTGCAAAAACGATCATAGCAATATTCTACGGAGTTTGCGTGAGGTGATGTACATTTTTTTTTTTTTTTTTTTATCCTCCGGCGGATTGGTAAAAATAAAGCTTAAGCTCACCACACTTCCACGTTCCCAATTTCGTGTCGTGTGTCAATTTAGCCCAGTTGGGCACGTTGACCCGACCTGACCCCCGAGAGGAGCAGGTGCGGTGGAGATAGCCACCCGGGACAGTCATCCCTCCCGGGTAGTGTGGGACTTGCTCGCGCTCACCCACTAACAAAAACCAAGGCTATGAGGCCTTCCCGCCGGACTCGGACCAGTTACGGTCCACCCTACCCGTTGGGGCGTTGGTCCTCAACAAGTCTGTATTTTGCCGCCTGGGTGGGAGTGTGCTGGTAGTTCGGTAAGGTCGCCTTCGGCGCCGAGTGGATGGCCCATTTGTCGCAGACGGCATCAGAGCGACGTGTATAAGTTTAGGAGGATGTTTGTATGCGCAATCTCAATCATGGTGCGAAAACGATCCTAGCATTAATGTATGGATTTTGCGTGAGGCGGTGTACAAGACTGTATTTCGTCGCCTGGATGGGAGTGCGCGGGTAGTACGGTAAGATCGCCTTCGGCGCCGAGTGGATGGTTCATTTGTCGCAACCGGCACCAGAACGACCTGTATAATTTTAGGAGGATGTTTGTATGGGCAATAGCAGTCTTGGTGCGGAAAAGATTCTAACATTGATGTATGGATTCTGCGTGAGGCGATGTACAACCTGACGAGCACATTACAGGGAGAAGATTCCTCCATGATCACTGATCCGGCCGCGTCTTCCCCTCCGCCGCCTGGCCATCCGGCGCCTCTGATTGTCTTGTCGCCTTCTGGCCGAATCTTTACTCAGACGCGCCGACAAACAGCCGCTTCCGTTGGCACCGCGCTGTCTGCTGTTGATTACGTATGGCTTCGGACCCGGCGGGGCTCCTAGACCATCCGTCCGGCTATCACCCCGCCACGAGTCCCACCGCCGCGGCCGCCAACGTCCCTCGTTATGGTCCCGATTCCTGTCACGTTGTCTGTCCTGGCGGTACCCATCCTGTCCGACCACGACCGCACCGAGCCCGTCAGAACTCCTCCGTTATGGCTTGCTCCGCCCACTGATGCACCGATCGTCACCGCGACCGACTTGGACGCCGTCGCCCCAGCTGCTGAAGTTCAGTTCGGTGATTCTGCAGCGCGCTATTCGCACGTCGACTGGACCCGGGGACAATTGTCCGAGCCCACGTGAAACGCCGCCATGCGCTACATAGCCTTTGGCCTGCCAGACGTTTTGCCCACCGACTGTTTGTCGTGTTTTTCTTCCTACCTGCGGCCTCTTTTTTCGGAGGTTCAGGAGTTGACTAACAGAGGCCAGTTGCACACCACCCACGTGGGCACCGTTCTGCTCGTCCGACAGCCGTCCTACCCCCTTGCGTCGAGTACGCAACGCCCGGTGAGCCGTACGGCCTGTCTATTAAGCGACGAGCCCATTCGCGTATATGTGCCGCTGCTCATACGCCCTCGGATCATGCAGGCTTGCCATTCCACAGCTTTCTGTCACCTCGGAACCACGCGCACTCTACGCGTGCTCGAGCGTTTCTACTCACGGGTCGGTATGAGCATCTACCCCCGGTAGTGGTTAAGCAACTGCTTGAAGTGCCAAGCATGGAACACGTCACGACAGACAGGCCGGTGGCCCTCCATCACGTTGTAACTGCCAGACGGAATCGGCATCGCCGTCAGCGTAGACTACGTCGACCCTCTGCCGGCGTCGCCTCGAGGAAATACCTACATCTTGCTTTCACTGATCGTTGCAGAAGCCGAGCCGACATGTACGCCGTCACAGCGGCAGAGTTCACCGGTGAGGGCACGGCTAACATTTTCATCAACCTAGTGTATTGCCCTCTGGGGATACCCGCGCAGCATCCTCGCAAACAATTGCCTCAAGATCTGCTCCTAACGTTCGCATGCCGTATATCAGCTTCTCGGGGTTCGGAAAATTGCCACCAGCTCCTACTACCCAAACGGCAACGGTGGGGTGGAACGTATAAACCACACAATGGTCCATATGCTGGCAATGGTCTCCAACGAGCTCCCAAACAGCTGGGATGCACAGCTCCCGCATGTCGAATTCGCGTACAACAAATATGTCAGCGCCGCCACGGGTTCGGCTCCCAACGGAGTCTATATCGGTCGCCTGCCACGCCTCCCCCTCACGATTTTCGAGAGTGCTGGAGTCGCCGACCACCAGAGGTTGGCCCGCAACCACGTCGCTTGCTGAGATTTGGCGACGGACCGGCAACAGCGCGCGTACGATATCGTTCGCGAACACCACGTTATCACTGTTGCTCACATGAACCGCCGCAACTCCGCCCTTTCCGACGCACTGCATCCAGACCCCGAATCCGTCGTTGGCGGCTGGGCGTGGGTGAACAATACGGCGGCCACCATCCACCAGGTCGCGAAGACTGACAATCACGCCAAGGTCCTCAAGGCCAAACTCTCACTCAACTGGACGAGCGCCTACAAGGTCCTCGCAGTTGGCCCCTGTTCCTCGGCGGACACCCCGGGTGGATCTACTCTCGGAGCAAAGCTCCTGTATTAGGATCTCCCTTCCGATATGCAAGGCACTTTTATCCGCCGGCGCGTCTCAGTTCGACGCTGCAAGCCCTGTGCTAACCCTCACGACCGTGGCGATATGTCGAAGTATTTACCAGCGGGGTTGACGCAATACGTGTTCAACAGCTTCTCCAAGAACGCCCCCCCGTACCACATCACCCAGGACGACGTTTCGACCCCTCCTCAACGACTCGAAGTGGAAAATATTACCGGAAAACAATCGGTTCGAGGTCGAGGTGGCGTCATCGAGGTGATGTGCGAGACGCACTGGACAGGATTGTCCCGTCCATCCTAGGAACGGGAAATTGACCTCCAGCTTTCTCGCCACGAAATGTTCCGCTACTGGACCGGCATCTCTAACCAGCACCGCCTAATCAACCGCCTGTACTGTCGACGGGGCACAACGGGATCTTTCTCGGAGAAACGGCGAGCGGGTTCTGGCACCCGGCTATGGCTGCATATTGCACGCCAATTGGCTTCGTCGATACTGCAACACCGTGCTTCCCAACGGGGCCCATGTTTGGTACAAGAGCGACGACGGTCTGTGGTGGCTCGGGAAAATCAGCCCGACTACACGAACGGATGGAGTAAAATTGGTTCGGGTTTTAGACGCCCCGGGACTGATCAAGCATCTTCTTTCTCCGGGGCGATACACGACTTCGACGAGAGCTGTATGAAGCTGTTGGTGTCTGCAAATACACTTGGCTAGTTCGTTTGCACGTGGGGTCCAGCGTAACGTAGACAAATCTCGAGGCGCCGCCGTGGATAGCTGCGTTTTGCTTCTCGGCTTCACTCGATATTTTGTTATTCACGTTTCCTGGTCTTGGGGGGTGGTTTTCTACTTATCGACGTTTTCCGAGGTTCGGGTCGGGATTTTTCTGCTCTGTGTGTTCCTGGTTTGTTTGTTTTGGGCTGGGTTGGGGAGGACGTTTGCGTATTTTGTCCTGCCTCCTCCCCCGCTAAGTGTCCGTACTGGTCTGGGTAGTCGACCCACTCATTTGGGGCACAGGACACATTTCCGGAGTTGTGGGCTGGGTTGGAGATGCTTGTTTTGCGTATTTTATCCTGCCTACCCTCCCGCTCAGTGTCGGGGCTGGTCTGGGTAATCGAGCAACTCTTTTGTGGCATAGGACACGTTTTCAGAGTTGTGGACTCGGTTTAGGTGGTTCTTGGCATATTTCGTGTTATTTTCTTGTCATCTTACCGACCCCCCCCCCCTCTAGGGAGCTGGGGGTGATCTGGATGACGTTGACAACACCTACTGGGGAACAGGACCGTCGTGTTTTTGTGGTCACATTTCGCTTTTCGTACACACTTTCTCGCCCCACCCACGTTGTGGGTGGTATGGCGATGGCTTTCCTTGACGATGTATTCCTGCCCCTTAAGGCTAGGCCTTCATTTCTTTCCCTTTTTTGACGTACCTTACCGGTCTCGTTGCGTTGTCGTTTAGAAGTGTGGGGGTAGGCTTGAAGAGCCTCAGCTTCGACTCATCATGTTCTAGCTTGTCGAAGTGGGGTATCCACGAATTCCCCATAATTCTCCATGTACGGCTCATCAGAGTGGGCCAGTAATATGGTACTGCTTTGAGTGAGGCTGAAAGCCCTGTAATTACCTAGGTTCAGGCTCCGGGATTGTATTTGTAGTACTTGGGAGGCGTATCTTAGATGGAAAACAAGGGTTTTTGTTTGATGCACTCAGTGATATGATAGGCCATGCCCGAGTCAGTTCATAGACGCCCCTCCAGGGTATATATGTTATTGCTTAGAACACACAAGACAAGGAAGAAAGGGGGAGAACATGAAGAACTGGCGGACAAAACACGTCGCAACCCGTTGACTGCTCCACACAGATACACGCATGTTTACCTGTGTGGAACTCCCAAATACCGTTACACATGAATCCATACACCAAGTACGTGAACACTCCGAACAGCCCCTCTGCTCTCTACTTGGTGAATGGGACAACCAAATATCTCTCATGATACAGTACCATGGTGATAAACCACGATCACCCAAAATCGAAATCCAAGGTATTTTTCTCAAAGATAAGAATATGTCAAGACCACCAACGCCTCAAACCAGAATGTCACAATTATAAATATCAAAGCCTCAAATCTCACAAAGAAACTTAATCCTCATATCTCAGAAAATAGTACCAAGAATAGCTGTGCTCAAAACCAGCAAAATAATAAATCGCAGAAAAATCAAAACACCAACTCCTTGCATCATTTATATAGTACTGCAGTCCCTTTTTGGGTTAGACTCTCCATCTCAATCAAACACCAATCCGATGTAGCCTCGCTACAGGGGACACACTAAATCCAGTCAAACGGCAACGAAAACCCAGACTTTCGTCTCTGAAATAACGCCCCAGTTTAGGGCGGTCGACCTCGTATATGACAGATTTCAGTTCCGCATTACGTACGTAGAACACAAAAAACAAAAAACACAAAAAAAACAAAAAAAAAAAAACACAAAAAACAAAAAAAAAAAAAAAAAACAACAAAAAACAAAAAACACAAAAACACAAACAAAAAACAAAAAACAAAAAACACAAAAAAAAAAAAAAAAACACAAAACCAAAAAAACAAACAAAACACAAACAAAAAAAAAAAAAAAACAAAAAAAAAAAAAAAAAAAAAAAAAAACAACAAAAAAAAAAAAAAAAACAAAAACAAAAAAAAAACAAAAAACAAAAAAAAAAAAAAAAAAACACAAAAAAACAAAAAAACCACAAAACAAAAAAAAACAACACACACACACAACAAAACCAAAAAAAAAAAACAACAAAAAAAAAAAAAAACAACAAAAAAAAAAAAAACAAAAAAAAAAAAAAAAAAAAAAAAAAAAAAAAAAAAAAAAAAAACAAAAAACAAAAAAAAAAACAAAAAAACAACAAAAAAACAAAAAAACACAAAAAAAAAAACAACAAAAACAACAAAAAACAAACAAAAAAAAAAAAAAAAAAAAACAACAACAAAAAAAAAAAAAAAAAAAAAACAACAACACAAAAAAACACACAAAAAACAAACACAAACAAAAAAAAAACAAAAAAAAAAAAAAAAAAAAAAAAAAAAAAAAAAACAAAAAAAACAAAAACACAAACACAAACACAAAAAACAAAAACAAACACAAAAAAAAAAGACGGGATAAAAAGCATCACTGATGAATCACGATCGACTCCCCAACTCAAACCAGAATGGTACATGGTGACATGTCGGATTCACTCCTCGTCCCCACAAAAAAAAAAAATCACAAATCATAGGATCGCATGAAGTCAGAGCTTCAAGCCCCAAAACAATTAAAGAATAGTGACCCAAAAAAACGAATTATCAGAGTGTCAAACCACCCCCCCCCAAAAACAAAAACTCCTCAGATCTCAGCAATAAAATATCATGACCTCCAAGCTCAATAAAATCCATAAACTATCTCCTCAAATCTCATGAAATTTGTGATCATTTCCTCAAATTCCCTCAAAGCTCAGATAGATACAAAAAACGGCCTCGTCAGACATAAAAATCGACTAAAACAACACAAAACAGAACAAACAAACAAATCAACTCATGTTCATGATGAAGTTCCTGTGAAAACGGAAAGCGTCTTTCGCAAGGGGTTTCGTCATGAAGTCGGCATGTTCGTATTCCGACCTCACATGCGTGATTTCAAACTCTCCCTGCTCGACAAGTTCTCGCAGGAAGCGGTGGCGGACATCTATGTGCTTCGAGTTAGAGTTCGTCACAGGGTTGACCGCTATTTGGATCGCACCCTTGTCGTCCTCAAAAACCTGGATGCACGGATCCCCAAAACAGGCAACAGGAAACGCCACACTGACCGTAGAAAAAGAGCCGCCCTGAAACCCTTCGCCATCGCAACGTACTCTGCTTCACTGGTGGAGAATGTGGAAGTCTTTTGCGTCCTAGAAATCCATTGAATGGCCGCACCCCCACACATCACGGCTGCACTCAAGACAGACTTCTTCCTAGTGTCTCGGGGGGCATAAGCTGCGTCTGCATAAGCCACCTACTCTAATCCATTGCCCCTCTGAAAAGTAATCTTGTAGCTACTTGGCACCTTCGGATACTCCAAAATCCCTCTCGCAGCCAACCAGTGCTTGAGTTTGGGCATGCATATACCTCGCGACCACCCTTATCAGGTCTCTTCTGGTTAGAAAGCCACAGCAAACTGCCCACTAGTTCACGAAACGGCCAGTCACCAGTGGGCCCCTCCTCGTCAAACACTTCCAGAAAAAGATCAGGCGAAAGTGGGGTGTTCCTACCAGCGGTCACGCCAAATTGCTTGACCGTCTTCTCCGCGAAAGATCTTTGCGAAATTGTCAGTAAACCCGCGACCTTGTCTCGGGAATAGTGGCAACCGGCATACCATCGCAGCTCCCCAAGGATATTGATGGGGCCTACGCGGTTCAGGTCCTCGCAAAAACGGTCACATCTCTCTTTACGGCCTACCGCAAAAATGTCGTCGACGTGAACCACAGCAATGATGGAAACAGACCCCGCCACGATTAATCGAAAAACACACGGATCTGCGAGGCTCTGTTCAAAACTAAGACTCTTTAGGCGGGTGACCAAGTGTCTATGCCAGGATCTCGACGCCTGTTTCAAGCCGTATAGGCTACGATTCAAGCGCATTACATTGCCGCTCAGATCACCACAGCCCTGTGGCATCCACATCAAAACGAGTTCCTGTAGTTCGGCCTGGACAAACGCTTGTTGTACATCGAAATGGCATAAATCGAACTGTAACTCGCAGGCTATCGCAGCCGTCATACCGATACATGACGCGGCGGGGGTGGGGGCAAAAGTTTCATAGTAATCAACTCCGGGGCGTTGGCTAAATCCTCACGCCACCAGTCGCGCTTTCGCCTTCACTACCTTACCATGCTCATCTGCCTTCCAAGTGAACACCCATTTGGCCGATACCACGTTCCCTCCTCTTTGCTGCTAAGCATCCCCGAAAGTCCCAGCTCCCTCGAGTCCGGCAACCTCCGTCTCCATTGCATGGGACCAGTTCGCATGGTATGGCGAGAGCATCGCCTCCTGGTAGGTCGCGGGCTCCGAGAGTTGTCCCGCGTCACATATTGGCAGAACAGGGGCGGGCGGGCGCAGGTTGAAAAGTGCGTGCGTGGTCAGCTGGCCGCGATGTACCAGTACACGCCTGGTGGTACGCCCTGGTCCTCGCACGCATCCGCCCCTGTTGAAGAAGCTCGTTGTCCGGGAGACCCTCGTCGTCCTCGATCTGAGAGTTCTCGGTCCCCGGTGGGGATGACGGTGACATCACCCCCGGCGACGGGTGCATCTCCGGTGGCGCCGGCGTCATCACCGGCGGCATCCCCACTTGAAGCGGCGCCGTCGTCATCGCCCGTGTTCTCGCGCGCGTCCGCCCCAGTTGAAAGAGCCCGGGTGCCCTCATCGTCCTCGACGTGATGGTTCTCGGCCCCCAGTGGGGATGGCGGTGACGTCACCCTCGGCGGTGGCCGCACCCCCGGCGTCGGCGGCGGCGGTGGTGGCACTTCCGGTGGCGCTGGCGTCATCGCCGGCGTCGGCACTACCGCCGGTTGTGCCGGTGACATCATCGGTGGTATCCCCGGTGACACAGTCGCCAGCTCCGGTAGTAAATACCTGATGTGCAGATCGGCCTTTCACGGTTCCGCCACCGAGTCCTTCCTCGCCTGAGGCGCAGCCTCGATGATCGGCTTGCGCTCCACCTCCCAGGTGACGTCTCGCGTGTTGCTCGCACGCCCGCATGCCGTGACCACCTTGACGCAGTCGCGCGGATGGGTTCTCCCCCTGTTGAGGTAAACACACCGCTCGGCCTTGGGATCAGACTTGTGAGTGCGGTGGATGTGGTGGAATCCGGGCTGCATGAAGGCGAGGGTGTTGGGCGGCGGCAGTGTCCCAAACAATGCCTCGTGCGGCGACTTGAAATGGGCGTTCGCTGTCGTCGCCGTGGTGTTCAGGCAGTCGTTCATGTAGATGGCTGCTTCCACCCAGTAGCGGTCCAGGGTCGGGAGCTGCCCGGGGAACAGCCGGGGGACCTCAAGGCAAGCGGCCATGCCGCCTTCCCGGATGAGGCCGAGCCCACGCTCGACCACATCGTTATGTTTCGGTCCGTCGACCCCGGTGTGCTCGTGTCAGATTTTCTCATTGGTGCATGCGTTCACGAACTCTGTGCCGTTGTCCGTCCGAAAACACTCGATAGCTCCGCCTACGCCAGCCAGGAATTTCCGGGTCACCGCGGTCACGTCGGCGGCCTCTTGCTCATGAGGGAGTACAGCCATCCCACGCGTGTCGCGTCATCCTTGAACAGGATCAGGTACAGAGCCCCCCCAGCAGGCGCGATTTTCCTGGGGCCGGCAAGGTCAACAAAAACGCGCTGCAGGGGGAGTGCGTTCCGAGACGATATAGTCGTAGGTATAAACGCACGCCTGCCCTTCGCCTGTACACATCCACTGCAAGTGACCAGGGCACCAGTGAGCTTGACGCCTTGCTGCTTGGCCGTCTTGCGCAAACGTCCCTCGTGGGCGTGGGCGTTGCACACGTGCAAGACGTTAATGTCCACCTCCTTTCAACGTCTAATGCCGGGGACGAGCACGGCAGCAGCAATCGCCGGGCGGAACGCGGGGGGTAGAGGGGGAAGACATTCTTCCGGGGGATTAACAGACGACGGTGCTAGCTCACTAGGTTCCGGCACTGTCGCAGGGTGTGTGGGGGGGGTTGCTACCGCTATCATTGGTTCTATCGCTACCGGCGGGTCTACCGCTACCATCACCCCCGGCGACAGCGGCATAGCAAATACTCCCGGCGTCCTCACCGGATCTACCGTCACGGGCACCGGCGCATGGGTGGGAAGGGGGGGGGGGGGTTGCTAAACCGGTGTATCATCCATCGCTACCGACGGGTCTACCGCCACCATCACCTCCGGCGACACATCGGCATAGCAGATACTCTCGGCGTCCTCACCGAATGTACGTTAGCGTGTTCGGTGCACTCACTGATATGATAGGCTAAGCCTCCAGGGTATATATATATTTAATGCTTAGAACACACAAGACAAGGAAGAAAGGGGGAGAACATGAAGAACTGGTGGACAAAACACGTCGCAACCCGTTGACTGCTCCACACAGAAACACGCATGTTTCCTGTGTGGAACTCTCAAATACCGTTATGCATGAATCCATACACCAAGTACGTTCGCACTCCGAACATTTTTTTCCAGCGAGGCACGAGCTTTCCTCCGGGTCTCCGCGTGCACCAAAGTAATAAAGATGCTATTATTATATCTCTAAGCAAACGACACACACAAGTACCAACGAGTACCGACGAGTACCGGCTTAATAAGCAAACCTGTCCGGGGATACAAAGTGTCCCGACCTCTGATTTCAACATTATCAAGACTAGATTTATTTGAGACACTACAAGGAGTTCACACATGTTTCTGACTTTTCCCTTCTTTTGATCCCAAACGCCTTTTTTGACTGCTTGCCCTTTGAAACTCTTGCTCCTGATCGAGAGCTTTGTTCTTCGTTCTACGAATATCATGTTAGTAGGGTAGTACCTTAACTAATCGAAAAAAAAAAACGTTTTCATTTGTTGTTCGTCATTTTAAAATCTGTACCATCGACTGGCATATCTAGTAATTCCCACATTTCACTTTGTCTTGGGATATTCATAGCTTACAATACTGTTGTTTTTCAAACTCCAAATGTCATCCTGAACATTTTGTTCATCCTAAACGTTTCGATCAGGTTGTTTCACTTCAACGGATCGTCACGAATGAGCCCACATTTCTTGCCGACTATCAGTACCAGGTATTTTATACGGCAGTATGAATTGTATCCTCGTATTTATATGGCTCTTTTTTATAACTTAAACTCATCGCCATGATGAACATACGGCAAAAATGTACAATGTTCAACATGGCATACGTACGGCACCGCCCTGACCAGCAGTCTTTCGTATGTCTGTGTTAGTAATGAGATGATATACACCTCGTGCTCAGTCTACTAAAAGCAGGACACAACATGCTTTACGTAGCGCACTAACTGCTGGTCCGGAGGCACTGACTGCTGATTGCGGGCGCCCTTTTTGTGGGGCCTCCTTGCTACGTATCACCGAAGAAATAGGCTCGGCTGCGCCGGCCATAGCGAGGTACCTAGGAATCCGGAATTGTGGTGCCTTCATCGCGGAGACTGTGGCATCTTCAACGCGACAACACCACATCATCACCGCCTCTGTGATATATATAGGTATATATATTTGGTACCAGGTATTTCTTAATGGACCGGTCTGCTGGTGTTACCTACAGTAGTACGTCTTGATTTCGTGTTTTCGGCAGTCTAATGCTGCATGTACGGCAGGCAGTAGTAGTAGTGGAACAGTAAAGCGTCTATCTACAGCAGTACCAATAAATAGTGGTTTTTGTTGTAGTGTTTGTGGTATGACAGGAGCACTCTCCCCGTGTGCCCCCCCTTTATTACACGTACTCTAGTGCTGTTGTTGTACTAGGCATGAATGCATGGAGTATATGTATGTGTATGTACCAAAAAGCTATTTTCGCGCGTTCGCATGCACCTCTCCACCGGACGCGGGTCATGTTTCGAGGTCCTTGTGGCGGGGCACATTTGGCTCCTCCTGCGCTCTGAGGCGCGTGCTCTATGCGTTCTAAGTTGCGTCGTGTGCTATTTGTTTGGGGATTTCATTCCGCCTCGCTAAGCCTCGCAGGGTCATGAAAACACCACTCATGAAGTTGTTCGCCTTGCTGCTGCTGTGTCGGTCTGCTTATGTCGAGGTTTTTCCAATTTCTCAATCTCTACTGTGTGGTAACCACAGTACAACAGCAATACCACATCAATTCCTGTCCTGTGCGACGGACACACCCGGTGCTTTGGTATGCGTTAGCCATGTTTCCTGTTGGCGAAGCAGTTACGAAGATCATTCCCACGGTAGAGGTAGTGCCTTAAGTTCTGACCTCCACACGAGGAGCTGAATAAATCACCCGAAACATGGTTTCGACAAAGTTCGTTCGCCCAACCCGACCTACGTATATATGCCCTACGCAGTCCTAATCAAAGTAGCAAAAGCATTATACCGATCGGTAGTACTGTTTCTGACATGAAGAGCTATACCGGCCAGCAAAAGATGGCCCAAAACGTGCTACCCCTACTGTGGCATCGAGCGGAAGATATATCACAATCTCACTACGAAGTGCAATATATTGAACGCTGCGAAGGGGAGAACGTCGTCACACATTGCGTGTGAATATTTACGGAGATTTTGTACCTGGCGCCGGAAGCCGACCCTCGGGCCCCAACTCTAACCCAACCCCTATGCCATTGATCGGTGTTGAGATGCTAAGCTTGGTGAGACTTTAGGTTGATTCGAGCAGTGTGGATGCTGTGCTGGGTAATACTCGAGGTCGATTGAACCGCCTAGAGCATGCCCCTTATCTTGCTAGAGAGCTTAGAGTGATCCACTATCGATGTGTAATTTCTATCCGCGAAGGGAGCATGACCATTCCCACACTTCCTCCGGAAACAAGCAACCGCGCAGCAACGGTATATACTACAACAACCGTGTGGCAGTGGTACAACAGAGGCGACCCAGCGGCAATCACCACAGCAGCAGCAGCAGCGCCTCCAGCTCTGGTCTTTGTGACAGTTATGATGCCTCTGTGCTTGTGTGTGCAGTGTTCACCAGAAGACACGTGTAATAATGACCAAACGTTCCGTAAAAAATCCAAGTCAAGCACGCTTTGTCGAACCTCATCCTGTAATGCATACAGTAGCACCCAGATAGAATAGGATTGTCGGATAATGATGCTCTCACTTTCAAAACGCAGCACCCCGGGGTGAGATTCCAACCACATACCGAAGGGGAACCTTGTAGAATAAAAAACACATTTCACATGGTGCAAATTTAGTTGCTTGCAGAATATAGTGGTGATAGACAAGGCGTGAAATCGTCGTTGGGCTGTCGGGTTCGCTGAGGTAAGACCGTGGATGCAACGACTGAGCATCGAAGAAATCAAACTTCCAATCTCATGAATGCGTACTCTTTTTATGACATAATGTACAAATTGTCTACGCGAAGAATACCTGGTATTTGACTCGAACTTTGGTTTCTTGTTTTCTTTAGGATACTGTGAATTATCACATCGCCATTTTTTCAGTGTTAAGGCCAAGGTCGAAGTTATGAACCCCACATCCTGGTTGTAGGGATGCGAGGGTCTTACGACTACGGCCATGCATGACTGAGTACCCCCACCCTCCCCCCCCCCCGTCCTCGGGTTTCCAGATTACTCTAATCGCTATACGTTATTCCGGTATATTTATTGATGTCGCTATGGACACGATACATTTGTTACGACGTTTGATTGGTGCAGTACTTTGCAAACAGTGAGGGAATCACCTTCTCAGTGTTTCATCTACAGCGGCTTGCGATTCTGTCCAGATTGACCGCCCGTAAGTTCTCAGAGGATATTTATACCTCGAACGTGGGGCGAGCAGTGGTCGAACTTGGTCGATATCCAGAAGGAAAGTAAGTTAAACCCAACCCAAACTCCGCCTGAGAGTTTGCACTTTACATTCTTGCTGATGGCTACGAAAGCTACCCTCGAGAACTGACATCAAGCCACATCCAGGAACGATCCATACAGGGTTGTGTAAAGGCGTAACGGATAGCAGCCACTCGCAGACGGCTTGAATCGACTCACGAGGTGTTTTCGGGAACTCGAGGTGTGAGCCAGTAGCAAAATAAAAAAGCAAAATCGCTGAATAGATATTTTCACGCACCGGTAGCTCCAGTGCTACGGCTAATTGACATATAGCAAAATATGAATTCATGAAATGTATACTGATTTCGTAGTGGATTGATTAAACTTTAAAGCAGGCGTATTCCGAAGAGGTTTATCTTTGATTTTGCGTCGCCGATACCCCCAACCAGTTACTAATAATAATATTATTGACCCCGTTCTTGACCACAGTTCTGGAAGACGATTCTTGACCTCGATTCTTGAAGGCGAACCGAGATTGTAGAAAACTATTTATTTCTTGATTCTGAATCAAGATCAGGGATTCATTTATTCTCCCCAGCTGCATCTTGGCTTACAACACGTTCAGGAAACTGTCATGTGGGATCTCCTTGCTGTCGCCGACTGTGTTATGGCCGTTGTCGTACCTGTTGTACAGCTTGTATCTCATATTGTCATCTTTAGCTGGCTCTCGTTCGCAGTGTGCTAGGAAACCCTTCTAATTCGGTACTTTCAAGCGCTGTATTTTTGCCTTTATTCGTATTCGTCAATACTGCTTGGACAATGTGTGCCGCTGCTTGTAATGTTTCATATCCCTACTGCGTTCAGTGTACGCGCCTTGTGTGCATGTAGTGCTTTGATTTGTGCTTTGGTGATGTATTTCACCCGTCTTGATTCCTCTTGTTCGTGCTCGGCGTGTCAGTCCTGCTTGCTTTCTGCTGCTGTACACATGCGAAGTTTCATCGCGTCTTTTTCGCAGTGCTTTGTATTGCAGTTCTTCGAGTTCGTTCATGTGACACCGCTGCACTTCGCCTTTTTTGGTGTTCGTTCCTGGTTTACTGAAAGTATGGCGCGTGACACCTTCGATGTCGTTCATTTCTCGTGTTTGTTCGAAGTGCGATATTGTTTGGGTTTTTTTTCGGGTTGCGTTGATGCCGCTAATGTATGTCAACCATTCGTATTTCGTCTTCGGTATATTCTGTTCGACTTCATAGATTTAGTCACCCTGTCTGCGTTTCTTCGGGTTCGTTCGAAGTGTGCTAGGAATTTCTTTGTTATCGTTCACTAGGCAACTATAGACGTTCCCAAGGACGTGCGCAAACACGACGAACGAAAAACGTTTAGCAATACGCGTACCACGTGGATTAGACTATCAAAATAGATTTACCCTCCCTTAGATTCGATCTGTTTTGGTTATTCTTGCTTCATCCCATCAATCCGGTCAGAAACGGTAAGTTCCCCGGTATGCTCAGCGCACATAAGTCGTACGCCAATCATACTGTGTAGTGCGGGGATCTCGCAGTTGCACACCACATGTACACTACACCTTCTACACCCCTATGTCACCTACAGAGCGTGAGATACGTTTACTTTGTTAGCTCAACACGCACACCGATAAAACATTCGGCTGCTGATGTTTGTATACTTAGTCGTCGCGCGCTATTTGTGTATTGTAACATATACCAGGCTGCACGTGTGCGCTGGCTTTGGTCGGCATACATGGTCCGGGCAGGGGTGAAGGGGCTGAGGAATCGAGAGGTCATGTCGCCATTGCAGTTGTTGTCGTGTGTGTTTGAGGAAACTAAAGACCCTAGTGTTGGAAAGTCGACAGCCAACATGTTTCGAGAAGGGGAAGGGTCGTTCACAGGTCATTTTCAAGATCACGCTTGATGTCAACGCGAGATCACTGGGATTCGTGTCGACTTCCACGCTGTTGAATATATGGTTTGTCAGATCACTACGATTGATGTCAACGACGTCCGTGTTGTTGCATGCATATTTTGTCATAAAGACAGTAATTATGTGACGAAGCTGAACTAAGAAAAGCAAGTGCAGACGCGTTTGGTTTGCCTATAAAATCGTATCCGTTGTGTGTTGGTCTGCCGCTGGTGCTGAAGCATAGCATCGTAGGTGTATTATGTCGTTTGACGCCGCATCGTGTGGGTGCGCGTTCATTTACTATCGTTGAGATAGGACATCGTCCCGTTTCTGAGAGGGTGCGTGCTTGTCCTTTCGTTTACAAGCGATACCGCCGTTAGGAGAATCATGTGCATCTTGGGGAGAACTAATTAGTAATTGCAGGACGGGTTTGTTTTTGTTAGGATCGATATCGATGATGGAATCGAGGTCGGTACTTTTTTCCCAAAGTCGTCCTCAAGATGAAGTTCACGATCGTTAGGTCCTCGCTTTCCAGAATTCAATCACCGCCGTTTTCTGAACGTTTTCTAATACTGCCAGATAATCATGATTTTGAAAATTTCAGAATTCGATTTTGTCTACTCGTACTATGGTACCCGCGCCTGGAGGTCTGGGTAGTTTTCATTGCCGTGATGTATCTTTTGTCGATACTTTCCTCAGCTCCCTCCGTTTTCGTAACTCATATATAGGGTCACATGGCGGGCACCCGTCCCGTCCCCCCTACTACAATGATGGCGGTGGTGGCGGCGGTGGCGGTGCAGGTATAGGGGGCGGCGATGGGGGTGGTGGCCGTGGCGGTGGTGGCGGCGAAGACAAACGGGGGGGGGTTGGGAATGATCGCCGTGGCGGTGGTGGCGGTGCAGGTGAAGGGGGCGACGATGGGAGTGGTGGCCTTGGCGGTGGTGGCGGCGCAGGCAAAGGGGGGGACTTTGGGGATGATGGCTGTGGTGGTGGTGGCGGGACCCACGGGTCAAAGCGTATGAGCTTCGTCTTTCCTCGGCATAATTCTCGCAGACATACTAGCTTTCGACTACGCCAGCTCTATTACATGTTTAAACTTAGGCTACGTCTACAATACGTATACATGCATACACGTATCATATGACACACAGTACAGTAGTACCACGCTACTGCTACTATCAACTATCGAGAGGAAAAACGGCAACCTGCACGGGCACTGGTGCTGTCTGTGGGTGTACGCAGTTTCCAGCATGGTATTGGTTTAACGCGATAGAGGTGAAGGCGTGAGCTCTTCTGAACAGGCCAAACAAGTACAGTGCTGGTTCTCCCTCGTGTTGAACCTCGAGCGAGTACTGCCGGACCACAGGCATGGCTTCACGCGGTCGTCCGCGCTCGCACGTCGCAGCTTTCGTCACTGTTGTGCAATAACCAGAATAGGTCTTCCATGTTTTTCGAAAAATGTCTTCGTTCTTGCTTGGGGCATGGTCGCCGCGGATCGAGCTTCGCAAGGTAATAACAGATAGCGAATGGGGCAGTAAATGTAAAACAAACAATTTCTGTGTGCGGCACAATACCTACAACACCATAATAAACAGAAATATAAGTAACGTTGTTCAATTCTTATGCAGATAAACAACTACTTACCAGGCAAGTACGATGCATCTTTACTTGAAACTCTAAAATTCAACATATTTGTGTATACAGTAATGTTTTTTAAACGTTCGTATTCACGTATGGTCTACAACATCAGTAAACAACAGACAGCAGGCTATACCTGGTGTAGCAATTGTCACAAGACAACATACGAGCCCCCGTACATATCCATGACGACAGACACAGATATCATTCTATAACCATGGGGACAGCGGCGCTGCAGCACCGGCGAAAGCTCGAATGATGAAATGAGTAACGACAGATGGCCTGGGGCATTATGGATCTGACGTGCTGTGCACTCTTTCTGTACGAAGAATATACCGGGTAAGTCTTAGTGTTATAATGGCATATGGGACGACCCTGACTATGACCTATGCCACGATGGCAGACGACAGTCAGTACTCAATGACCACGAGGATACCAGCAGTTCAGCCTGAGCTCAACAGCACCGACAAAGGTCAGTGAAAATAGCGTAGTAGCTCAGGACCAATGGCCAGGGGCGTCGTGACTGGGAAATGCTGCCTAGGCTTGTGCGAAGTTGGTATGTATATGATCCCATGGTCACTAGGGATATATTTTCTTTTGGTTCAAGGATTTCACTTTCCTGCCGTTCACTACTGCGTGCCAGTAAAAAATACTGTATCTATGTGTTGATGATACTGTCAAAATCTCTTCTTTTCCAGGGGCATCACCCTCAGAACGGGAAAGCTCAGGTTTCTGCCCCGACATCGAGGCTCGAAGGCGCCGCTCACACTGTGCGTGCGGGGGGGTCTGTGCGCCCTGCCAGGCGGGACTCACCGGTCATGCGAGCGGAGTCTCGGCTTCCCGCGACATGGTTATCGCTGGTATCTGGAATATCGACCATTAATAGGTTCCAGAGTGAGAAATGTTGGGAATGGAGTGCTCTCAAGCGTCGAGGAAACAAATATTTTAAGCTCAGCTGTGACTTCGACCAACCGCGTAGTTGATACTCAACTTTGGAAGCAGCGTGGAACGTCCGGTTCCCTTCAAAAGGAATACGGTATTCATAGATTCAATCCGATGTTGAACTGTTTATTTATACTAGCGGTGCGGCCAAGGCTCCGCCCGTGGCGCTAGCTTTGTCTTTCCCATAGTACGACATAAGTACCACAGGCGTGGTATAGCACTCGTAGTGTGCTGTGACGTACCGCTCTGAACGGGAAATAAGGACAACCGTGCGGGGTGGCATCTGCTACTCAAGGGATGTCCGTTGTGTCACCGGATGGTTGAATTTCTATAATGTCTGGAATGATTTTTGTTCCGGAGAGGGTTCTTTATCACCCCCGGGTGCAGCGGGGCATCGATCACGAGCCCCAGCCAAACCTGCAATCCGTCAGTGGGGTTGGGGTTCCCACACCTTGCAGATCGGCATACACCCGGGATGTGTCCGTTTTCGTCACCAGGTTGTTGAAGTTGCAGATTTCGGGAAGGATATCTGGGCAGGCAATGGGACTGTATCGTCGCCGGGTGCAGCGAAGTCCCGCCGTTGTCTCCAGGGCCAGCTCTCGCCGCTTGCTGGCTCCATGAGCCCCAGCCATTCAGAAAATCAGAGAGTGGGTTTCGGGTTTTCACACCTTGCGGGGCGGTATCAACCCCGGGGGGCGTGCGTTCTCGCCCCCAGGTTGTTGGAGTTGTAGATGTATGAAGCGATTGATGATCGGGTAGTGGGATTTTATTGTCCTCAGGTGCGGGGGGATTTCGACTTTGTCTCGGCGGGGGAACTCTCGCCGCGCGCTAAGTTGATGAGCCCAGGCCAATACTAAATCAGGCGATGGGATTGAAGTTTCCACACCTTGCTCGGCGGTATCGATCCGGGGGATGTCTGTTTTCGTCACGGAGGTTGTTTGGGTTGTAGATGAATAAACTTACTTGTGGTACGGGATTGGAGTTTATCGTCCTCAGGTACGGCGGGACCTCGACATTGTCCCGGGGGCCAACTTTCGCCGCGCGCTGGCTCCATGATCCTCAGCGAATCAAAAATAGGAATGTGAAGGGGGGGAATTTCCACACTTTGCTGAGCGGTATCGACCTGGGGTATATGTCCATATTCGGCCCCGGTTCTTTAGGTTGTGGATGCATGGGAATTTGTCTGATCCCGGGATGGGACCTTGTCGTTCCCGGGTGCGTCGGGACGCCGACGTTGTCTCGGGGGGAAACTCTCGCCGCGCGCGGGCCCCAAGGGCCTTAAAATCAGAAATAAACCCGTGGGGGTGGGGTTTCCACATGTTGCTGGTCTGTATCGACCCGGGGGATATACGATTCCGCCCCCGGGTTGTTGGAGTTTTATACGCACGGAAGGATGTGTGATCCAGGGATGGGAATGTATCGTTTTGGGGTGCCGCTGGCTCCATGAGCTTCAACGAATCAGTGGTCGACTATTGAGGACGGGGTTTCCACACCTAGGATGGGTCTCCACACTTTACCGGGTGGCATCAATCCTAGGGATACCCGTCTTCGTCCCGGGTAATTGGATTTATAGATGTATGAAATGATTTCTGATCCGGGAATGGGACCGTATCGCCGCCGGATACAGATCGGTCCAGATGCTTCAATCAGTTAGTGATGAAACGATGTGGGTGGGGTTTCCACACCCTGCAGGGCGGTATCAAACTGGGGTATTGCCGTTTTTGTCCCTGGTTGTTCACAGTTGTAGACGTATGGAGGGATATCTGATTAATCGATGGGATTGTACCTTCCCTCGGTGTGGCGTAACCTCGATGGCTCTCTTCAGCGCCAATACTCTGGAGAGAGGCAGGGGCCTCTGGCATGAAATTGGCCAACTAATTAGCTGCCAGAATATATTTCAAAATTGTTAGTCAGCGGCAAGGCTAGCCTAGATGGCTGTTCGAACTGCCTCAGAATTGAGCCACGGCCACTGCTCGGCGCGGCAGATCCGGTGTTCTGCTCCCGTTCCTTTTTTCTGCTGTTGTTGCAGCCGCTGCTGCGGCTGCTGCTGTCTTTGCGCTGCCGTGGATTGTTGTGCGATGTGTGCTGGTAGATGCGTAGTCATGGTAACTCCGTCGCCCTGCACTTGGTAATCGAGCAAAAGGATACCTGTTTCTTAATATGAGCTGTTTCAAGCCAGAAGCACGCCGGCCTCATAGCCTCAATCATCCGATGAGATCCCGTCTTAATCCGAACCGTCATAAAGCCAGAAGCAATGCTTCAACCCTCGAAGACCGGCTTGGGATTGCTTCCCGCTCGGAACGATCACCACGGCTCATCGCGGCGCGACCCCAAACTCGGTGTTTCTCTGATTGTGGCACCCAGCGTCCCTGCCCATAGGGCACGGCGGGGCTAACGCGCTCTGGATCGCGCCACCCAAATACAGACAGAAAGACAGACAGACAGGCAGGCAGACAAACAAAATACCTGCCAAAATTATTATAGCGACGCGTACAGTCGCTTTTACTTTGCCGCTCAAAAAAGAAGAGTTAGACTCTTAGCCTTCAGCGGCATTAAGCGTTCTCACCGTTCGTCAATGTGCAGCGGACTTTGTCAACTGGAGCCCTCGCACTTTCGACGACGGGATAGGAAGCGAGTTCTGCGTATTTTTAACGTCAACCGCGAAATTCGAAACTGAGCGAATTCTGCAGCAAGGATGACCGTCTACCAATGGACAACACCCAAACATTGCGCTATTTCATGCTAGGTAGTGTATGTAAATGCAACATAGATACGAGGTTCGCAAGGGCCTGTTTGATAGGGCATGTACTATTGAGAGCCCCGGGTAACCTACCTGGATATAACTATAAAATACCTCAAACACCTCCACCCCAATATAATTTTCGTCAAAAAGTTACAAAATCTTGGGCAGAGACACTGTACCCGGTACGTAGAAGTGTCCCTTCCAGTGATAAACATCTGCCACGTATCTGGCATGATACAATTCCCGGGTTCAGGCGAGTTTTCACCTAGAATTTACCCAAGATCTTGTGTATCCGCGGGCAGAACAAGATCCAACCTGGAAACTAGTTAACAGCAATACGTAATACCTGCACTACTCACTAAAGTCACGCACCCGCCATAGCCCAATCTTCGGGATAGACAATTTACTCGCGGTTTTCGGGCAACTTTGTCATTTGCCGACAAAACACCGTGTTCTCGTTGTGGTTCTCTAGACCAGCCGTGGTCACGGATGTGTTGCCGTTCTCCCGCATTGTATTTTCCCTTCATTTTTGTGTCCAACAGAGTACAGCAATCCCGCTGCTTGGCGGCTTCCACCCACTTTTGATTTTTTCAAACCTCGCTCTCGCACGCTATGCGACTGATGTTATACTCAGAAGAAGCCAGTTGCAAAACGTCCACCAGCCGAGCAATACTAACGCAATCGCCAGTGGGGTGGAGGGCTACTAAGAGAACACAGAGTATCTGTAAATTTTATGATGATCATAGGGTTAGGCTCACACTTAACACGGTTTTATTTGCAGACCTCTGCCGCCGTAGAAGGCCATCCCGCGCAGTTGCTCCGCCGGGGTGCGCCCCCGACGTGGCCCCAGCGCCGGCCGCTGCCGATATATCCGGGCGGTACCGCACGCCCTCGGGCGAGGCATCAACGTCACACTCTACGAAGAAGGGCATTTTGGCAATGAACAGGCATTTCCTGTCCTACCGATGGATATTGCGTTTGAATCCTTGTGGGTAGCTGCAACGGTGCAAGCCAAGCGTACTTTTCACAGCAACAACTTACTGCGTTTCAGACGATCTATCGAGAGTCGAAAATTGAAACAATCAAATGCAGTTTAGGACCGTTGTTATTGAATCACATGTTTCTTGATTTCCCTGTTTTTCTTCAAAAACAAAACAGGGAATATAGGAAAAAGAGGGAATGTTTGCTCTAATTTAACCCTAGGCAAAAAGACAGGAACGCTTAGAACGACGGCAATGGGAAACCCACGCTTGAAAGTTTTTTCGAACGTTTTTCTTTCAAGAAACGAAATGTACTTTCTAAACAATTTTCTTTCAAGAAACAGCTGAAGGGATTCTCCTACCGCCTCTGTGGGAAAAAACGCACAACGTTTGCTTTGGTGTGAGGTCCCATTACAATCTGGGAGAAATGATCTTTAGGTTTATAGGCTTTTCAGGTATTTTGGTTCCTGTTGGGCCGCGTTTGCATCGAACCAGAAAGTTTCTCAATTGCGGACGACGATCCCGAAGTGCAGCCCGCGCTACGCAGTTTTCCAGTTAAAAACACCCTTGAAGATCATTTTTCCCATATTGCAAAGCCTATTTTTTTGTTTGCACACAGGCGCAGTCGGCGCAATTACAGCAGTGTTTTCTCGCCGTAAAATTGTTAGCACGCTCATAAAAACCAAGTCATGAGACGATAAGATTTTGATATCGACATACACCCACAGCCCACGGCCAACCCGCTTGATGTCGAGCAAAACCAGCGAGTGCAAATGACGACCTCGAAGATATCAGATGGATCCATGGTCTAGCAAGAGCCTGCAGATGGCATTCTACGTTCTTCTCCCAAACCTGAAAAGAGCATTTTTGCCATTCGAGCGATTCACGAAACTTTGTTCTCTGTTTAAGCACACCAACGGCCAATTCGTTTTTATCATATGCCCGGTCAGCGCCCGCAATATGTGACCGGCTAATGCATGAACACGGTGAGCCTACGGTACCTCGAAGCCCCAGACGAGCGCACCCATTTCAGGGTTCATGACGCGGTCGTTCGTTTTGTCGATTGATGTCTGTAGAGGCATCCGAATCTCGCCGCGTCGAACTAAACATCCACCTGAATTTTTCTGAAGCCGATCTTGGCCGAACATCGGCCTCAGGATGTTTGTTTTCGGATTTTTCCATACGTTAGGAACTTTCGGGTTTGAAATGTCGTACTCACAGCGAGAGCTGTAACCCTAAGAAATATATCGGGTATCTTTGAAATTCAATGTTGATGGAAACACTTGCGTTCCAACTGTCACAAGTAACTTCACGCTTAGCATTCCTCGTTTGAACAAACAACCCCCAGGAAAATAGGGAAAACATATCAGGAAACAGATAGGGAAATTTAATTATCAGGGGAAAACACTCCTCGATAATGACGGCCCTTAGGTAGCCGAAAACGATTTGCATGCTTCCAACGGGTGTATTTTACATGTTTTTGTGATATATATATATATGTGTATATCTGCTGTTGTTGTTTCTTGTTGTGAACGGTTGTCTTTCATCGAAGCTATGGCAACAGCCGTGGTCAGACCTCTCGCTAGATGCAACAGCGCCTGCATGGCAGTCAGCAGTCACATGCGTGTCGGATGCCGAGCGAGGTCGTCTTTGAGCAGCATCAGCCATATTAATGAATACTTCGCATACAAAGTACACACCAGAGTGCGAGTATCAGATACTATGATATTACCGTACGTCTCGTGCGTGCGACCTGAATGATTCGTACGTGTATGTTATGTACGGGTAGTGCCACTTCCGCAGTAGCAGGCCCTCCGTGGCCAGTGTGTAGAACACTCTCAACTCTTGGCTTTAAGATCTTCACGCCATCCTGCACCAGAACGCTGCTGTTACAGTAACATTTTAGACAAAGCGCGACCCGCGGCCGTCCCGGGCCGCCAGGAGTAGCCCCCTTGTAATACGGTACAGAACATGAAATCTACCAATAGTACTGGTAAGAAACATACATTTTTTAGGCCGCATCTCGATTTGGGAAGTGCGTCCGACACAACCTTCAGCACTTTCGAAGGTAATTTAATAATTTTCTTTGAACCTTTGACCGGCTTCCTTTTTGCCTGCTACCTCAGAGCTTCACTGTACTGTGTCAACCGTAATACATCATTTTTTTGTTTATTTTCTATGACTCCCCTTGAGTTGTTTGTAACAAAAACATATTCCGGGTTTTATGCGGGTAGCTCACTCGACGACACGACGTTGCACTTCACGCAGACAGGCACAGCTACTTGAACACCAAGCAGTCATAGTAAGGCCTTCGGCACTGTAGCGCTACAGGGGATCCCCGAGTCGGGAGACCATGTTCCTCCTTCGAGCACCGCACTGGGCTTGCGGGAATCCTGAAACGCCTTACGAGACCCCCGACCGCCTTGATGAAATTTTGACTGACTTGGGCGATTGCTCCCTCATCCCTTCTGGCCTTTAATATCATTGGCAGTGAAGGGCAGTCTGGTGACGATGCCGGCTCGCTCCGCCGGACAACGACGTTAGATCGAATAAGGCCGAGGGATCACGTCGTTATACCTCCTGCAGCTGCTCAGGGAACGTGTACCTCAGCTCTCCACTCGCAACTAACTATTCCCAACGAGAGAAGCATATTACGGAGCCTCTTTAGCACGAGAAAGAGAGGCGATAGTGAAGTTGTTGTGAATGACACCTTCGTATAATAATATATAAGATTATCCTGGGCCAGTATCTTGGTTTGCACTTTGGATACGTAAGTCATCCCTCTGCGCGAAGCGTCATCTGTGTCGCTCGGCGCTGCTGAAGCAACTCTGATGTCTGTTTTGTGTGTTTTCACGACACGACCTGTTGAGTCTTGCAGCTAGTTTGCCGCCATTCCATTAAGAAATAAATATGTTGGGGTATTTTCGGTTTTATGTTCGGTCGGACGGCGCTCATGTCTGACCTCACCCCGCTCAAAAACAAAAAGGGCCCAATCGTTTGAGGTGAATGTGCGAAACGTGCACCTGGCTGGGCTACAAAATAGCCTATCCATCAGAGGTATCTTCCCACGCCACCTCGGCATCATCAGCAACCACATAACGTGAACGATTGGAGGTAAAACATATCGTGCATGTGGAGTGGTAGTAGCTAATAAGGATATGTGGGAAGCCTGTTGTTGAGGATACATATTGGAGAGGGGGGGGCTATTCAGGAAAATGACGGGGACAACAAGAGAAGCGTTACCTATCGCAGAGTCTGAAAGGCTAAGACCGACTGACATCAACTACTGCGGGTGTGAGGATTGAGTCGGAAGAGATTGGCACATGAATTGGATGGCGAATGTTAATACTGCTGGTCCTTAATGCTTTTCGTTTGACGCACTATCCAGGAACCTATCACCGAAAATCGAGGGTGCTCTAGCATCCGCGATTACGATGGCTTCATCCTTCTTCTTTCAGATAATGAAGATCATCCTGGCGTTTTGTTCCTTCCTGGCCGTGGGTGAGCTCTCTTCGCCGCAATATAAGATACCGTCGGTGGACCATGAGCCAAGGGAGGAATTGTGTCCGCCCTGTGAACTATTTTTCCGCAAGCTAGAGAGAAACAAGGAAAGTGGGAAACTGACTCAAGCCGTCAGGGTGCAAGAACGCGGAGAGCCTAAGAGCGGCACGAGCTTGATGTTAGACTGGGCCACGGGGGCATTGGACCAGACGTGCATATACCTTCAACAGTTATATGGTGAGGCAACGTGTTTTAGTGGTCTGGGTATTAGCGGCACGCTGTGGTACTTCTGCTATAGGTTGCCTGATGATATCTGTCGTCAGGTGGTCGGGTGGTGACTTTCCTTTCGTCGTTTGACGATGACTGCTGTCCCCCGAGCGATCGTCGAATTTTAGAGGCCAACGCGCGGAGCTGCACGGACGATAATGTAGTTACATGGCTGAAACAGACGCGCGCAAGTACTCTGGTTCTTCACGTTTGTTTCGACAACATCTATCTGCCGCTGCTACGTTTTCAAAGATCACCCGAAACAATTAAAATACCTGAGCGCAGCACAACTGAACGATGCGCCAAACGGCAAACCGTCGCCCATTTAACTAGAACATGTTGATAGTATCAAGATACTCACTCTACACATACAATACGTCGTGCCATATTGTGCTGCAGACTATCGATGCAACAATCTACTATTACAGTAAGGCTGTATACCGGCATATAAGAAGGATACCGATAAGATGCGTGCTTTTGGTCGCCACGGTCGAAATCATGCGGCTGAAGGAGCACCTCGACTACAGGACGCTTTTGACACGGCAAGTGCTATCACACATTCGATATAGCTATAGTTTACCACACATTCGACTTAATGGAGAAACACATTACGTCCGATCCGGTGCAAAAGCTCATGGCTTCATTATCCAAACTGTTACGCGCCGTAAATCGCTATGAAACTAAATTGATGTTGCAAAGAGTTTGGGTACTTGATCAATTGAACAACTTCACATCAGTCATAAACACGTAGGCTCAAACGCACGCCGTGTTGTTTTTCGAAAATTGTGCAATAATATATTCTACCAAGGTCTGCCGTTGAGGAATAGACGACTCGTATGCATCGAACAATGTAAATCCCCAGTCCAGACATCAGCTTTGCAACTGCACCGATGCATGCCTCTATAGGATTAGCTCTTTGGTGTTGTGAGGCTTCTCATTGGAGGAGCTTGCTATAGCTCACCCAAACCCTGAAAGCGAAAAACCTGGTGACAAAACCCTATGGCCTATGATAGGCACATAATGTTGTACCAACAAATTTAACGATAGTGTGTTGTTCGTCGGTTGAAGAGCCCGTCATTGGGAAATTAATTTATCAAAGTGTTACCCCCAATTTAATCTGTTCGCAGAAAACTACTCGAGAATAGAGAAGGACAATATTGTACAGTACATCATGAAGAGTGTACCCCTCCCAGCAAACGAACATGTGTGCATCAAACGCGCATGTGGTTTGTTCGGGCATTTGAATAAATCAGCATTCGCGTGCACCAAGCTAAATACTTTGCGGCGCCCTCAATAGGGTCGTTTCTTTTGAGGAGATTCAGCACGGGCATTGGAAATATATCGTGTCCAGAAACAAGTCTGGGTGCGTGAGGAGGTTATACCACGTCAAACGTTCAATTACTTAATAAAGTGTTGCTGTTGAGGGCTGTGGATCAGTACTCGTGTGCCACAAACGTGAAAAATCAGGGACGTCCTTGACGGCGTCATGTGCTATGGAGATGTTCTGAACACACCGCAAATAACTTCTGTCGTGTCCAGCGTTTCTTTTTACACGACACATATACTCTACGCAAGACGTGCGGACGTGCCAAATGGTTCTGCCTTGCCGTAATAAGGGGACCATGAAGCTGTATTCGCTGGTCGTTGTTGATACTTTCACGAATGCAGAGACGAGCTACCGTAGGGGTTTCGTGATTGACTTCAAACCTTTCTCGTCGATGAGACTCCTCGACTGATGAGCTACCCAACATACACCTGGGTCCGGTGTATTTTTTCAATATTCCCAGCCCATATGGCCTTGTACCTGGCTTGGTATATTTTCCATCAAAACCGGTTGGTGGGTGAGGTTCCTGCAGTACGGAACTAAAGATTGTTTTCTGGCGGGTGATATCGCTACCGTTCCACGCGCTATATATTACCCAACTCTAGACCATACGAGTATGTCGCCGGGGCATGGTGCAGCTCTGTAGGGAAGCCACGCTACGGGAGGGTGTACCGCCTACTGTAGTAGCATTGCTGTGTTTACGATCCGATTGTTTACAGTTAAGCTTCAACGTCGATCGCTAACAACATTCGTAGACTAAAAAGGAACACCAAGAGAGCCTCAAACACGAAAATCACTCATACACAGACTACTATATATTTCCCGAAGCGACTGCAAGTGTATTAGTAAGTTTTTCGGACGGGGAGCTCCCTCGCTTCAAACGTGTTCCGCCTAAACTCACTCCCTCTACCGTGCCGTGACTGAGGGGTTCATTAACGGTTTTAAGCTAGAAACGGGAAACAATCACCGAGACGCACGCCACGGTACAGGTACACCGAAATCGTTTGTGAGACTCCTCTTTTGAGAAGCTCTCCATTTCACCCCAACGCTGAGCCACGACCTGGCCTATGCATACAACGGATAGTTTTTAAAATATATCAACGGACTTCCAACGACATTGGGTAGCTCCTCAGTTTAGTGCCGCCACCAGTCATAATTGGGTTTTGCCTAAAAATGCTACCTCTATCGTAGCACGGGTCCTGAACATCTTGGGCGATAGTTGTGTCGATCACACGAACCAGCCCGAACTAAAACGTACGTTTTTGTACCTGACAACCATACGAAATTGATGTTTGTTCTCAGTGAGTTGATCAGATCGCACTCCCAATATTTTCAACGACAGCATGGGTTCAAGAGGTCGAAGAGTTTTATTGTTTTCATGCGCCTACTCTCGCCTTTTGTCAACAGGCCAGGAAAGTTGTGTGTTCGAAGTGAGACGTGGCGCAGTATTTGATGGGGATCTGCCGGCTCGGCCTATCAGCCGACGATTGGTCTTCGAGCCAGCTCTAGGCGCCAGCGAGGCAAGGTGTTCATGCGGAACTATTGAAAGGTACGCAACCAAGTAACCGCGTGCCGAGGTGCCCCACGCTACGCGAGACTGTGGCGCTTTCGACGGGCGATACGCGCGCGAACCATCACGATAAAAACATAAAATACTCACACATCGGAAAGACCAAGTTGCGATCTCTTTTTCACAGTCTAGACGGTTCGGGGCTGAAACGTGTACCATGCGCCCCTGGTGTTTACGATATGCAAGATCTGGATCTTATGTGCGTGGTCGTGTCGGTATGACACGGGTCTGCGTACAATTATTTCGTAGGTGGGGGGTTGTATGAAACGCTTTTTACGAAGCATGCAACACCAGTAAAAACCTACATAATTTAAATTGAGAACGTAGATATAAACTCGATCGTGATCGGTCCGATGTGTGGAAATATTTGACTGCGGTTAAAAATATCGCGTGTACTTCATGTCTGTGTATGGTTGAGGGCAAGCTCGAGGCACCCACGCCCTGCTGCTGTCGGGGACATTCAGCCCTTACCCGGTGGTTGAATGAAGAGTTTGGGTCTTGTTCGTCACGGAATCCGTTGCCACTTAGCTATTTGCTCCACACTGGTAAACACGTATTTCAGCGCATCCGTACATGTAAGCGACACATACACAGTCTCACAGGCAGCCTAAAAAATGTGAGTTTCGATCAAATCCTCGATCTCACAACACACGTATTGTTTTGCACTACAAACCCAGCTGGAGCCTACAGTTCTGAAGTGGTAGCGATAAACATAATTTAGAAGTTAGTACATGCATCCTCTGTTAACTGTCTTTTGCGCCCCCGGTGGTCTAGTAGTTTAATCTCGTCACAGCAAATGTCAATATTGCAAGTTTCGAGCCACCACGATCTAGGCACATTATATTGTGCCAATGTGAACGGCCGAATGCGTCCAAACGCATGTGTAGGCACATTTCGACGACAGATAACGAGGGTTCGCGATAAACATGAAGGCATGCACAGTACCGGAGACGGGAGTCGAACGCCCTTAATTCGACCCGGAATCTGAGTTAACACAGGGTAAGAGCTCGTTCAATGTGACAAAGGTTGTATATGCGATGTACCAACCTGTGTTCCAAGCCCTACCCCCACGGGAAACCGGCAGTGCGCCAACCATAGCCTACATTATCTTCAGCTTTTGGTCACCGGTTCCACTGTCTGGGAACATGAACACAATGGGGTGCGCATTCAAGTGTTTTTGCCACACAGAAAGAAGTTTGCTGCTACTCCAGCAATGCCATCGTTTCGCACACCATTGTTGATGGATACCTGGTACATACGCACGCAACATGACATTGGCTTGCTCATCATACCCGACATAGGGTTAGATATTCTCGGCCACGAATCAAGCCCTGCTTTCGCCCTAAAACGTATCGTATAACGTAAGATAGCACACCGCACTGCAAGAATGTGCAAACCCATTTAACGCAAACTGAGGGTACGCGCACAACGAAAATGGTGGCTTAGGACTGGTGCTGCGGTGGAGCCGTCTATTTTAAGACCCCTAATTTATGCCAATCAGAGACACTCGGCCGAGTGACCTATTCTTCTCTAGAGATATAAGTTTTTAAGCTCATTTCGACGACAGCAATACGCATAGCCATGGAGTTGTTTATCACTCTTCAGTAAAAACAAATGCTTGGATCAAATTTTGCGTGAGATGTTGAGCCACTCGCCCTAGTGGCGTTAGCGCGATAATTGACTTGCGGGTACCCCCCCCCTACCTTAGCCGCATGCTTTGGAAGATTATTCGTTCGGAACGTTCCAAAATCACATCGCTCGACGTTTGAAACCTCCCTGCTGTCGTCAAAATTAAATTGGAAATTCACTGGAGGGGGTGTGTGTTATACGGGAGTAGTATCGCAAAAACCTATGCCCCAGTATGGAAAGTTGTGTGCAGCGCTTCCCCCTATAGCCATTTCCCTGACCGTATCGTAACGAATAGTACCGCAATATGGAGCGTGACGTGCTGCGCTTATTCCTTTAACGTTTTATCTGTGTCCTTGTGTGTCTTCGTTTTAATGTGCTGCTCATCAGGGTTTCGATCGCCCTGTCTAAGGACGGCAAGCATGCTCTTCCGGTAAACACGAGTAATTGCGCCTTCAGTCACAACAGAGCTATTGAGTTGGCACCCGCTATAACCGATCATCGACGCCAAATATCAGCCTGCACGTTTGCGAATGGTGCGCGACCAGTAAACAACGACGATGTATGGACATGCATGCAACAAGCTAACTGCGACGTCACCGACGACTGGCTCCAGCTTGTTGTCTTCAGAGATCCGAGACGAGTCGTCGTGAGCACGTACTATCACCTAAAGGTTCACTCTCATAAGGAGGTCGGAGACTTGAACAACTTTGTCACCAGGGAGTTGCCGATTATTTGCGAGTATATGGCTGTTCGCCATATCCTTTTTTCTGGTTTTCTCTCCCACCAGTCCATGGTAGTCTGGTATAACGAAGCCATGGATAATCCCTTGGAATGGTACTACCATTTTTTCAACTCGGTGGGGCTGCAGCTTCCGTATCAGATCGTGAACGACGCCGCGGAAGCTGCAGCTACCAACAAACTCCGCTTCACCCCCAAACACGTCGACGAGCACCCGGGAGAAGAAGCCAAGACTGCCAGAAGTGGAAGGAAGTTCGAGGATGCGGTCAGCTCTGAAACGTTCAAGGTTGCCGAGGATATTCTTCGCCAGTGGCTGCCCCCCGTGTTTCTGGCAAAGCTGGGAGTTGATCCAGCGTAAGAAGAATCAGTGCAGCCAGAGTTTGCAACGGGAGTAAGGGTCTCCAAGGTGGAGGCTGGCAAGGGTACAGATCTTCTCAAGAGGGAAACTTTGGAAACGATAGGTGCTACCCCTATCTTAGCAGGAGTGATAAGGCTAGGGGAAGAAGTAGACACACACCAGCCAATAGTCAGACAGCGACGTGAACAAGGAAAACATGTTGGGATTTCCTTTCCGGAACGAGTGGTGGGCGGTTTTGTAGTTGCTGTTCGACGACAACGATATTTCCAAGCCGAGCTATCCAGGGTATGTGGGGTTTGTGAGAAGAGTAGGCAAACTAAGGGTTGCAGCGTGGATTACCCCCACCGCCTGTATTTGTATGATTTGCTTTATTGTTTGAGTTTTTCTCTTTTGCAACACTTGACCGTAGCAAGGAAAGGCGAAGCGCCAACCGCGAGGCCGAATAAACGCGAAATACCGGGAGTTTCCGGTGAGTGCATACATGTGCTGGACATGCACCATGAACATTGAGTGCCCTACAGTAGTGGCCCCTGCGATGGAACATGCCTGTCGTGCAAGCACCGTAAAAAGAATACTCAATGAGTGTGCTAACAGAGCGCGCATATGAGCAACAGGGTACACACGTTCGCCGAGTCGGCAGCTTAGGCTTAGGGTTAGGGTTATATAGCTGACTTTTTCGATCCCTGAAAAAATTCACGGTTGGGAAATTGTCTTAATCGTTTTCACCACCCATGAACAACACATACACCAAGTCTCGGCAAACATTATAGGCGATTTCGAAAGTTGTGGCGCCTACAGTATGCCCCCACAGTCACGTCCAAATACCTTGGTGAAAAAAACAAATCTTCATTCGGGGATTTATATAGCAAGGATATAATGCTGAATTTTTCGATCCCTGAAAACATTCACGCTTGGACAAACACCTCAATCGCTTTGAAATAACTTGAACAAGACATACACGAAGTCTCGGCAAATATTATCGGTGTTTCTGGAAGTTATGGCGCCTACAGTATGTCCCCACAGTCACGTCCAAATACCTCGGTGAAAAAACAAAAAAAGTCTTTCGGGGTCTTTAAGTGCAGGGTTATAATGCTGACTTTATCGATCCCTGAAAACACCCACCCTTGGGAGATTGCCTTAGTCGCTTTGAAATAACGTGAACGACACATACATTAAGCCTCTGCAAAACTTATCGGTGTTTTTTAGAAGTTATGGCGCCTACAGTATGCCCCCACAGTCACGTACGTCCAAATACCTTGGTGAAAAAAAAAAAACAATCTTCATCCGGGGATTTTTATAGCAGTGTTATAATGTTGACTGTTCCGATCCCTGAAGAAAACTCAAGCTTGAGAGATTGTCTTAATCGCTTCGAAATAACTTAAACAACACTTACACCAAGCCTAACCCAGAAATTATAGGTGTTTTTTGAAGTTATGGCGCCTACAGTATGTCCCCACAGTCACGTCCAAAGACCTTGGTGGAAAAAAAGCTCTTAAATAGTGTTTTTTTTATAGCAGGGTTATAATGGGTTGGGGTTACGGTTATAATGCTGACTTTTTCGATCCCTGAAAGAATTTACTCTTGGGAGGTTGCTTGATTCGCTTTGAAATATTTTGATCAACGCATACACCAAGTCTCGGCAAAACTTATCGGTGGTTTTGGAAGTTATGGCGCCTACAGCATGCCCCCACAGTCACGTCCAAATAGCTTGGTGAAAAAAACAAAAAAAGTCATTGGTTCATATTTGTGGCAGGGTTATAATGCTGACTTTTCCGATCCAGAAGAAATTCAAGCTTGGGAGGTTGCCTTCATCGGTTTCGAAAAACTTGAACAACACATACACCAAGTCTGGGCAAACATTATCTGTGTTTCTGGAAGTTATGGCGCCTACTGTATGTCCCCACAGTCACGTCCAAAGACCTTCGTGAAAAAAAAAAAACGTTTTTCGGGGTTTTTAAGTGCAGGGTTATAATGCTGACTTTATCGATCCTTGAAAAAAATCACCCTTGGGAGATTGCCTTAATCGCTAGGGAAATAACTTGAACGACACATACACCAAGTCTCTGCAAAAATTATCGGTGTTTTTAGAAGGTATGGCGCCTACAGTATGCCCCCACAGCCACGTCCAAATACCTTTGTGAAAAAAAACACACATCTTCATTCGGGGATTTTTATATCAGGGTTATAATGTTGACTTTTTCGATCCCTGAAAAATTCAAGCTTGAGAGATTGTCTTAATCGTTTTGGAAAAAACTTGAACAACACATACATCAAGCCCAACCGAAAAAAAAACTATAGGTGTCTTTTGAAGTTATGGCGCCTACAGTATGCCCCCACAGTCACGTCCAAATATCCTGGCGAAAATAAAAACCTCTTCATTAGTGTTTTTTTATAGCAGGGTTATAATGGGCTAGGGTTACGGTTATAATGCTGACTTTATCGATCGCTGAAAGAATTCACCCTTGGGAGATTGCCTTAATCGCTTTGAAATATATTGAAAGACACATACGCCAAGTCTCGGCAAAAATAATCGGTGGTTTTGGAAGTTATGGCGCCTACAGTATGCCGCCACAGTCACGTCCAAATACCTTGATGAAAAAACAAACAATCTTAATTCAGCGTCTTTTATAGCAGGGTTATAATGCTGACTTTTCCGATCACCGAAGAAATTCAAGTTTGGGAGGTTACCTTCATCGCTTCGAAATAACCTGAATAACACCTGCACCAAGTCTGGGCAAAAATAATCACTGTTTTTGGAAGTTATGGCGCCTACAGTACGTCCCCACAGTCACGTCCAAATACCTCGGTGAAAAGCAATAAATCTTCATTCGTTGATTTTCGTGGCAGGGTTCAAATGCTGACTTCTCCGATCGCCGAAAACATTAACGGTTGGGAGCTTGCCTTCATCGCTTTGAAATATCTTGAACAACACATACACCAAGTTTACGCAAAAAATGTATGTATTTTTTGGAAGTTATGGCGCCTACAGTATGCCCC